>JAKSZU010000006.1:214177468-214482468 GCA_026018925.1 Tupaia tana
GACTCCTTACGATGGAGCTTTCCCCTTCCCCAAATGCTTTCTCTCAGCAGTGCCTGCTGTTCATACAAGAGAGGAGTAAGGGGTGGTGGGAGGCGCCTTCTGACTGGAATTATTTCCACTCTCTTTCTCTTGCCCTCATTGTACTTGTTTAGAAGTTTATTTCAAGTCTAGGACTTGAACTGTGCAACTGGCCATGTGGGATTCAGCTGCCTTGACCTCCACACCACTAGCTGGACCTATTTCTTGCTTTTTAAACAAAAATTCAGGTAAGCCTTCTCTAATGCCATCTCATTCTTAGTCTGGGCACTTTCTTTGCAGGGGTCAGCAAACTGTGGTGTCCAGAGCTGCCATCTGGATGGCTAATAAATAAAGTTTTATTAGAACACAGCCACACTCATTCATTTACCTACTGTCGACTTGTTTTTCATGCTACAAGAGCAGAGCTTAGTTGCCATGTCTGGTGACCAATAAATATTTGCTCTCTGACAAAGCTTTGCAGACAAAGCTTGCCCATTTCTATCCTAAAGCCCTATATCATAACACATGCCACATTGTATGTAATCCCTTCTTTGATATATCCACCCATATATTAAATGTACGTTCTTGAGTTGATCATCTTAGTTCACTCATTTTTCAGCAGAAGTTGGTGGTTAATAATCTGAAGTCAGATTGTTAGAGCTGACATCCTACCTTATAATTTATTTGCTATGTGATATTGAGAAAATTACTTAACCTCTCTGTTTCTTTGTCAGTAAAATGAAAATAACAATATCCACTTCATAAGCTTGTTTAGAGTATTAAGTGAATTAAATGTAAATTGCTTTTAAAATACTCAACACATGGAATATAATATATAAATATTGACCACTAGTATTACTATTATTGTTATCCCCAGGCCCTAGCACATAGTAGGCACTCAATGTATATGTTTAATATTATAAATTCTGTCTTGATTTATGCTTATGGAAAATCGGCAAATCAGAAAGCCACCTAGAAATGACTCTTCAGCTATCAACATGACGATTATGTTATCATTGCTGCTCTCCTTATCTGAACTGTCATTTTTTTTTCTCTTTCCCTCACATTCATAGTCAATCATCAAATCCTGTCAACATTAACTCTAAAATATACAAAATCATGTTACATCTCTTCATAGACGTTACTACCCTAGTCCAAGTCATCATTATCTTTGGCTTTGGATAACCACAGTAGCCTTTGTATCAGTTAGCTTTTGCTGTGTAACAAACTAGCAAATACTGGTGGTTTAGAACAAAACCAACAGTGTAGATAACAATTTTGCAGGTAGGCACTTTCAGCAGGGCTTCGCTAGGTGGTTCTTCTGGTCTCTGCTGGGCTTCCTCATGTATTACAATTAAGCTGCTTGGTTTGTCTAGGGGCTGCCTGGTCTCTGATGACTTCAGCTACGATACTTCCTCTCTGTTCTCCATGGTTTTGCTTGTTCCAGCAGGTAAGCTCAGGCTTGTTTACATGGCAGTTGGATCAAGTCCAAAAAAAGGCATGCAAGATTTCTTTAGTCCTAAGCTTGAGCATAGTGTGACTTTTGTCCCATTCTGTTGAAGAACACAAGTCACAGGGCCAACACAAAAGCCATGGATAAACATACTCTATCTTGGGAAAAGTTTTTAAAAATCACACTATAAAAAGCATGGAGACTGGAAGGGAAATAATTATATCCATTTGTGCAAACAATGGATCACAGCCTCTTTACTGGTCTCAACACTTCTCTGTTCTCAATACCTTTACTGTTCCTTCATTCTAGGTTCTGCAAGGGAACCAGAGTGATCTTTTTAAGATGTAAATCAGATTAGATCCTATCCCTGCCTAAAGTCTTTCAGGGCTACCCACATTTACCAGAATAAGACTCAGATTCCCTACCTAGGATGGTGAGATGCATACTCTGTCTTCTCTCCATCCCTCCTGCTTGCTTACTCTGCTCAGCCTCATCCTAGCTTCCTTTAGTTCTCCAATAAGTCCACCTTGCCGAGGCTGCAGACTTGTCTGACTGCCTGAATGTTGCATCCTTCACACCTACCTGACTGGCTGCTTCTTATCCTTTGAGTTTCAACTTAAATTCAAGTTGGAGATGACCACTCAATTCAAAGGAGCGCCACCATCTTGTTTCATTCTCTGCAGGGCATTCACTATTCTATACTCTGAGTGTTCTTGCATATTGTTCTTTTTTTCTCTCTCTCTATTCTCACTTGAAATGGAAACTCCAAAAGAGCAGAGACTCCTCTGATTTGTCCATAGGTTCAGAGTCTAAACAGTTATAGCAGAGGGATACGGAGACAGCATTGTTGAGACAGGGAGGTAGTGTTGTTATATTTTGATCAACTGGACTGGGGAGAAATGTTCACATATTGAAATAATCACCTTGTAAGGTAAATAATGTGATTGAATGTATTAAAAAATGTAAATAAAAAAGCAAAAAAAAATAGTTGTATAAAGGGTGGTTTTACAATCACACTATATGCCAGACTCTGAATTAAGCACTGTGTTTTTATTATCTCAAGTAATCTGTGCAGAAATGCTATAAGATAAAAGTTTTCAATCCAATTTTATAGTTTGAGAAATTGAAACTTGGAGAGGTTGATGTTCTTTTTAAACCCTAGGTCATCATTAGCAGTGACTATTCACTCTTCTCTGTTGCTTTGCATTACTCATGGTGTGCCTTTCTGTGTGATGGCATCTGTTTGCTATGTTTCTCTTTGTACCTTAGTGCACAGAACTGCTTAGACCTAACACTTAGTACATGATACTGTTTCTTCAGGGTTCACATTTTCCTATTGAATCCAGAAGGCTAACCTCTTAAAAGCAGACATGTCGCCTATATACTATTGCTTCCTAACCTTCTCCCACCTCCAGCCTCTAGGTTGAAACTGTCACAAAGAATGTGCTATTAGAGAGGATATGTATTTTAGGATACTCTGGCTCAAGGAGAAGGGATTCACCAGAGATAGCGAATCAGTCTTCCCCACACCATGAATAGGGGCAAAAAGCAGGAAATCAGCAGTGACGTGTCCAAGGCCACCCAGTGACTTCTGCCTGTTACTGGAAGCCAGGTCTCATGTCAAACGTGGGTCCTCTTACTTTCTGATGATCCCTTCACTTTCCAAAGTAAGAAGATGCAGCCAGAAGTCCAAAGGCCAATACTGAGATACTTTAAGTATTTTCCTTTTCCATCTTCTCCCCAGAAATTTTGTATTTCCTTGAAATTCCTTCAGAAGTCAAATAAGGAGCACTTCTGCATGACCACAGTACTTTTTTTTTTTTTTTTTTTTTTTTTTTGGAGAGATTTATGCTATAGGGCGCGTGCGCTCGCCAGACAGACAGAGAGAGACAGAGAGACAGAAAGCGAGAAATCACCCCCCAGGGGGGATGGTCACGCCGCAATCCCTTCTCCTCCATTCTCCTCTCGGGATCTTGGGCACACACGCACACACCCCCCGGCATGAGTTTTAAGCCACCAGGTCCAGGACGTGAACCGCGGTCGACTACGTGGGAATCCAGTGACACAGCCATTACGCCAACTGCTGGTTCCCCATGACCACAGTACTTTAAAGCTAGTGGGCCTGTGTTAACTTTCCATCCAATAGCGAATACCACCACTGTGCTTATTAAGTAAAGTTGACACAGACCCTGGATCACCATACAGCTTTGCAATTCCTGCCAGGTATCTATGGTGACTGCACCTCCTAGAAGCACCTCCTTCTCTCTGTCCCACCACCACCGTTACCATCTCCCACCTGGACTCAACGGTCATTCCCCACTCATGCCCACAACCACAGCTCTCATCCACCACATGCAGGCAGAGCATCTGTTGTTCTCCATTTATAGCCTTCCCTTGGCTTTCTACTCTATGACTAAAGAGCAAATGTCTTTGCATGGCCCTGGAACCTCAGGTGGTTGGTTCCTCTCAGCAATGGAGTCACACATCTCACCATTCTTATCCTCACTCTCATTCTCAGGTCACAGGAACCTCCTTTAGTCTTCACTGCACTGCTGCTTCTCAACTCAGACCTCTACCCTCACTGTCCCTTCTGTCTGAACCACTGTCCAGCCCTGCCAGCCTGCCTCTGGCTCTCCATCATCAAAGACACTCCTGTCTACCTCCTTCCTTCATTACTGTCACTTCCTCATGGATGTCTTCCCTGAATCCTCAACTGGGTCAGTCTTCCGAGTGTACCTGCTCATTACACATACAGCATTTACTGTAACTATGTTTGTACATGTGATCACTTAATCAAGGTCTTGCTCAGTCTAACTCCTTTAGATCGTTAGCAGCTTAAGGTTAGTTACTGTGAATATTTTGCTTATCATTGCACTTCCAGACCCTAACACTCTGGGTGGTATGCACAAGTTTAATAAATATTTCTTGAATGAATGAATGGCACTTTTTTTGTGGCTTTCTAATCACTGCAATCTATTGGTTTCACAGAATCAATTGGTTCACAGGCTAATCAGAATGAGGAGAATGAATAGGTCCCAGAGGAGGACAGTACTGGCTACAGCAAGGCTCTGCAGTTCCTTGGTTTCTGTTTCAACAAATGAAAAAGAAGGAAAACAACAATAACAATAGTAATATTAATAATAACATCGTTCTATAGGGCTTTGAGATGGTACACCTTGCAGAGAGTAAGTGCTCTCCAAGTGTTACCTATTATGGTTATTATGTGACTGTATAAAGACAACAACAGAGAGACCAGCAGTTAGCGTAATGGCTATGTCGCTGGACTCCCATGTAGTCAACCGCGGTTCGTGTCCTGGACCCGGTGGCTTGAACTCACACCAGGCACGTGTGCGTGCGTGCCCAGGATCCCTAGAGGAGAATGGAGGATAAGGGATTGTGGCATGGCCATCTCCCCTGGGGGGGATTTCTCACTTTCTGTCTCTGTTTCTCTCTGTCTTTCTGGTGAGCGTATGCACCCTATAGCAAAAACCTCTCAAAAAAAAAAAAAAAAAAAAAGAAGAAGAAGACAGCAATAGAAAGGGTCATTTTTGTAGAAATGCAGAGAGCACTATGAAAATACTTGTCAAAGTATTGCTAAAACCCTCATAAAGTCTGGAACCAGCAGATGGTGTAGTGGTTATGTTGTTGGACTCTCACATGGCTGACTGCAGTTTGAGTCCCGGACCCACAACCTGAAGCTCAGGCCGGGTACATGTGCATGTGTGCCCAAAATCCCAAGAGGAGAATAGAGGAGAAAGGACTGTGGCATGGCCATTCCCCTCAGGAGGGGGGGTATGATTCTCACTTTCTGTCTCTCTGTCTCTCCGGTGAGTGCACATACCATATAGTAAAAAAAAAAAAAAAAAAAAAAAAAAAAATTCTCTTATTAAAAATAAAAAATCTCCTAAAGTCTAAGAGTAAACAGCAACCAAACCCTTACATCACTTTGGGATCCTGACTGCATACACAGAGTTCCATCTTCCTTGCATCTCTCTCTTCCTCTGTCTGTCTCTGTCCCTCTTCCTGTCACTTTTCCTACCTTTCAGGTACTTGTTTAGCAACTGAAGCAATCCACAAATGAGGGTAGGGGGTGCATGCCTTCAGAATCATTCTGGAGAGTCTCATCTCCACTTTCCCTATCCTTCCTCACTGCCATCTCATTGCCAATTAGGTATAGCCTTTCCCCAAGGCTCTAAACTCTCCAAGAGGAGGACAGAAATATCATTCTTGTTAGACCAGCAGTTGGCATAATGGGCTATGTCACTGGACTCCCATGTAGTAAACCACGGTTCAAGTCCCGGACCTGGTGCTCACGCCAGGCATGTGTGCATGCCGAGAGGAGAATGGAGAAGGGATTATAGCATGGCCATCCCCCCGGAGAGTGATTTCTCACTTTCTACCTCTCTGTCTCTCTCTGTCTTTCTGGCAAGCACATGTACCCTATAACAAAAACCTCTTCAAATAAAAAAAACAAAAAACAAAAAAAAAAAAAAAAAAAAAAAAAAAAGAAAGAAATATCATTCTTGTTGCACAGCCTAAAGCACCATTTTCCACCAAAGACACACACCTACACTCCTCTTCTTTTTCTTCCTCCCATTCCTATTTCCCTGCCCCGTTTCACTTCAATAGCATTCATTCCTTTATGCTACTTTGAACTTCAAGAGTTCACATCAATATGAAAATGGTATGCAAGTAATGTCAGCCACTGACTTCCCCTCACAGGGCCCATCTGCTCATCTGCAACACAGGTTGCCAGAAAATGCCAGAATACCATGGCTCCTCACATGGTGTTCATGAGAACAAAGTAAGATCAAATAACAGGACCAGCCATTGGCATGGTGGTTAAGGTAACTGGATCACACATGGCCAACTGCACAGTTCAAGTTCTCAATCCATTGGCTTGCAAAGCATGCTGGACACATATGCGTGTGTGCCTAAGATCTCAAAAGGAGACTGTAGTGAGATCATCCTCCAAGGGGTATGCCTTCTCCCTTCCTCTCATTCTCTCTCTCTCTGTCCTTCTTTATCCAGCAAGTAGAAAATTAAACAAACAAAAAAGATAAAATAATGTTTACTATCAAAGGAAGACATGTAAATAGCTAAAAAAAAACCCATGAAAAAATGTTTACCATCTCTTGACATAAGGGAAATGCAAATCAAAACTACAATGAGGTGTCATCTAACCCCAGTCCGAATGGCTATGATCAATAAAACAATAACAAATGCTGACGAGGCTGTAAAGAAAAGGGAATCTTCGTGCACTGCTGATGAGAACGTGTATTAGTACAGCCACAGTGGAAAACAATGTGGAGGTTCTTCAAAAAACTGAAAATGGGAACCAGAAGATGACCTAATGGTTATGTTGCTGAACTCCCACAGTCGACTGCAGTTCGAGTCCTGGACCCAGTGACTTAAAACTCATGCCAGGCACATGTGCATGTGTGCCCAAAATCTAGAGAGGAGAATGGAGGAGAAGGGATTGCATTGTGACCATCACTCCTGGGGGGGGGGGGGGGGAGTGTTTTCTCACTTTCTGTCTCTCTGGTGAGTGCATGTGCCCTATAGCAAAAATGTCTTTTAAAAAAATCTGAAAATAGAATTACCTTATGACCTTGTAATACAGCTCTTGGGTATTTACCCAAAGGACAGAAAATCACTGTCAGAGAGACATTTGCACATTCATGTTTATTGCAGCATTATTCACAATAGCGAAGACACGGAATCAACCTAAGTCCCCCTCGACCAATGAATAGATTAAGAAAATGTGGCACAGTACCAGCAAGTGGCATGGTGGTTAAGGCACTGCACTCCAACATGATCAACCACAGTTCAAGTCCCAGACCTGATGGCTTTCTTTCTCACTTTCCCTCTCTCTCTCTCTGGGGAGTATATGTGCCCTGTAGCAAATTTTAAAAACATAATAATGATAAAAAAAATAATTCTTTTAAAAAAATGTGGCACATAAACACAGTGGAATACTACTTAGCCATAAAGAACAACAATATCCTGTTATTTGACACAAATGGATAAACCTAGACAATATAATACTAGGGGAAATAAGCCAGTTTATGAAATACAATTATAATACTGTCCCCACTTAACATACACCTAATGTCTGTACTCTGGCAGAAACTGAAAGACTCAATGGCATGGATGTAGAAAGAGTAATTGTAGATATCAGAAGATGCATGGGCAGGGGTGTAGGAAAAATGATTAATAGACATGAGGATGCAAGTAAACAGGCTACAGAACAATGTACCACAGCCAAGTACAAAATGCTGTTGTCAATTCAATAAGTACTTCCCCCCCAAAAAGAACTATCCCAACTATTATCAAATAAGTACAACATAATATAATGTTCAACGTCAAATAAGAGGAATATGTCTGTATCCTTGATCTGATTATAGCACGGGAATATGGTTTTGAAAAATCATACTGCACTCCACAAAGATGTACAGTAAGTATATGTAAACCAGAAATCACAATAAAAATAAATAACAAATTAACAATAACCTTAACAACTTTAATGACCAAAAAACGGAGATAAGATACTGTTTGGCACATAGTAGATATTCAACAAATGCTGGTCCCTGGTCCTCTCACAGTGTGAGTATTTTCTAAAACACAAGTCACTAATTAGGCCTGACAAAGGAACAAAATATCTGAAATTCAGGCTTTTCTGCAGAACCTGTACGTCATCAGCACCTGTGTTTCCGGCCTCACTTCTGGCAAGCCACCAGGTGCAACATCCATCTTGTGTCAGTGCTGAGCCACTGTCTCTATCTCCTCTCCTCACACCCAGCTTCAGAAAGATCCTTTGATGAGACAGACTCTTCCCAAGGGCAGGAACCAGGGCATGCTCCCCTTTGTACCTAGACCAGTGTTTGCCAAGTAACTAGCTCTCAAAATGGGTTTTTCTTACAACCAGTCCAAGATTGACCAGTATTTCCACAATTGGCTAGAAGGGATTGTGATTCTCATCTCAAACTAGCAACTGAGCTGTGTGACTATCTCCCAGGACAGAGACTAATTCCCTAGGAAAGGTTCTCTGTTACATCCTGGATGAAGACTAACAAGAAGAGCCTGTTAAGAGAGCATGCATGTAGAGTCTGTGGCATAGAAGGCTACTGATACAAACTCCACAATCTACCCCACTGCATCTCATTACAGGTATGCATTTAGTCACTCCTGAAATGTCCTTTTATGTTATTTTCATTAAAATCTTCCTTTAATAGTATACCTCTAGGTAAATTCTAAGCATATATTTCAAGAGGGTAGAATCAATCTCCTGGAAGCAAAATTCTGAGAGCCAAAATGGGCTACATCAGTCATTAGAACACTATCTTAATTGGACTAGCAGGTGGTGTAGTGATTGGGGCACTGGATTCCCACATGGCCAGCTGCAGTTCGAGTCCTGGATCTGGCAGTTCTCTCTCTCTTTCTCTCTCTCTCTCCCTCTCTCTCATGAGTGCACATGCCCTATAACAAATTAAAAGATAATAATAAATTAAATTAGTAATTATTTTTTTAAAGAATACTATCTTAATCAAGTTTGGACCTGTCAGCACTTACTGCATGTTAGACTTGGTCAAGAATCATGCGAGAAAAATTAAAATATGAATTTAATAAAGCAAACCTTCTCCTTCTCACAAACATCATCCACTCCATGCTCCTCCTCCTCAGCCACTCTCTTGCCATCTCTACTCGCTATTTAGTAACCAGCTTATGGCACACAGAAACTGACCAACTAGAAAATTTCACTGCTGCAGAGATATTTTCCTTTGGTGTGTAATCCTGTCCTGCCCTCACCCCCACACACTTAACCTCTCACCATCTAAAGTCCATGAGGCTTTCAAAGCAGCCATTTCTACATAGATATGTTATTCACTAAAGCAAACCAGGGTAATCTCACAGTCACAAATTGGAGAAACCATGTTGGGCTCCTCAAATTTTCCATTAATGAAAAGAAGTTCATTAAAACAATGTAATATCCTTAATACAACTAATGTGCTTCCTCCTGTTCTAACAAGCTCATGAATAATAGATGAAGAGAGCTTCATCTGTTTTAATTAATTTGGTCTTGAAATTAATTCAATCCAGTACAAAATTAGCAGGCAATTAGACTTCATTGGCCCAACTGGACAAAAATATGCCAACGTCATTGGCTAGAGAAGCAAAGTCGAAATGGACAAGGGCCATGGTCCACTCATCCAAACCAGATCTCCAAAAGGAGCATCACCTATTCCCATGAGGCCACAACTCAGTCCCCTTTCTGGATTTTGTAATTGAATTTCTACCTCTCACTAGGAATTTCAGCTTTATTTATTAAAAAATTCTTGGGAGAGGTTTCAAATGCTTAGCAATATTGCTTTTTACTTTTGTGTTCTTTTTTTTTCTGAAACTTGCAAATAATTTATGAGAATTTGCTATGCATTACGGCATTGGATATAATAGCAATTATCAACTGCAATACTTGGGCACATGCAATAAGCACATTTGGTCTGAGAAATTATCACAGTTTGTTATGTACATGAGTTTAGCAGATTCTTGGTTCCATTACCCACTTGGCAATTATATATAGTGTCATAATAATAGTTTATCTTAAAATAGTGCACTTCTTCTCTAGATTTTAGCATGCTTTAATAAGCACTTTTTTCTTAACCCTCACATTGCTCTTTAAAATAAGGGAGATAAAAATATCACTGAAATTACTTTGAAAATGAAGATACTAGGGTCCAAAGATGGGGACAGATAATCACAGTATTCCCAGCGGCTTTAAAAGACATCTACTGTAACCATCTACTCCAACCATCTCAGCTGGTGCTTGAATTCTACCTCTTCTTCTTGAAACTTCCAATGATAGGGAACTCATTCATATGCAAAGTTGCCCATTTAACCTCGAGAGTATGTCATTATTAAACTAAAATTTATCTCCAGTAAATAGACCATTTCTGATTTTTTTTTACATGTGGCATCTATTCTCCAAGTCTAGCAACATCACCACCACCACCCAAGTCTTCCCAGTCAAACTTCGTAACATGCCTCTTCATACCTAACATGTCCTTCACAGTCCTGATCAATCTCCTAGGAATCAGCTTCAAGTAACAGAGCAATATAGTCAGGGAAAGTATCAACCTGGGGGCCAGGTAGACCTGAAGTTCAGTTCTGGGAGTGTCATTTCCAGGGCATCTGTGAATGGGCTGGGTGCATAACCCTTTGAACTTCAACATCCTCATAGATAGGCATGTTGATTAAAATGTCTACTTCATAAGATCATTATAAATATTAATTAAAATAAAGTTTAAAGAATATTATCATAGAATCCAGCACAATTAACTTCTTAACAAATGGTAACCAATTAAAATTATAACTGATTTCTATATAGTGAATACTAATAACTTTATGTATTCATTTATGTGTTTCACAATAAGCCATGACATTGTTATTATTATTTTATAAATGAGGCAGTTCATATACAGAGACATTAAATAACCTGCCCAAGGTCACACAGTCACAAGTAGATAGAGCTGAGACTTGAACCTAGGCAGTCTCACTCCAGAGTCCGTATCTGGTACTTGCCCCATATCTTTAATACTAACCCCAAAATAGAATGTTTCTCAGGTGTTTTCTGATACAAGCTGAACGTGCAGCTCAAGATTTTTTAAATTTTTGTGTGGGTCATCAGATGGTATGGGGACAGCTAATCCCACATACTCAACTGTATAGATTGAGTCCTGGACCCAGTGGCTTGAAAAACACACCAGGTGCATGTTTGTGTGTGCCCAAAACCCAAGAGGAGAATTGAGAAGAGATTGTGATATGACATCCTCCATGGTGGGTGATTTTTTCATTTCCCATGTCTCTCTCTCTCTCTCTCCCTCCCTCCCTCTTTGTTTTTCTCTCCAATGAGTGCACATGCCTTATAGCAAACTAAAAAGAGAAAATTTCCTTGTGTGGGCTTTCATCCAGCTGGACACCCCTACCCCATGACATTTTCATCATGACATGTTGCTCAGCTTAGACTTCCCAACCATTTGTTTGTTCGGTTGCTTTTTGAATCCAGATGTAAAACTTAATATTTAGCCTTGTTAAATGCCTTCTCATCAAACTGGATCTAAGCTGCTGGTGTTATCTGGAATCCCAAGTCTCCATTCACTTTTTCCACTCCCAACTTCAGTTCTTTCACATATTTGATGAAAGTGTCTTCCCTGACTTTACCCCAGACACTGATAAAAATATTGGGTCAGACAGGGCACTGTGCCATTAGAGTCCTGTCTCCAAGGTGGCCTCAATCTATTCATCAGCACCCTCTGCATAGGGATCAGTCCTGGCCAAAAATAGAACATGAGTCATCTTCTCTTTAACATCATGCCTTTTTGTTATTGTTGTTTCATCTTTTCCTTTTATCTAGGGTAATTTTGGTTAGCAAAACAGGTAGCCAGAGTAATAATTAAACTCTAAAATAAATGACATTCCTTTTCTTAGTATTCATCTACCCATGTGGAAAATGGAGAGGAAATTAAATTGGTAATCTCTGAGAACACTTCCAGCTCCAACACTGTGAGAAAATCTGTTATGTGTCAGACACTGTTCTAGGTACTTAGGATTGAATAAAACAGATGAGAATCTCAGGCCTTGTGAAGTTTGCATTCTAATAGAGTGAACTTACATTCTCAAGAAACAGCACACCGTCTCCTACTGGATTCTTCTCTTTCTCTCAGACTTCATCAGTATTCAATCTTCAGAACAGATCCAGAGGGGCCATATGGTGGCACAGCAGTAACACAATGCTCTGTAAGGGCAGCCCACATGGGAAGGTTCCAGGTTCACATCCGGAGAACTCCCTGAACATGCCAGGCATGCATGTGCCCACGATCCAGGGCTGGCTAAAGTGAGGGGTAAATCACAGTGGGAAGACCTTGTTTATGGTCTCTCTTCTTTCTCACCCTTTCTCCTTTCGGTCTCAAACAAAATAAAGAGAGTAATTTGAAAAAAAAATAGATGCAGAATCTGAGCACTGCTCACCACCTCTACTGCAACAACCCTGGCCTAAGCCATCATCTTTCTTTCCTGTATTATCATGATAACCTCTTAACTGCTCTTTACTGAAGGGACAGGGAGGCAGGGAAATAGAGTGTTCTCTCAGAGTTTTCTACAAATACCACCCAGAATAATTTTTTTTTTTTGAGAGAGAGAGAGATCTCTGCTACAGGGAGCATGCACTTGCCAGAGAGACAGAGAGTCAGAAAGCAAGAAATCACCCCCAAGGGGGATGGCCACACCACAATCCCTTCTCCTTTCCAAATCTTGGGAATGCATGCACACACACCTGGCATGTTTTAAACCATGGAGTCCAGAACTCAAACCACAATTGACTACGTGGGAGTCCAGCAATGTACCCATGACACCATCTGCTGGTCCCCAGAATGATCCTTTTAAAGCATAAATCATGAAGAGGAGAAGGGATTGCAGCATGGCTATCCCTCCCTGGGGGGTAATTTCTCGCTTTCTGTCTCTCTGTCTCTCTCTGTCCCTCTGGTGAGTGCACGTGCCCTAGAACAAAAAATCTCTCTCTCAAAAAAAAAAAAAGCACAAGTCATATACTGTCACATCCCTTCTCAAAATCCTCCAATGGCTTCCTTACTCACTCAAAATAAAAGAACCCTATTATAATGATTTTTCCTCCTCTATGTCCCTAATGTCTTTCACAACCTCTCTCCCTCACTCCCTCTGTTCCAGCTACCTTGGCCGTCTTCTTGCTCCTCAAAAGGACCAGGCAAAAGGATCCTGTCTCAGAACATTTGCACTTGATTCTCCCTGTCTATGCCTGGAATCCTTTTCTTCCTAATACCTCATGGCTTGCACCTTCATTTCTTTGAGGTCTCTGTTCAAATGTTATCTTATCACTGAGGCCATGTCTGCCACTTTACATGAACTGAAAATTCATCTCCCCAACCCTCTAGGGTACTCATCACCCTCTTGCCAGCTTTCTTTTTCTCTTTAGTATTTATTTCCTCCTGATGCAATATTAATTAATAGATTCTCTTCATCCTGATGACCCATTAAGCATGTCTATTTTTTTTTCACAACTATATTCCAGGTGCCTAAAATAGTGCTGACATGTGGAGGCATTTTGCAAGCATTCATTAAGTAAATAAAGTGTTTTTGAATGGCAGGCCATTTCTTTCTAATTATAGGGACACACACACACACGCGTGCGCATGTGTACACACACACACAAACACACCAGGGTTGGGCTACAGGTGCTCAAGAATCCAGTGTATATCACCCTCATTAATTAAGATATCCCCTGACACTCCCTTCTATTTATCATTGCTTATATAAACATACTGCAGTAGCTCAGAAAATCAAAGGAAGAATTGCAAGGGTCTCAGAGATTGGAGCTAGTCAACTCCTTACATCTCAACTTTGCTATTTGTGTCATCTCAGGTGAGGAACTTAACCTTCTAAGATGCAACGTCTTCATCTGTAAAATGGAGATAATACATCCTGAAGATTGGAGATAATACTTTCTAAGCACCAAGCATGGTGTCTGGTATCACGGCAGACATTATTAAGGGACACTTAATATTAAGAAGAGGTGTGAAAGGAAAGAGCATGTCAGGTTGATGGAATCATGAAGACAGAGCATCATTCATGGCATAGACCTGGCAAAGGAAAATGGCAAGTGGCAGAAGCTGCAGTGAGACCCAGACAAGGCCCAGGATGGAGGCATATCTTAAAGATGTGATATCTGCCCCAGGTACTCTCAGCTCTTATGTGCAGAAGCTGAGGGCCCTGACCCAGCCTTGGTGGCACAGTTGGTAGCATATTGACCTGCAGTTCTGGAAGCCACATGGCTGACCATGGGTTCAGATCCCCAGTCCAGCTGACCCAATCACTCTGGGTATATGCACACATGCCCAAGAGTCTGCCAAGCTGGATGGCTGGGGAAAGGATCACAGTGTGACGAGACCCTGCGTGGGTGCTTCTCTCTTTCTCTCTCTACTTCTCTCCCTCCTTCCCTTCCTCTCTCTCACATGAGCCTGCCCACACTCTATCATGAATTAAAAACCTTTTTAAAAAAGTTGAGAACCC
This sequence comes from Tupaia tana, assembly GCA_026018925.1. NCBI lineage: Eukaryota > Metazoa > Chordata > Mammalia > Scandentia > Tupaiidae > Tupaia > Tupaia tana. The sequence continues at coordinate 214,192,038 of JAKSZU010000006.1, forward strand.
AGAATAGGGCTAAATATAATAAATTTGAGATGCCAAGACCTAATATACAGCCAGAAACTGATGATAATTAACACATGTAAATGTACTGGCATTTGGAAGATTTAAACCCAGACATCCAGACACCAGTTTCCTCTCATCTATCTATGTATCTATGTAACACTCCTCTTTTAATTTTTTCATAGACGGTGTGATAGACCAAAAAAAAAAAAAAAAATAAAAAAGGGAGGGGAGTTTATACCAAGACTTTCAAAAAGGTCCTTCCCAAATTGGAGTCACTAGAAATCCAGTTTGGGTTTTCCTCAAGCTCTCCGGCCTTGGGAAATAAAAGCCTGTGAAGTTGTGGCTTCTAGGGGGAATGAATGTTTTCAATAAAGGGGCAAACTCTTTCCTCTGTGGGAAGTTCAAGTATATTCATTATCACCTTTAAAGTTCAGACACAGTCAGCAAAAATAATATTTATAAATAAGGAAAGTTCATCAGAGACTAGAAACCCTGTTTCTTCTAATGGAGTACTGGTATGAGCTTATCGTAAAGGAAGTTGAACTCCTCTGGTCTGTTCTCACTTCTAGAGTAAGCCTGGCATAGCATCCTTCCACAGGGGATTTAATGGGAACTTATCCTAAATACAAAATTCTCCCTTTGTCCAATTTCTTTCCCAATTTATTATCAACCATTCCCCATCATAAATCACACATACAGACACACACACACACACACACACACACACACCCCAGAACACCTATAATCTCACCATTAGGAATTCATCTTTTTGTGTTAGGCCTGGCTGTCTTCCAACCATCATCATTTTAAATGCAAATATTCCAGAATGGGTAAGAATAATTCATTTTACATTTGGTTAGTACCCTGGAGTTTGCAAAACACTTTCATTTCCATTATGTCTTGGATTTTGAACATAATCTTGAGCTCAGCGTACCCAACACTAGCAAATGACAAAAGCTCAGTACTCAGGAAATGTCTCCTGAATGTATGACAGAAGTGAATGAATGAACTGACACCATGAAAATAAAAATTACTGTCTCCACTGAAATCCAAAGTCAAAAAGGTGAATGAATCACTCACAGTCACAAATAAGTAAGTCGTAAACCTAGAGTCTGAACACCTGGTCACAAGACCAAAGAAAGATCAAGTCCAATCAGCCACCATTTTCTTTGAACAAAGTGTCTGAAGCCTAATGATGGTTAGCAGAGGACAGCACAATGGATGGAACACTAGCTTGGGGTATGGAGAGGACACTGAGCTAGGGACTGGAAACCTGGGTTGATCATGTGACCTTGAGCTTAATCCTTCATTTAACATCACTTTCCTAATGTGCAAACTGGAGATAATAATATCTTGATGTGCAAGGTCACTAAGAAGACCTAAAAAAGTAGTAACCATAATAATATTTTGCAAAACTGGGAAGGGCCATGCGGATAACAATATATAATTAAGGGCCAGCTTTATGGTGCAGTGGTAATGCACTGTTCAAGAGAATCCAGAAACCACATGATGAGCATGGTTTGAGTCAGCCCAGTCAGCTTGAAATCTGCCAGGTATGTGCATGAGGGTCTAAGATCTGATGAGACTAAAGGAAGGGATCACAGCATGACCAGACTCTTTGAGGGTGCTCCTCTTTATCTCTCTCTCTGTCTCTCTGGCTCTCTCTGGCTTTCACATGTGTGTGCATACATGCATACACTCTGTCATAATAAAGAGGGAAGAATCTAAAAATGTTTTAAACAATAAATAAACAGAGTTAGGAGGTAATCAGAACCTAAGCAACATACAGCGTTTTAGTCATTTTCCTTTACTCTCATTAAAATTGTGAACCTTAATAGATCTCTATAGAAGTAAAATAAAACCTCTTTTTTCACTCTTCATCACTTCCCATCATCACCACCACCACCTTATGACTGAGTCCTGTTGGGCATGTTTGTATGTCTGGATTGAGATCATCCTTTCTGACACTCCTTTGTTTTTCTTGCAACCTAGCTAGTTTATTACTGCAAACTAAATTTTCATAGAAAGTTCATTAGAAAAAGCAAATTTCATAAAATTAGCAACATGAATAAGAAAGCACCACAGGGCAATCCCATGTTTGTTGCAAACAGATGATGACGAAAGAACCTAGGGCTGCATATCATCAGGCCATGCTATGACCTGGCCGTTGAACTTTGAGGAATCTCCCAGTTCTTGAGTTTGTGGTTAGATATCCAAACCCTGCCTTTGCTACCTAATCCTACTGGCTCCTAGAAATCTTTTCTTCAAAGGCAAAAGATTCTGGATAACTATATGTTTAGAGTTGGTAGAGAAATTTAGTCCACCTTTTCCTATGATGACACCAAGATTTCCTTCTGACACATCACCCTGCCACTGATCCACAGAAGCACCAAGTGATCTTTCTTTTCCAGAAAGCCCAGAGCTGCCCATCAGCACTGTCCAGCTCTCTTGACAACAGCCTTGTTCAGGTCAGGCTCAAAGAGTTTCCATTCTAGGGAATGTTTAGAGGCAATTCCGTCAAATAACTGGAAACTTGGGTCCAGAGAGTGAGTGCCTCGACCAAAGTCACACAGGTAGAATCACTCCATCTTCATCAGGTGAGAGACTATCCAGTCTAATCACCGTCCTCTTGAGAAGCAGAATCCCAAGTCTACAGGATTCCTGCCAAGCACCACTCATCCAGCCTCTTGCATAAACACCTCCTGCAGTGGAGAACTCACCATCTCCTAAGGCAACCTATTTTATTGTGGAGCGCAGCCAATTTGAAAACATGTGATTAAAACATGTGGCCTAAAGACACATGCAGATATGCACTTCCATAACCTACTCTAGCAGGGCTATTGAGAAGCATCTACCTGAGGCTGGTTATCGTCGCAATTTCTCCATCAGAGAAGCTGTGCCCACCCGATCCTCACTCTTCTATACCTGTGTGTCTTTGTGTGTTTTGTTATTGTGTCTATTTCTAATCCACAGCCTTCCCCACTCAGAGAAACGTGTTCATGCTGAGCTAGCCTCGGAATTTTATCTTTATTAATCTCTGACCCTGGGAGGTTATTACATTGAGCTGAAATCTATCAATCAATGTCTTTCTTTACCCCTTTTTGTCTCCCTTGCTCTAGCTCTCTTTTTTCCTCCCCCACCCCCAGTTTTCCTTCCCTGACCCCCAGTCTTACCCATCACTCTGGTTTCCCACATTGAAGTCACACAGGACTGGTCTTCTCCAGTAGCAGAGCCAGAATAAGAACCAGGTCTCCTAATTTTCATTTCTTACTCATCTTATAACACTGTGTCACCTCCCTCACCCCACAATAAATGCGTAAGAATGGTAAGTGGAGAGTTTCTAACAACGCCTTTGGCACCATAGTAATATTGGGTTGTCGGAAAAGTCATGACGTATTTTTCTATGTTTTTCTATGCAAAAATGCATCACTTTTCAGACGACCTAATATTAGGTCGTCTGAAAAGTGATGTATTTTTCTGTGCTTGTCTATGCAAAAATGCACAACGACTTTTCAGAAAACCTAATATTTCCCTATTTGTATTATGAGTATAATCTTTAATCCACCATTTATGCATTCATTCGCTCATTGGATTTATTAAATATTTTCTTTGTACCAGGCACAGTGCACTAACCATTAAAGGGCACAGGGTCCTTGAGATCAAGAAGCTAAAGTGCATGTGATAAGGGCGATAGCAAAGGGCTCTGCAAAATGCTATGTAAGCACAGAGGAGATGTGGCTAATTGTCTGAGAGTGATTTTATCAATTGAGTCTTATTTTCATCTCTCTGATGTCTGACCTATAATAGAGCTTCAATAAATGTTTAAATGAATGGAATTAAAGGATATTTTACCAAGCTGCGAGTGGTAAAGAATTATTCCCAACTTAGAGAAAGGAGGAATAGTTTGCACATTCTTTGTGATGTTGGGAAAGAAATTTATTTAAGATGCTGCATTCATTTCCTAGGGCTGCTATAACAACACAGCACAACGGGGTAGCTCAAAACAACAAACATTTATTCTCTTCCAGTTCTGGGGGCTAGAAGTCCAAAATCAAGATGTCAGCAAAGTTGGCTTCTTCTGGATGCACTGAGAACGAGTATAGTCCATGCCTCTCTCCTAGCTTCCGGTGGTTGCTGATAATCTTTGGTGTTCCTTAGCTTGTAAGCACACCACTCCACTGTCTGCCTCCATCTTCTCATGGTGTTCATCTTCTGTGTGTATTCAAATTTTCCTCTTCTAAGAAGGACACCAGCCATTGAACTATGGCCCAGTACTCCAGTATAACCTCATCTTAATTTGATGACATCTATAGAGAGCCTATTTCCAAATAAGGTCACATTCATAGGTACCAGGGATTAGAACTTGAACACATCTCTTGAGGGACACAATTCAACATATACAACAGCTTAAGTAAAAGGGGAGATATTGTCATTTGAAATATACTTATTTAGTGTCTATTATGAAATGAGCATTGTTCTAGATCCAAGGGACACAGAATCAAATAAGACAAAAACCCATCTTCACGAAGTTTATATGTTAGTCAAGGTTGGAAGTAGCGATGGATACTAACAAGAAAACTTAGATAGTGTTAGTAAAGAATGAACATCAAGTGAAGTGGACAGGAGTTACTTTAGATTGTATAGTAAGGGAAGACTTCTATGAGGAGGTGACATTTAAAAGTGAGATCTGAATGAGATACAAGAATAAGCAGAAGAATGTCCTCACTATAGGAAGTGGTTGTAGGATTCTAAAGGAGCAGAAAACAAGGCCAGTGTCAGAGCCAGGCTTTTCCCTGAATATTCATTGTACTTTCCCCTTATTACCACATGGTCACTCTTCCCATAGTTTCTCTTCCATATTCAGAAGGCAGTCAGATTAGCCGAGTTGATTACAACTGCATCTGTTTGGCTGAGCTTGCCAGGCCACCTCTGGGGTTGGAGATTTAGAAAGGACTATGTCTGGTCTACCCAATGGCCATCATTGGACTAGACCAGCTGTCTTCAAACCAGGGAGTGAAGCAGGACCAGTTTCAGTTAAAGACAAAAGCACAGTACATCAAGTACCCTAACGCTACTGAGCAATGCAAGGCACTGCCAACAGAGGGTGCCAGAGCAATGTGTCCATTGAAAGGATCAGGACAGCCATTGAGGGCTGCGGCTGTGAGCAGCAACTCTGTAGTACGCAAAAAGGAATTTATTATCAGGGCATGGGATAGCTCAGACAATAAAATGGAAAGCTGGTCTTGAAAAGAATGGGAAACAGGACAACTTGAGATCTGAGAAGCAGGAACAAGTAGACAGTCTCTGGATAATTATCAGAATTAATGGATGTCGTCATGCTGATTTTGTGTTAAGAGTTAAATTCCAGGGAGACAATTGATTGGTTGAGCTTGAATCTCCTGTCCAGCCCTTGGCCAAGGGTTTGGCACCTTGATTGACAATCCTAAGGTAAGAAGACATTTCCTACAGCGAAATCAGGGTGCTGTGAGCAGAAGAAGGCATAATGTCTATCAGGTGGGTAAAATCCACAGTTGTCCTCCAAAGTTTTCACAAATGCATTTCACCAGACTAGATCTGGTTTAGATGGACGAGTCCCAAAGTTCTGTGGAAGATTCTGGATTTACTGATTAGTGTCATGGCTCTTTCCCTATTTATCTAAAAATTTTTAATTTCCAGTGGTCACACGGTACATTTTTCTCTGGGAAGGCTTCTGCCAAGGCATAATCATGCCTTCCTCCAATCAAACAATTTGATAAGCAAACACACTGGCATTTGAAAGGCCAGGTCTGTGAATATTCTTTTTTCCTCCAAGAAGTAATTCAGATTAGGAACCAGGTGACAGAGGAAAAAAATAACACACCCTGATGCTGAATGAATTTGAACCCTAATGCTGTCAGCAGCCTTTGGATGTGACAGAGGTTGATCTCAGATTAAATAACTCCTTATGGATAATGGCAATGGGTCTCAGTAATGTCTGGAGAAATGAAATTTCCAGAAGTACATTCTCTTTCTGTTTCTCAGAGAAATATTCATATTTCTGAATTCTCCCTTCATCCCACCAGAGGAGACAGGTTTCTATGTGGAGAAGAGAGCTATATCTCCTTCTTGAGTAGCAACTGGCCAGGGTAGGGTCCAGCCAAAGTCAGAAAACTCACCTCTTCTGAAGGGTTGGTTCCAACTTTTCCATCCAAGTTTTTGTCCTATTTCAGTAGACGAATAGGGAGACTTAAGGTTTTCTTCTTTCAGTATTCACAAGCCTTAAGCACCAAGAAAAACCCTTGTAGGTTCCCAGAACAGAGAAACCACACTTCCAGCAAAAAGAACTATCTGCTTCCTACTCTGGAAACTCATAGAAAGGATGAAGCACACTGGCACAGGGTCCACAACACTAACCAGGGCCCCTGCCTCTGCCATGTGCTCTAAAATTAAATTAACAATAGAGTCTACCTCTTAAGGTTGTTAGGATAAATAAATTAATGGAATCAGAGTGTTTGACGCAGTGCTCAATGTTTAGTTAGGTTGAATACACAGTCGGCATGATTTCATCATTATCAACAAAGGTGAACAAGCCAATTATTATCCCAATCCTAAGTTTTTATCCATCTTCCCAAATGAAGAAGATAATAAATTTGATTATTCACAAATAGATCAAATAAAATCTTGCACTAGGAATAATTGTTCCCCTAACTCTGTCCATTAATCCCGTTAAGGTGTTTTCTGCATTTTTATGCAGATCCTGATCAAGAAACCCAAAAAAGCTAATGTTCAGCTAGTCTTGACTGATGGCCTTCCCTAGAGACCACCTTCTCTCTTAACCAAGTCCCCACCTGGTATCCCATGACTCATCGATTGGGCCATCTGAGAGATGACTTGGCAATTAGAGAGGATGATGATTTAGGGCTAGACATCTCTAGTGAAAATCTCTTGGCTAATTATGGAGCCTTGGCTCAAATATTTCACCTCTCAGGACTGCATCTGACTTTCAGAGGTGTTGTGGGTTTCAGAAACAATGAATACAGTTGTGGTTGAGGGAAGAGTTGGGTGCTTCACGCATATGCCAGGTGTTCTTTCCACATGGACAGAACTTTTTGGCCTTTCTTCTCCTTTTGGTTGTCTTCCAAGAGAATTGAAGAGTGTTTTATTTGATGGTGCATCAAAACATACGTGTGTGTGTTTGTGCGTGTGTACATGATAAGTAGAAAGGTAGGTAGATAGGTAGATGCCCTGCCTCTTCAACGCTCCTACTCCATCTCCTCAGGTGAAGTTTGTTCTGCTATCAGTAGGTTTTACAGGTAGTCTAACTCTATAAGCCATGCTTTGAGCCCTTTGAGTATTAAGCCTGCCACTGGTAGAGATTCCAACACTTGTACATTGAGTCATGATTTTTGAAAAAGAGAAAAGAAGGTAAGTTTGAAGGAACAAAATAACATGTGGAGACAGAGCTTTCTGATCATCCCAGGTGGGTGACTAAGCTTTCTGGCACTTGGTGAAATGCAGGTCTACATCCTGGACTACACACTTCAGTCTAAACTGCTGGTATCTAGGTAGCACATGACTGTGGGCAAATGACTCTGCAAGCTTCACACAGAGGAGGAGAGTTTTTTTTTTCCCCCAAGAGAATCTGTTTCTCTGCAATCATCAACTTTAAAATTTAAAAAGACTCCACGTCCTTAGGTCTGGATGCAGTGAGAAAGAGACTGGGGCACTGTGTCCCCTGCTGTGTTCAGGATTTAAGATGGAGTGTGGGGAGGTTATAAGATACTCACCAAGCCCTTTACCTATGTTGACAATTTGATCTGCATTTGGCTATCAACTCCTTGTATCTTGCCTTTACATCAACATACTGTAAGGAACAAATCCTCATTTATTCACACGGAAGCATTTTTTTCCAATAAATATTTATGGAGAACCTACTTTGTGTTGGGCATTATTCTAGATGCTCAAGATACAGCTGAACAAATATAAAATTCTTGCCCTCATAGAGCTTACAGCCTAATGAAGGAAGGCAATAGCAACACCAACAAAAATTGTTTATTTCAGAGAAAAAAAAGAGAAGACTGAATGTCAGGTATGAATAAGGATTCAATTTTTAAAAAGATAGTAAAAACAAACAGGATACGACTACATGCATGCTTCAAAAACTATATTGTACACCAATTAAATATAAATAAGAAGCTACAAAATAATGTATAATAATTTTTTTAAAGACTGTACATAGGGGACCAGCAGGTGGCATAATGGTTACATCACTGGACTCCCTCATAGTCAACTGCAGTTCGAGTCCTGGATCTGGCAGCTTAAAACTCATGCCAGGTGCGTCCCCAATATCCCAAAAAGAGAATGGAGGAGAAGGGTTGTGGCATGGCCATTCCCCCCCCCCCCCGGGGGTGATTTCTCACTTTCTATGTCTCTGTCTCTGTCTCTCCAGCATGCTCCCTATAGCAAAAGTCTCTCTAAAAAAAATGTAAGTAGGGGGATGGGAGAATTGGAGGTAGAGGGTTGCTATTTTATACACAAACCTCAGTCAAGTGTACAAAGGTAACGATGTTTAAAACTGCAATCAGCTTTAGTCCCTCTTTGTCCATGGCTCTAGTGCTAAACCATCTCCAGATCTGAGGGGTCTCCCGAAACCTGTACCTTCAGGCAGATGGAATGCAGGGAGTGCTCCAGGTGGGCACAGAAGGGCTGCCTTTAGACCCGGTGGGAAATGAGTTGCAATCAGACAACAGAGAACTGAAGCAGAGAGTGCCTGTACACTCTCCAGCCCTGAGGCTCTTGACCATAGCCGCAGAAAAATCTGGAATGATTTTTTGATTTTTAAAAATACAGATTTCCCTAACATGTCCCACAAAAAAAAAAAAATAATAATAATAATAATAAAATAAAATAAAGAACAACAACAAAAAAAAAACCTCCCAACTGGATGGTCAGAGGTTAGGCTCACATAACATCCACTTAAGGCTCCCAAAGTTATTCCAAAGTGCAATGACTGGAGGCAGGGCATCACTTCGATATGAGATGCAGAGTTGTGGGAAGGAGCCAAGATTGGATCTAGGGCTAGGGAATGGAGCTCTGGGCAAGATGCAAGAGAGGTTAGAAGTTCTTCTTGATGAAAAGTGGTCCTTGGTGGGGCCAGCAGGTGGCATAGTGGTTAAGGATGCCGGAATTCCACATGGCCAACCGAGGTTAGACCTGGCAGCTTGCTTCTCACTTTATCTCTCTCTCTCTCTCTCTCTCTCTCTCTCTTTCTCTCTCTCTCTCTCTCTCTCACACACACACACACACACACACACACACACACACACACACACACATTGTCCCTCTCTGGTCAAATTAAAATAAAGAAATAAAATTAAGTAAAATAATAGAGAAGCAAGGCATTTATGGGACGAAGAAATTAGTTAGTATCTGTTGAAGATAATATGTACAGTATTCTCAACTGGATTGGTGAGAAATGTATACATGTTAGAATATTCACTTTGCAAGCTAAGGACATATGTGACTACAAGAAGCTAAAAAAAGAAATTGAAAATGACACAAAAAATGGGAAAGACATCCCATGTTCCTGAATTGGACAATTTAATATAAACAAAATGGCAATTCTACCCAGATTAATCTACATATTTAATACAATCTCTATCGAAATACCAGAGACATTATCCACAGATCTAGAAAAGACAATCATAAAATTTGTCTGGAAACATAAAATACCTCATATTGCTAAAGCAATCCTGCACAAGAAGAGTGGAGTGGGTGTTATCTCACTCCCTAATCCAAAAATATACTACAAAGTTGTGGTAATCAAAATAGCATGGTATTGGCACAGAAACAGACAGGTAGACTAATGGAACAGAATAGAGTCCCCAGAAATAAACATACAGCCCTAAACATACAGCCAACTGATTTTTGACTAACTGTACTATTCAATTCACTGGGAAGAGGAAAACCTCTTTAGCAAATGGTGCTAGAAAAACAGGATACCTACTGCAGAAAGTTAAATCTGAACCCCTACCTCTCACCATTGACAAAAATCAACTCAAAGTGGATCAAAGATCTAAACCTAAAACCTCAAACTATAAAATTGCTCCTGGAAAACACTGGGGAAATTCTGGGAGACATTGGGGTAGGCAAAGACTTCTTAAATAAGACCCCCAACGAACCATCAATAATCCCCAAAATAGACAAGTAGGATTACATCAGATTAAGAAGCTTCCGCATGGCAAAAGACACAGTAATTAGTGTGAAATGACAGCCCTCAGAATGAGAAAATATTTTTGGAAACTAAGCATCAGATAAGGGACTGATAACCAGAATGCACAAGGAACTCAAGCAGCTGTCCCAAAAAAAGACCACCAACCTTATTAAAAGATGGGAGAATAAGTTGAAGAAACCACTCTCTAAGGATGCCATCTGAATAGCCAAAAGGCATTTGAAAAAAATGCTCAACATCTTTCATTGTAAAGGAGATGCAAATCAAAACTACAATGAGATACCACCTAACTCCAACCAAAATTATTAAGATTAATAAAACAAAATATGATAAGTGCTGGAGGGGGCATGGTGAAAGGGGAACTTTCTTACACTGCTGGTGTGAATGTAAACTGGTCCAGCCACTGTGGAAAACAATTTGGAGATTCCTCAAAAATCTACAAATAGAACTACCATATGATCCAACAATCTCACTTCTCAGTATCTACCCAAAGTACAGGAGAATTCTTAATCAGAAAAGTGCTTGCACATCAATGTTTATTGCAGCATTATTCACAATTGCTAAGACATACAACCAACCCAAATGCCCATGAAAAGATGAATGGATTGAAAAAGTGTGGCACATATACTCTATGGAGTACTACTCAGCCATAAAAAAAAGACCTTGGCTTTTGACAGACAGTGGATGAATATGAAAGTTTTACTGCTGAGTGAAGCAAGCCAGGCTATGAAGGAGTGACATTGTATGTCCCCACTTAATATATACAGAGTTTCTGCACTCTATGAACGAAACTGAATGACTAAAAGATATAGAAACATAGTAAATGGTTATGAATACCAGATATAGTGTGGGAAGAGGGTGGGTGAAGGAGTAGAGTCTGAGGAAGGACATTTAGGAGAAAAATAGAGAGGCAAATCATTTATGGGACAAAGAAATGGGTTATTCTCTTTTGAAGATAACTTTACAGTATTGTCAACTGGACTGGTTGGAACATCCACTTTGCAAACTAAGTAACATGTGATTGAACATACAGAAGAAATTGAAATTTAAAAAAAGAAATTAAAATTAAAAATATTTTTAAAAATCCTTTTAAAAAGAAAAGTGGCCCTTGGAGCTGCTGCTTTGAGAACTGTTTCATTCTCTTGGAACTGCTCCTCAAAGCAGCTGAAGGAGCCATGAAGGCAACTCACGGCCTCACCACTCCAGCAACTTGCATCCTGTGAGGGCAAACTACAAGTGAGGAGTCCAGAGGAAAGGGGTGAAGTTGAACCAGAACGTACCCTGCCACCTTTCCCCTGCAATGTCTAGCCCAAGCAGCTCTCTCAGTCTCAACACCTGGTCCAGCCCAGCTCACTCTGGTTCCTAAAAATCTCACAAGACCTGGGACCAACAGTTAGCGTACTGGTTATGTCGCTGAACTCCCATATAGTCAACGGCAGTTCGAGCTCCAGACCTGGTGGCTTAAATTCATGCCAGGCACGTGTGCGTGCGTGCCCAAGATCCCGAGAAGAGAATGGAAGAGAAGGGATTGCGGCGTGACCATCTCCCCGGGGGGGTGATTTCTGGCTTTCTGTCTCTCTGTCTCTCTCTGTCTTTCTGGCAAGCACACATGCCCTGTAGCAAAAATCTCTACAAAAAAAAAAAAAAAAAAAAAAAAAAAAAAAAAAAAAACCTCACAAGAGCTGAGAAAACATCAATGAGAAGTCAAATGGTGGTCAAGGATTTTTGGTAGCTTCTTAAGAGCTAGGGATCTCAGCCAAGTCTCTCACCATCAAAACACAGGAGACAAGCAGGTGGACAGGTGATAATTTAAAAATAAATAAAAACAATAGCAGAAGTGTGTGCTGTATGTGACCATAAGCAAGGCACTCCTTTAAATGTTCTACACGCATCATCTCATTTTGAACCCTCCAACTACTCTTAGATGTGTGTATTATAACCCCCATTTTACAGCTAAGGAATCCAGGGTCAGGGAGGGCAGGTAACTTGTCTGATGTCACACAGCTGGCAAGGAGTAGAGCATGATCTAATTAGCCCCTGCTTCGCTCCTAGGTAGTCACAGAGATGGGCCATGGTGGACGACACCAGTGGAGAATCTGTGAGGTTGAATTTGTAGAATGTTCCTGCTAGAATCCCTAAAACTTAAAGCCCTGGAGCCATGCTCCGAGGGCCTGTGGCTCACAGCAATGCTGGGTGTAAGGCTATCTAACCTGGCTACTGGGAGCATTTTGCATCTTTTGGGCAAGCCCAGGGGAATTCCTGTTTTGTTTTGTTTCTTTTTTCTTTTACTAAGACGTCTTGGGAGGGTTAAGTTTTCAGTCTCAACACACTCATCATCCGAGAAACTCCCTTCGCTAGACTGTGAATCACAGAATAAAGTCACACCAGCTGGCAGCCCTGCTGAGCCTGAAGCTTGGACTTGGTTCAGAATCCAGGGTAAGCAGGTTGGCGGAAGAAGGAGGCTAAAGGGAACAACTCGTGCCCTGCTTCCGGGGAGCTGTTCTCAGACAGGGCGAGGAGGCACCCAAGGCCATTGCATCTGCCTTTGGATTTGGCCCACACAATGCTTTTTCCCTTCCCCAAGCAAACCCACGACATGAGCTATATTTGGGTGTAATAAAAATTGCATGCTGGGGTGGATTTTCTGAGCTACACATGTTCTTCTAACCTTTCCCATTCCTGCTTAGCAGGCCTGAGTCACACGGTCACAGCAGATCACACAGATGTACCTTTTGCCTCTGTTTGGTCAAGGTCAGAGCCAACTATGAAAGGGTCCCTGGCCCTTCTCCCAGCCTTTGCACCAAATCCTTGGCCCATGGAGACCCTAGATCAGCAGGGAATATCTTTTATCTTTCTAGTTGGAAGACCAGCCCTTCACCCACGACAGTCTTTTTTTATCCCTAGACTGTCGAGATGATCTATTCAGTAAGAAGGAAAAGGGCCTCCAGTTTTCCTTCCATCAAAACTGATTCTCCCAGTTGTTCTCATTCAGAGAGCAAATCACACATTTCCCAGAACATTACTGAAATTCCCAGACCCAGCTCATCAGCTGTTTCCCTCCACACCGACACCACCTCTCCCACCTCTGCCTTCTGACTCTTTCTCCAAGCTCCTGACTTCAGCCCCACTCCTGTACCTTGGTGTACTAACTGGCTACCTTCCTGGTTTCCCATCTCTGGCTTCATTTCCTGAACTCTTTCATCTGTTTGCTCTGGCACAGCTTGGCACAAATGGATAATTCAGTAATACACCTGGGTCTGGCATGTCCAAGACAGTTACCCATGTTACTCGAGAGAGAAAACTGAAGCAACAGCTCTATTGCTCCTCATTCACCATCATGACTGAGTAATTTTGAGTCCTGAAGAGTTTTCAAGTCAAATGCATGAAATCTACTCTACACCTATTGTATAGTTATTATTCATCTACCGAGCTGGGTGCCCTAGGGATTGACTAATTGCTTAGAATGTCTGTACTTAAAAGGACTAGCAAAAGAAATTATTAATAAATAACCTATGGGCTCATGGGATAACATGAATGATTTCAAATACTCTGAAAACAAGGCATATTTTTTTCATAAATTCCCCTTATACTATGTTGTAAATGACCTATGTGGGAAACCATTTTTAGGTTCAATTATTTTATTAATGTATTGTTTTATTTCTAACAAGTGCTAATTGTAGTCACCATTTTATGATGTCTAGAATAAGATCTCAATTAAAGGAACAAAGCAACCCCACTTGTAAGTATGACTCCAGTATGGCTGGTCTACAGCAATCCTAGCTTGAACTCAAAAAGCTGAATAAAGCTCATACCTTCTTTCATTTTCATCACCAAACATGGCGGGGCTCCAACATGACTGTCCTTTTGGGTGGCCATGATCTTGCCAAGGAGAGCTTAGTGCCAATGTAACTAAATTGCACCTGACCCTTGTCCATCCTTAGCCTAGCACAGTGGCAGTACAAGTCACTGGCAAAAGAGCAAAAATAATCCCAAAACAAAGTTAGTGGTGCACTCCTGAATAACACAGCAACAAGGATAGAAACTTAAAACATCACAACAAGAATAACGGTTAACCTTTATCAAGTACTTATTAAATACCAGGCATTCTGCCAAGAACCATACATATCACGGTCCATTTCATTCTCTTAACAAACATGTGCAGTAGATACTATGTCGTTCTTCACATACTTCAGATCAGAAAATTGAGACCTAGAGAGATTAAATAACTATCCCCAGGCCACTCAGTTGGGAAGGAATAAACCAAGATGCAAGTCATTTTTCATCACTTCAGAACACCATATCTCAAAGCTAGGGTACCTCCCCCACCACTCTCCTTATTCTTGGAGTGGAGGGCTTTCATGTTCAATTTTGGAGAGAAAAAATTTTACTGATAAGCAGCTGAGTGATCTATCAGTGCTATGAGTAACCTAGAACTGCACAAGAGGCTAACACAGGACCCAAGGGTCTTGTGGACTAGGAACAGCCCTCAGTTCTCTTCAACCCAGTGGTGGTCACCATCCCCAACTCCCTGCAATCTCACCAGCCCTTATTTCCTCTTTGGTGACCTGCCTCTCAGCCACAGCACTGCTAGCCTCTTCCCCTTCCCCAAGAGTGACAATATCAGCCTATTACTGCTTCTATGAGAATCTTTTGTAAAAATGACACTTAGTTTGGGAAAACCTACAATATTAATAAAACTTAGAATTTTCCCCAACAAAGAAATCTTATGTGCAAGATATAGAAGATTCTATGAGAAGATAAAACATCCTTTGACATTAATTGGGGTGCTTTTTCCCTATCTTTTCCAATCCTGCTCTCCACCTCACCATGTCAACCATCAGCAAAAGCTTTCTTTAAAAAAAATTAATTATCATTATTCTCTTTTAATTTGACCAGAGAGAGAGGGAAAGTGAGAAAGCAAGTCTCCAGGGCTGAGACTTGAACCTCGGACAGCCATGTGAAAGTCCGGTGCCCTTAACCACCACATCACCTGCCAGCTCCAAGCAAAAAGCTTTCTACGTGCCCTGCTTTTCATTGGGAAAGGATGATTCAGCTTAAAGCAATAATTGAGTTGGGTTTCAGAATGCCTGTTTTCCAGCAATAACAATGAGGGCAGCTTTGAAAGAACAATCAAGAACTGAGCCCTGAACAAAACAAAGCATGGGTATTAAATAAAAGTTAAAGAATACTGAAAGAAGAGGCAGATTATTATTACCAGGACTCATAGGGAGAGATAGATTACCATAAATTTAGGACAGGGAAGTGAAAAGTTTGGTTATTAAGGTAAATTAAAAAGGAAGGGACCATATTCTTACCTTTCTAATGTAAGTTGGGGGAAAGGGGTTCATAGGAACACCAAGTGATTTAGGGAGATCTCAGAGCAGAAAATACACATGCCTTCCCTTCCAGTGTTCCCTGGAGGGTGTGCTAGCCTGGAGGAAAATCTATTCCCAGCAAGGCACAAAAATGGTATCTACCAATAGCAGAGAGAGGAATCTTGATGAGTGAACCTGAGTGTCTTCATAAAGTAGAATCCTGTATACTCCAGTGTGATATAAGGAAAGACACTCAGAGTTTCAATGCCACCAAAAAGAGAGAGGCACTGAGAGACAATAGCTGACGCAAAGGGGACTGGTTAAAGGCAAGGAGGTCACAGAACATGGCCTGCCAATAGAGGCCAAAGAGGACCACAGAAGCAAATGTCAACACAGGACAACAAGGACCAACTTAGTTCAGACGTTTTATCAGGGATCAGAATCAATGGAGGATGACCAAAGACCAGATATCCATGTCTTTCAGATGTTCATTCTCTGAGGAGAAGTAACGGGAAAAGGAGAAGGGAAGCACCTTGAGTTCATTGTGCATTTTTCCCAAAAAGACTAAGTTTTAAACCAGATGTGGCCAAGCCTGGTTGGTTTTGCAAGATTAAATTTTCCACCCTGCGTAGAGTTGGAGACATGAGAGCCAAGACACTCTTTCATACAGAAACAAAGCAAGTTAACATCTTTACAAACCTGAGTTATGAAGGCTATTGTGGCTATGGAAATTCAACTCCATTATTAGCTCAGAGCATTGCTGAAGAAAAGGAAATCCATACAAAGAAGTTGATTTTGAGGTACGATCAATCTGCTTTGGGTCTTGGAACATTGGGAAAAGTAGAAACCTCCTATTAAATGGCACAACTCCCAAAGCATTAGATTTCCTCTACAGTTTGGAAACAGATTATGGAATTGGTAGTTATTTTCCTTTAACTTGTCACAGGATATAACTAGAGATGTCTTCCAGTATAGCCAAACTTCTAGTTTTCATTTATATTCACTTCCTCATCAAAGAAATTTTATTAAAGTCCCATTTAGAAATTTCACTGGCCATCCATATCTTTTTTTTTTTTTTTTTTTTTTTTCGGAGAGGTTTTTCAATATAGGGCACGTGCGCTCACCAGACAGACAGAGACAGAGAGATAGAAAGGGAGAAATCACCCCCCAGGGGGGATGGCCACGCCGCAATCCCTTCTCCTCCATTCTCCTCTCGGGATCTTGGACACGCACGCACACGCACCCAGCGTGAGTTTAAGCCACCGGATCCAGGACTCGAACCGCGGTCGACTACGTGGGAGTCCAGCGACATAGCCATTACGCTAACTGCTGGTCCCTGGCCATCCATATCTTCAAAATGATTAATGTCATCATTGCCAAGCAATATTACACTTAGAGGGAGAAAAAAATGATACTCAAAACCAAAACCAAAACAAAACAAAAACAAAAAAAATAAAAGTCTTCACTGTTTGGAAACATATTTGGGTTAAAGGAACTATTTTTCTCCCTCTCACATACTCCCACTTTGGCCCATAAAATAGTACCTTTTGCCTCCACCTTCCACATTTTTATTGGTCTCCTTCATGGAAGAGGAAGTGTCTATCATTCACTGGTGTATTTTTTTCTACAGCATTGAGGATAAAGTGTTTCTCCCTAGTATCTTCCTTGTGTTTCTTTCTCTCTGGCATCACCTACCCAAACACACACATGTTTTTAAGCTCCTACAGTGGGACAGCTCCAATTCCAGATGGTTACTTTCATTCCAGGGGAGAGAGAGTTGCAGAAAGTCTGTTCAGACTACAAATGCACACCATGTCCCCATGCTAACTTCACCAGTAATAAAGCTGATATTTTATATGCCTCATTTGACTCCCATGAACTTCTCTCAGTTGGTTCTCATTTCAGAAGTGGAAAAAAAGTATAATATTTTGGTCCCTTAACTCTAAAAGAGCTTGTTATGTGCTTTGCATATATATTAGACTGGGGAAAATGGTCACAAATTTTTTTCTTTCTTGTATCTACATTCACAATGTATCTTGTCCCAGCACCATTTGGAGTTTTGATCTATGCCTTGCATCTGGGGTGATCATGTGAGCTGCTTTGACCAGTAGGACAGGACAAAGGTATAGCAAACACTTGAAAAGCATTTGGAATCATTCTACTACTCATGGAACCCACAAATCCAGTTAAGACCAGCTGAGCCTAGTCCAGAGCAGAAGAACCACCAGCTGAGCCCAGTCCAAACTGCCATCCTACAAAATCATAAACCAAATACATGTCTATTATTGAACCCACTAAACTGTGAGGTGGCCTGTCACGCAGCAAGAGAACTGATACAGTGGAGAAAGAAGCAACAGGTGACATTTTTGCTGGTTGCTATCTACATCAGTGTGTATGTGTGTCAATCTCAGCCCATCTCTCCAGAGAACTTCCTGCTTTCTTGCCTTGAGCCAACTTACAAATGTTTATTAAGAAACAGGCGTAGCGGGACCAGCAGTTAGCATAATGGCTATGTCGCTGGACTCCCACGTAGTCGGCCGCGGTTCGCATCCCGGACCTGGTGGCTTAAACTCACATCGGGCGCGTGTGCGTGCGTGACCAAGATCCCGAGAGGAGAATGGAGGAGAAGGGATTGCGGCATGGCCATCCCCCCTGGGGGGGTGATTTCTCGCTTTCTGTCTCTCTGTCTCTCTCTGTCTGTCTGGCGAGCGCAGGTGCCCTATAGCGAAAACCTCTCCAAAAAAAAAAAAAAAAGAAAAGAAACAGGCAACAGGCGTAGGAACCAGCAGTTGGCATAATGACTATGTCACTGGACTCCCATGTAGTCGACCATGGTTCGAGTCCTGGACCCGGTGGCTTAAACTCATACTGGGCATGTGTGCATGTGTGCCCAAGATCCCAAGAGGAGAATGGAGGAGAAGGGATTGCGGCGTGGCCATCCCCCAGGTGAGTGATTTCTCGCTTTCTGTCTCGCTGTTTCTCTCTGTGTTTCTGGCAAGCGCATGCACCATATAGCAAAAACCTCTCCAAAAAAAAAAAAAAAAAAAAAAATAGAAGAAAGAAAGAAAAGAAAAGAAAAGAAAAGAAAAGAAAAGAAAAGAAAAGAAAAGAAAAGAAAAGAAAAGAAAAGAAAAGAAACAGGAGTAAACTCACAAGCCCTTCTCTACAGACATTTGTGAACTTTCAGGGAATTCATCTTGAAGCACTTCACTGAACTTTTGGCAGATAATCATTGCTTTTTCATTTTTGTTTTTGTAGGTTAGAGAGCACCCCTTCTCAGAATGATCCAACAGACAGCACTTCTTGGTGGACATTTTTTGCAAATTAGAAAAGGTAACACTTTGAATTTAAGCCCAACAGTCACCATGATGAGTACTGCCAAAAAGTGCCAAGTATTTCAGCCATTTTCACTGTTCTAGAACTCAGAGGTAGAAAACTATCCAATTTCCCAGAAGAAATGCTTTTGTAGATTGTTGTCCACAGGGACAAACTCGTAGCTGTTTCTTTGCAAGCCAAAATCTGTAGTCACCTGGAAAGATGGCAGACTTCTTCTGATGTTTACTATAGACAGGCTGTATAGACAGCCATCCCACTGAACTAGATTCACAATCTTTGCTTGCTGACACAGATGGCATCAAGAAGGCAGAGATCTCGCCAAAGCTGACCTCATTAACACTAGGACAAAAGGGGTTATATGAACTACATTAAATTCAAAAGATTCTTAGAAAATTCTAGGCCTCCTTGACACACATCTGACCCTGTGTTGCAAAGTAAGCTCTGGGAACAATGATGTGGCTTGTTACTTACCTTTGTGAGTCACAGTTTGGGGGACTTGTTGCCAAAAAACAATGTTGAAATTGATTAGATAGCAAAAATGATGTTGTCATGAAAAGACAGCTCCAAAATGTCTGTTCCTTATTTAGTCAAACAACAGCAGGCTTCTTGCTGAAATTTTACATTTCAGCAGAATTTAAATTTACATTTTTGGTTCATTTGCAAAATTTGGATTTATTGCTCTTTTTAAAGTGGCCATTAATGTTTTATAGGAAAAAATGATAGAAAAGTAGTTCTTTGTAAGACTTTCTTGTATAATCTGTCTATATGAAGAAAATAAAATGCCCGTGCAATGAAATAAATCACAAGCAAAATTCCATTTTTATGTATTCCTGTGTATATTTAAATTTCATTTGTATATATTCCTATGTATATTTCTACAGAGAGGACTGATGGCTTTCATCAAATAATCAGATGGGAAAACAAGGGTTCAAATAATTATCATAAAGGGAAGTGGAGGAAAGTATAATATTGGGTCATCCAAAAAGTTATGACATACTTTTCAATGTTTTTCTATGCAAAAACACATCATGACCTTTTTTTTTGGACAGGTTTGTGCTATAGGGCACGTGTGCTCATCAGAAAGGCAGAGAGACAGAAAGCGAGAAATTATCCCCCAGGGGGGATGGCCACGCTGCAATCCCTTTTCCTCCATTCTCTTCTCGGGATCTTGAGCATGCACGCAAATGCACCCAGCGTAAGTTTAAGCCACCAGATCTGGGACTAGAACTGCAGTCGACTACATGGGAGATCAACGACATAGCCATTATGCCAACTGCTGGTCCCCACATCATGACTTTTCTTTTTTTTTTTTAAGAGGTTTTTTACTATAGGGTGCGTGTGCTCGTCAGAAAGACAGAGACAGAGAGACAGAAAGCAAGAAATCACTCCCAAAGGAGATGGCCATGCCACAATCCCTTCTCCTCCATTCTCCTCTTGGGATCTTGGGCACACACGCACACGCGCCCAGCATGAGTTTAAGCCATCGGGTCCAGGACTCGAACCCGGTCAATTGCATGCAAGTCCAGCGACATAGCCATTATGCTAACTGCTAGTTCCCCCACATCAAGACTTTTCTGATGACCCAACAAAAAAATGTGTTAATAAATCAGTTAGGAACTATAAAAATATATCTGAGTTTTGTTAATAAGAATGTGGCTAATACTGCTTATCGAATAAAGGAGTTGTGAAGATTTATGAGATCAAGTGTAGGCCTAGCATACAGTAGTTGCTCAGTAAATCTCAATACGCCTTCTGTCCTCTTATTAAGCTCTTTGCAGCATATTCAAAACCATTCACAATCTGGGCTGAACCCAAATTTTCTAGAGTTTCCTCTACAAGTATCATTGTTCCATACATTTTTGGTTATATCTCAGCTGCCCTGGTCTGTTGTGTGTTAAGTTCCTTAGCCTCTTTTTTACCAACAAAATAGGTACCTGCACATAGACATCGTAAGGATTAAATGAAATTATATATATAAAGAACTTGAGGGCCAGGAGGAGGCATAGCACTGATGCAACTGGACCCATATGGGAAAAGATCCTCAGTTCAAGTCCCAAGACTTCATGAGCACACCAGGAACATGTGCATTCTCACAATCTGAGCTAGTGAATACTAGTCATGGATCGTAGCATAAAGGTTCTGTGGGGGTTACCTATCTCTCTATAACCCAACTCTCTCATGGAAAAAATAAACTAAATTTTTAAAAATTAAGAACTTAGAACAGTGCCCACTGTATGATAAGCACCCAATAAATAACTAGATATAATATTTATTATTTTCATCATTATTATTGTATGTCAGCCTCCTACCTCAGCCTCACCTCTCCCTTCTCCACGTTGTCATAGATTTCACTTTATTCATCTCGGCTTTTCTAAATCCCACTCATCTTTACATCCCAATGCACTGTTCCCTCCCAGGAATCATTTCCTCTCCAGGGCTACCATGGCACTCTGCATATGCCTCTCTTATCTCACGTATTATAACACATCATGGTTACCTACTCATGTGCCTGGTATCCAGCTAGTCAGTGAGCTGCCAAGGGCAAGAATAGCGTTTCAATCATCTCTGGATTGCCAAGAGCCAACTTGGAGTCCGCACATTGTAACTGCTCAGTAGATATTGTTCTTTTCAAGGAAAGAATACATGTATGGATTTTATCTCCTTCCAAACAATCCATGGTTTTTATTTAATTTCTTAATTAATTTTGATTATTTTAAACTGGGGGAAAATTTTTAACTGGTATCTTAATCCATTCAAGTTACAAGTAAAACATCATAAACTGAGTAGCTTATAAAAAATACATCTCATCCCTTACAGAGGCTAAGTTGTACAAGATCAAGGTGATAGCAGATTCAGTGTCTGGGGGGGAGGGGTCTCTTTCTAGTACACTGATAGTAAGTAATTTCTTTTTTTGTTGTTTTTTGTTTTTGTTTGTTTGTTTGTCTGTTTTTGAGAGGTTTTTGCTATAGGGTGCATGCTCTTGCCAGAAAGACAGAGACAGAAAGCAAGAAATCACCCCCCAGGGGTGATAGCCATGTCACAATCCCTTCTCCTCCATTCTCCTCTCGGGATCTTGGGCATGCACACACACGCAACCGGTGTGAGTTTAAGCCACCGGGTCTGGGACTCGAACTTCAGTCAACTACATGAGAATCCAGTGACGTAACCATTATGCCATCTTCTGCTCCCTGATAGTAACTTCTTATTGTGTCCCTAGTGGTAGAAAAGACTGGCTAGCTCTCTTGCTTCTCTTTCATGAGAATACTAATCCCATTCTTGAGAGCTCCACACTCAAGACCTAATCACCTCCTAAAGGCCACATCTCAATACCATCACCTACTCTAAGGTGAACTTGAGGAACACAGTCAGAACATAGCCACTGATATAAGCAAAAACAGGATGCATCTCTCAATTAAGAAGTCCATGTGGTTAGCTCCTGACCCTGTTGGATGCAGGTGTTAAACTCACCTCATGCTTGTCTTTCCTCGGAATTTGTTTCATATTGATGCTTATTGAGCTTGGAAGCAAGATGGTTGCTGGAAACCTCAGTCTTGTATTTCTGCAGCCTCCCAGCCCCAAAGCAAAGAGCTTCTCCTTCCCATGTATTTTATAAATGCCCCAGGACTGCAATTCATTGGCCTGATTCCTGTAGAGAGAGAAAGGTAAGAAGAGCCATATGAGCTCTCGAGGACAAGTAGCATCTCAAAGGGAATTGGATGTGGTTACCAGAATAAGGAGATAATAGATGTTTAGTAGGCAAAAGCATACACATCTATTACAGGTTCCTCACCTGTCCACTCCTAAAGTTTAGGAACAAGCTTTAGTCAATACTAACCATCTGCTTTCTTTAACCTCAGGTTGTGGATGGCCACTTCCATACAATATATGACACTTTCAGGAGACTGACCAGCCACCTCAGTCCTCCTGTGGACATTCTGTCATGTGGGCTTTTGCCCAAGGCCTTCTGTCCTGTGTCAGATCAATGCAGCTTCCTACTCACGCCCAATGCTGGGGTTTTAGAGGTCTCAGTACAGGACTTCCCTTTCCTACCCTGGTGCAAGACCAACTGAGAAACTGACAAAGGTGTCAGACATGGAGATTTGAAATATCACCTTCACCACTGGTAACAGCTGTTGGAGAACAAGCTTAAGTGAATGGAACAGCAGTGCCCTTTCTGATACAATTCACCAGAACTGGGAAGACTTGCCTACATGGTCACAAAGAGTGCTAAATGTTTGCAGACTCCCACGAAGCCTGTCCCAGGCATAAACAATCCTACAGGACTGAGAAGTAGAGAGGGTGTGTTTTCTGCAAGCTAGTAGCAATGAAGAGAAAAGCAAAAAGGGGACCAAATCAAGGAAGTTCCTTCTCCCAAACCAAACAGTAAAGTAACTCTCTGCTCCCCTAGGAGGAGGAGTGATGAGGTGTGAGGGAAGGAGGCCTGGGGTATTACACCAGTGGATGCCCTTCCACATGGAGTAGGAGTTAAGTGTTGTCCCAGTGACCAACATGAGTCTGGCTTGTTTGTGTATCTCTGTGCTGAAGTCCTGACAAAGACAGTTTCCCCTCCCATCATGCTGTCTTTTCAGGTAATCAGAGATAACTAATGGGGATGCTGACACTCTGTGGACACCTCCAGCAAGATCTCACCCTACAGTCCACAAAAGATAGGATGTGGCAGGGGAAGAGAGGAAAGGGGAAGGGGCAGGTAGCTGACCCATAAAACCAACTTGATGGCAGTTCCTTTTGTCTTCCAGAAAACAAAGTGTGTGAACTGCCAAATATTTTTGCTGACTCTTAGCTTCTCTGCTTTCACATCTAGTGCTATTGTTTGCCCTTGGGATTTATGGTAATTCTTACTCCCTAAAAGATATCTCTATAAGAATGCCCATAAATTTAGGGAGCATTGTTTCGATTTTCCTCACTAATTATTTTCCCTCTCAGTTACCCATCAGCAATTTTTAAAGTCAGAGGATGTTTCTTAGATATGATAGGGTATGAAACACGGGGCTCTGGGAGTCCATAGACACCTAATTAAGGGTAAATCAGGTTATAGCATTGACAGGGAACCTACTATGCACAGAAGACTACTCTAGGTGGTATGGGAGACAAGGGGGAGACAGAGAAGTGGGGTCTGACCTTGAAGAGAGAGCCATTCCCAAGGCTACTTTCCATGAATACAAAGTAATTTAGCAAGCAAGCACATTTTAATATAGTAATCTTTGTATTTCCCAGTACACCAGACAGGGTCCTCTTGATGAGCACACAAGGGAGGCATTCCTTTCTGTTCTTTGTACAAGGAAAAGAAAAAAAAACTAAGCTCCTACTGACAAATTATTTTGTTTTCAACCCATGAACCATGAAAATCTTACAGACTAATCATGTTTTCCCTTTTTATTTTGGCTGTCAGGGAACTCAAAGCCAATATTCCATCCACTTCCAACAGTTGTATAGGGCTCTGTAGTACTCATTTTATACATGAATCTCAGTTCTGTTTGATTTTCCTGTACTATTATAATTTTTCCTTAGCCCTATTCAACCATTTGCTGTAGCCTGCTCCCTGGGTTACAGAGTTCATGGCCTCCACAGATCCACAGTTTTAGAAAGCAGCCCCAGCTACTCTTCTCTGCTCAGGATTTCAGAAGATGCCATTATAGAAAGCTGGCAGCTGCTCACACACAGAGATGGGTAGGAGGTGCCTGAGATATGGTAATTTAGTGACTTTAGGTGGAAGTGAATAAACTAGGGGAAAAAAATCCCTTGAAAGGAGGCTGAGAGTAGAACAGATCGTGCACAGCCAAGGATAATCAGGCAGGTGTCATAAACCAAGACTTCACAGTGCACAGGTTGATGTAGGGAGAAAGAAAAGAGTGAGGGCATTTGCATATGCCACGGAAGGAAGAGGACCATCGGGGAGGAGAACACAAATTCCATCCACACGGAAACCACTATCTTATTTGTTACTGCCACACATGCCTGAAGCATGGTTATATTCCACACATCCACGTTCATAAAGCCTGGAAAGGGATGGTTAATCAGGGACCTGATTCTCCGTTGACCCCTCTCTATCCTGAATCCAATCTTCCTGTCACTCTTGGATGAAATGATGTCAAAGAAGGCAGAGCAAATACAGTAACTCTAATCGGCATAGTTCTAATACGAGTGAGCCTTCAGCATATGAGCTGGAAAACATTCCAGGGGAATGCCCAGTACCATATTACTTATGATTGGAGGTTTTTGTTTTACAGGTGTTTTTTTTTTCTTCTTAATTTGCCAGAGGACATATATGCTAGCCAGAGAGAGAGAGAAACACTGAGAAGGAGAGAAAGAGGAAGAAGGAGAGGGATAAAGCACCCCCAGTGGTTTTGCAGAACTCAGTAGTCCACATATGGATGCCACAGTTTCACATCCTATCTCTGCACCTTGGCATTGTGAGGCCACAGGCAAGTAACATAAACACTCTGAGCCTTGACTTCCTCATATGTACAATGGTTATGATAATGTAGCAACTAAATAGACTATTGTGCTAAATGAGCAAAAATATGTGCCTCGCATAGAAGTATTTTTTTTATTGCCAGAGAGCATGTGTGCTCACCAGAGAAAGAGAGAGAAAGCACCTGCAATGGAGCATGTCCTTCTTCGCCATTTCTCTATCCTGTCTAGATGTGGGGCACATACACACATGATTGGCATGGTTTTCAAGCTGCCAGGCCCGGGATTTGAACTACAGTCCGTCATGCGAGATCCATCTCCATTAATAACAGGCTATGGGGCTGACCCCATGGTAAGTATTATATAGGTGTTAGCCACTATTCTATTAATAGCCAGTCTGCTATGGGGTATAGCCGGAGGTGCTGCAGACTGCCTTGTAACGGAGCAGACGCTGAGAGGTGGGAGGTACGAGTTATGACAATAGAAAACAGGAAGAGCCTGGAGTGGCAGCCTCCAGAAGAGGGTCCCTCCCTGAGGGTGGGATCAGGAAGGACAGATACACGCCACCAGAGTATGCATGTGGAAATGTATACTTCATCATCTCTGTGGGTCAGGATTCACACATGAGACCTGAGTGCCTGGTTCAGACTGGACAGCATAAGTCAGAGAGTCAGACCGAAAGGGGCAGGACGCAAGGAAGGATTCTTGATCTTGGTTCCTTCCCAATGGTCCCCCAGAGAACAAAAATCCCATTCCTAACCCAGTGTCTTCCAAAGTACCACCATTTGCCTAGACAGGCAAGCCAAATATCTTGGAACCACTCTAGAGTCCTCTCTTGTTTTCACCCTCACAATTCTGCTGACGAAACATGACCTAAACCCAGCTATGAGGAAACTTCAAAATGTTCATGGAAAAAAAACAGAATTAAAGTATGAGTTTATTTTAGTGCAGAAAAACACACACACACACACACACACACACACACACACAATTTAAATCCACGTATAGTTTTCATAATATGCATGTCCCATGAACTTTTTCAAGTGATTTATTCTGGACCCTCCTCATCAATCCTCCCAGAGCTTCCCCTTTCTTCCTACAACCCATTCACTAACAACAAACGGAAAGATTTATTTTTAAGTGAAAATCTAATCACACCCTCTCCTACTTAAAACGCTCCCCAGCTTTGTGTTGTCCTTAGAATAAAATCAAACTTCTTCCTTTAACCCACGAGGTCCTTAGTTCTCTGGATTCCACTGACCTCATCTTCCCCCCATCTCCTCTCATGTTAGTCAGGTCATTCTTTCTATTTCCAAGACACCTCAGACTATTTCTACTCCGAGTCCCTTTGCATTGGTTCTTCCTTCTACTTAGAACTCTCTTCTTTTCAGTCTTTCCCTGGGTGGCTCTTCCTTGTCATTCAGGCCTTGGCTCAAATTGAAGACTTGAGGATCCACCCTACCACCCATCACAGTGGTATTTCACCCCTTTTCATGGCACTGAAAACTACCAGGAATACTCTCATTCACTGTCCCTTTACTTGTTCACTGCACCGCCAGCCCAACTAGAAGGTGAGCTCTATGAGAGCATGGACTTTGCCTGAATTCTTCACCACCACTCCAATGTCTAGAACAACATTCAGTACATAGTAAGTGTTCAGCAAATATTGGTTGAGTGAGCGGGACCAGCAGTTAGCGCAATGGCTATGTCACTGGACTCCCACGTAGTCAACCGCGGTTCAAGTCCCAGACCAGGAGGCTTAAACTCACGCCGGGTGCATGTGTGTGCGTGCCCAAGATCCCAAGAGGAGAATGGAGGAGAAGGGATTGCGGCGTGTCATCCCCCCTGGGGGGTGATTTCTCGCTTTCTGTCTCTCTGTCTTTCTCTGTCTGGCTGGCGAGCGCACGCACCCTATAGCAAAAACCTCTCCAAAAAAAAAATATATATATATTGGTTGAGTGAGCACCTTAAATGACCAGGATGTACCCAATGTCTGGAGTGATTCTGAGTTTGAAAGTAAGTGTGGGGGGACCAGCAGTGAGCATAATGGCTATGTCACTGAACTCTCATGTAGTTAACCGCGGTTCAAGTCCTGGACCCGGTGGCTTAAACTCACACCAGGTGCATGTGCATGCATGCCCAAGATCCCGAAAGGAGAGTGGAGAAGAAGGGATTGCAGAGCGGCCATCCCCCCGGGGGGTGATTTCTCACTTTCTGTCTCTCTGTCTCTCTCTCTCTTTCTGGCAAGCGCACACACCCTGTAGCAAAAAAAAAAAAAAAAAAAAAAGAAAGAAAAGAAAAGAAAGTAAGTGTGGGGACAGACAGACACAGAGATCAAAAGTCAAGTAAGCTGTGAGCAGGAACATTCCACTGAATATTGCAGAGGCACTGTCCTGAGAATGAAAATCTCTATGTGAAGGATGGTAACAGACACAACCACTTGAATGAGGCCAATCAAGTGGACAGAGAACACTTTTGGTCCAAGTGTACTATCAATAAACCTCTAGGGACCTCTACCATGAGCAAGGCATTTAGTGATAGGTACAGAAATGAATAAAATTTGGTCTCTGCCCTCAGTACACTCCTAGGAACCCAAGCACAGGTGTGGCACCATCTGGTAAGTACTATGATAGGGGTAACACCAGAAGATGACAGAGCCCAGAGAAGAAATCCTCACTGGACTCTACCCTAGAACCAAGAAAGGCTTCACAGAGGAGGAGTCAATAGAGCTAGGCCCTGATGACTGAGAAGTTCCCAGGAAACATGTTGGACCTGGCAGGGTAGAACACCTGCGATCTGTCCCTCTGCTTATTGGCATTCTGCTTCCCCAGCTAAACCTCCAGGCTACCAGGTCTACCAGCTGTCTTCCTCTCCTTAATATCACTTTTCAAATCATGTCTTTCATCTAAAACACTTTTGAAGCTTGCTGAGCTTGCTCTCCTCCACTGTTCAAAGTAACTATGGAAAATGCTATCTCTTGGCAGTGAACCAGCACTCTGATCCATTGCTGATGGGAGAGTGAATTGGTGCACCCTCTGGGAGAGTAATTGAGAAGACTGTTTCAGAAGCCATTTTTAAATGACCATACTTTTATTGTTCTGAATAATCTTGCTTCTAGAAATCTATCTCAAAGGAAGCAATCCTAAAATTGGAAGAACAGTTGAGTAAGAGTTCACTATATACTAATAACACAAAGAACAGTCTCGATGTTCAATTATAAGGGAATAAATATTCAAATATATTTAAATATTAAATTTTTCATGTGGTGGAATATTATGTAATGATTACAAAGGGTATTTTCTTAGAATACGTAAGAGATCAGGAAAATCCTGCTAAAATGATGTTAAGTGAAATAGGATTTCAATACAAGTGGGTGAAATGATTATAATTATGGAAATAGCACACATTAAAAAAAAAAAAAAAAAAACTCTGGCTTTGCAAACTTATCATAGGGACTGGAATATGAGTAGGAGAAATGCCACATGCTACACTGCTGCATCTTAGAAGAAGTTATTTGAGAAGCACCGGGACCATTTAAAAGAATTGGGTTTATGTCCTGTGGAAACCCATACCAAGTGATTTATGTATTAAGTGGGTTTTTGTTTATTTGTTTTTTTTTCTTTTGAGAGAAAGAGATTTTTGTTATAGGGCATGCACACTCACTGGAGAGACAGAGAGATAGAAAGCAAGAAGTAACGCCCGCAGGGTGGATGGCCATGCTGCAATCCCTTCTTCCCCAATCTCTTCTCCAGATTTTGGATGCACATACACACAGGCCCAGCATGAGTTTCAAGTCACCAGATCCAGAACTCAAACCACAGTCAGCCATGTGGGAGTCCAGCACTTTAACCACTAAGCCACCCCTGCTGCTCCACATGAAGTGGGTTTCAGATCCCCATTGTATTGAGAATACAGGTTCAGGTTGCCCAACACATGAAAAGGGACAGAGACTGGGAGTCAGGGAGAAACAGAACTCCAGAAACACAGAGACATTCTCAGCAACAGGGAATTCAGAGGGACAGAACATTAGAGAGATGCTGAAGGAAGCAACATCATCCACAGAAATCAGCTGATAAAGATTTGACTCTTGCAACCAGACAGTGGTGCAGCAGTAAAACATAATACCCACGGAGGCTGGCCCATGTGGCAAGGTTCTGAGTTCACACCCAGATACCTCCCTGAGTGTGCCAGGTGCATGTGTGCCCGTGATCCAGGGGCTGGCTGAAGCCGAGAGTAGGTCATGGTGTCGAGACCCTGTTGGGGATTCTGTCTCTTTATCTCTCTCTTTCTCTAGCTCTCTTTCAAGAAAGGAAGAAGGAAAGAGGAAGGAAGGGAGGAAGGAAAAAATACTTGATTCTTAAAGCAAACATGAGCCAACTGCCTAAGCAGTGACTGAGAATGATTTCACATCAATGAAAATGTCTGAACAACTGAGCCGGATGTTCTATTACAGAGCAGGGTAGGCTAGACTTGAACTGATCTGGTCTCCCAACCATAACAGCAGCTCACACCAATTCCTTAGTGTGGAGAGACAGAGACCAGTACTGGAATCTGTTACATATGTTACAACTAAAATTTGTGTATCTCCTATTCTAGAATGTCGGTTAAATTCAGTAACAACTAAAATTTGTGTATCTCCAATTCTAGAATGTCAGTTAAATTCATGCCACAATATTTACCATTGAAAAAAAAAACTTTTGAAATTCTTGATAGATATACATGGGCAGTTTGAATTATTGTCATTCAAATTATGTTCCCTAAAGTGGAAAAAAAAAAAGCAGCAGAATACAAAACCAGGTCCTCTTAAAGATTGCAGTTTTTTAAATGTTTATTTATAGTGGGTATAATATATATAAATGCATATGTATGCCAGAGGGAAAACGCAGTTAGAGAAATGTATTAGGGTATTAACAATGATTGTCTTTGTGTGATGAAATTGGGTTATTTGTTTTACTTTATTTTTTTCCATTTTTCTGAATTAGACCAATTTTCCTTGATTCTCATGTACTGCTCTCAAATTCTTAAAGAAAAACTTACTTCTTTCATAGATTCTGGTGCAAATATACTGGTGGAGTAGGGAGGGGGATTGTAAGGCTATCCCATATCCCACCACACGGGTTTGCTGGCAGACAAGTCTCATCACACAAGAGTGTCTGTCCCCTTGGCTGCCTGTACATCATCTCGATGCTTTATTTTGTGTCACTCCTGCTCCACTTGAATATGATTAAGCCTGGATTCACCCTCCTACCTGCCTTTGACTCCAAATTTTTGTATTTCACTAGCTCTACCCCATTCCTAGACCTGGTCAGGAGAAATTTATGAGCATGGGCTAACAGTTGGTGGCTCACGACCAGCCACTCCTGTCTTGACCTCACTCTCTGTACCTAGAAATGGGGCCATTCCAGTTAGTGGTAGATTCACTATATCGATGACCATATTAATAGCTAGCCTGTATCTGTGCCCCATGTAATGTATTTTGTGGTTTTCACCAATACACCAACACACACACACACACACACACACACACTCCTAAAGATATTGTCTATTTTCTCTTAGAATCTGGGCTGGTGTAGTGAATTGCTCTGGCAAACAGAATGTGGCAGAACTGACAATGTGCCAGGTCCAAGCCTAGGTCTAAAGAGGCTCTGTCCACTCTGTTCTCTCTTCTCCTATGAACTCCTCTGCCATGCCATAAGAATATACACGATTATCCTGGAACAAGCCTATACTGGCCTAGTATAGGATAAGAAACCACCATACAGCCCACTAAGCATGAGAAAGAGCCCATCCAGGAGCCACAGACTTCCTCCCAAGCCCACAACTGACTACATAAATGATATGAGCTCATCTGAAAGAAGAACCACCAGCTGGGACATTAAGGAGAGAAATAGAGAGGCAAGGTATTTATAAAACAAAGAAACTGGTTGTTATCTGTTGAAGATAGCGTGTATAGTATTCTCAACTGGACTGGTGAGAAATGTACACATGTTGAAATATTCACTTTGCAAGCTAAGTGACATATGTGATTAAATATATAAAAGAAATTTGAATTAAAAATACATATTTAAAAAAAAGAACCACCAGCTGACTAGCAGATTGCTGGAGAATAATTAATGCTTCTTGTTTTAAGCCACAGTGTCTTAGAGTAATTTGTTACACAGCATTATTGTGGCAATACATGCTGATACAGAGTTAATACTCCAGTTCTAATGACTGTTCTTCTCAATCATCTAAGCCTCTGCCCAAACACAGGTTCATGGTCCAGCTTCCAGGGAACTTAGAGCTATGGCACTGTTCTCTGCTTTGGTCCTAGCATCTGCCTGGTCAAATCCTTTCCTCACTCTTCTAAGATTTCAGATACAATTCACCTCTATGTCACTGCCACCAAGTTTCATGTGACTTTAATAATAGCCATGAACATCAGTCACTGTAGACAGAGCCCATTCCAGTCTGTAGACATGGACATTCACGAAGTACTTCTGGAGTGATGAGTGATTGGGAGGAAAAAGACACTTGCTCATATTAATTAAGCACATATTCTGTACCAGGCACCATGCTAATGTTTCTACTTAGCCTGTGAATACAACATCTCTTGTCCACAGGTATTATTTTTCCCATTGTGATAAAGAAATTGAAATCCAAAGAGTTGAAGTCACTTGCCCAGGATCACCCAGTTAATGACTGGTATAGGTGATTTCCTGAACTCTGCTCTCTCCACAATATCCTAAAACTCAGTTAATTGTTCTAAGTTAGAGAGGACCACACAACCTCCACATGTATTTGTTCCTGGTCTGGGGGTCATCTGGGGCTTAGCTGGTCTCAGCTGGAGTCACTCACCCATCTGTGGCCAGTAGGGAGTGTCCTTGGTGGAGGCAGCCTAATTGGCATAGCTTAGTCCCACTATCGCTCATCCTTCTATTTTGCATCCAGGTTAGCTCAGGCAAGTCCCAGGCAATGGCACAGGTGCAAGAGAACAATTAAAGACACACAAGTCCTCTTGAGACCTAGACTTTGGATTGGCGTATCATCACTTCTGTCTCTTTCTATTGGCCAAAGCAAGTCGCATGACTAAGCCCAAAATCAGAGTAAAGAGGCACATCCTTCATAGAATGGGAGGGCCCTGTAAAGGCATAGATCCGGAGAGGGATGAGAAAGTGGCAACATGAAGGAAATCTCCATGCCATATCCCTTCAAGCTTGTGGAATAGTGATAAATGTGATTCCCACGAAACAATGCCATGCAGAAGAAGAGCGTGAGCGTGGAACCAGACTGCCAACTTGTATTTCTGTTACCTGTTAGCTGATTTACTTGATCATATTACATATTATATATTATACCAGATCTCTGTACTTCAGTGATCTAATCCATTAAGATGAGAATTATTAAGCTAACCTCTGAGCATTGTTTATGAAGGTTAAGTAAGTTAATAAAATAAAGCATTGTATGTATATGTCTTATATGTACAGATGACATGATTTCCAATCTACACAATCCCAAAGAATCAACAAAAAACTCCTGGAACTAATAAGCAATTATAGCAAGACTGCAGGATACAAGGCTAATATACAAAAAGTCAATTGCTTTTTTATATAACAGCAATGAACAACTAGAACCTGAAATTAAAACATACAAAGCATTAGTAACATAAAGCACTGAGCTATGATTACAATCACAAAGGGCAGAGTGCTCCCTCCTTTGTTCTTCCTCTCATCTCAGTCTAAACCCTCTATAGGCCAGTCTTTGCTTTCAGCACCCATCATTGTGGTAAAATCTCAGGCACTCTGGTAAATGTTTTATGTCACTGGCCTCACTTTCCTGATGGGAAACTGAACCTGGGAGGGGATATAGGGTTTGTACAGGGTCATGGGGTTGTCACTGTTGTCATCATCATTGTTGTCATCATGCTTACCATCATGACTCAGTGACCTTGGTCTCCAGGCTCCTACCCAGTCAGTGAGCCATGCTGGTCCTCTAACTAACATGAGGTATTCAGAAAAGAAGATGGAAAGAAATCCTTGGGAAATTTCAGAGAAGTGATTAAAGCCTGTAAGAAAAACAAATACATTATTTTCCCAGACAAGTCCTGCTCTCTATCCTTACTAGAGATGCCTTTTGTTCTGGTGGAGAATTCCAGACTGGCTGGAAATTTGAACTCTTGGCAGTATTTTCCAGAAGCAGTGTGCAGACCCAGGTCAGTCTTCTTGCCTCTCTGGGTCCTAGTTTCATCCTCTGAAAAGTAAAATTGATGACTCCCTGTGGAGGGCACTGCATAGGGAAGCCATCTTGAGCTATCCGCCATCTTGAGCTATCCACCATCTTGGAAACCATTAGGTTTCACCTCCTCACTGAGCAAACCGGTTCTCAGAAATCATGTGACCAACTGTTCTCCCCGAGGGGAGGGGCCGTTGGGTTTCTAGGCAACAGGAGAGATCCACCCACATCAATGATTGGTTCATGCTGTTCTATCTCATTTGCATTTCGGGCAACCAATTGGTGCCCACCAGCTGTATATAACTTGCCATTTTTCCTCAATAGACAGAAGAGGAAGTAGAAGAAGAAGACTTGATCAGCACCGTAGTGTGTGTGCGTGTGTTTGTCCCATCTCTCACTCCCTCCCAGAGGGAACCTGTTCGACTGTCCCCCGGGTCGGGACAACTCCCTGTCCCTGTCTGTGTTTTTCAGCTATAGTGAAAGTTATATAAAATCAGCCAACACGGACAGCTGTAACACAGTGTTCTGTCATGGTGGACCCATATGGAAAGGTCTTAGGTTCTGAGGCCTCCTGTATATGCTGGGCACACAGGTATGTGCCCATGATCCAGGCTGGCTGATGCTCAAATGGATTGTATCATAAAGACCCTGGGTGGTGGGGGAGGGAGGGCAGTAGAGCAGTAGAAGAAAGAAATAAACACATTTTTAGGGGAAAAAAAAGGTGTTCAAATTGTAAAAGACAGCCTAATGTAACTATATATGTATATGTATGTACACTTATATATATATATAGATAGATAGATACAAATATAGATATCTATATCTGTTTATCTCCAATGAGGCTGTGGCCTAGTTTCTTATAAAGAAATCTGGTGTCCATGTGATATTTCTTCATTGTTCATAGGGAATAAAGAACATGCCATGCATGCATGCATGCGCCCTCAAGGGCTCATTAATTGTGTTGGTGAATAGAAATATATGGGGACCAGCAATTAGTGTAGTGGCTATGTCACTGGACTCCCATGTGGTCAACCGTGGTTCGAGTCCCAGACCCGGTGGCTTAAACTCACGCCGGGTGCGTGTGCGTGCATGCCCAAGATCCCAAAAGGAGAATGGAGAAGGGATTACAGCATGGCCATACCCCATGGAGGGTGATTTCTTGCTTTCTGTCTCTCTGTCTTTCTGGCAAGTGTATATGCCCTATAGCAAAAACCTCTCCTAAATAAATAAATAAATAAATGGATGGATGGATGGATGTGCAAGATGTGAAGGGTGTCAATTATGGTGCGCTAATAATCCCTGGCTTTGTAGCTTGGGAGGAGTCAAAGGCAGGGCCCTACAGAATGTGGTGGTCCAGTGAAGTGATTGTGAACCAAGGCTTTAAACCAAATAGAACTGGTTTCAAATCATTAACTTAGCCTCTGACACTCAGAAAAATTATTAGAAAAGAAATGAGGGGAAGATAATATCAACCTCATGGAGCTATTGCATAATATAAATGAATATAAATACACAAATAAATGTTTGAAATATAAATGAGATGATACCTACAAAATTTCCTCAATTGACTAAGAAAGACGAGAGGGAGATGAGTATTCTCGTGTGTCAAGGTCCACGCACTGTGATGCCAATCTCCTTCAGAGCTTCTAGATCCTTGTGTGCCTCATGCTAATATCTCTACAAATATATGGGCTGCTGCTAAAATTATGCTGCAGATCAGTGGGGAAGGGGCCAGGGTTCTGAAGAAGTGACAGCCCCTGTCATCATAGCAGCTAACAGTGGAGCAGCAAAGGCAGGCATAAAGTTGGAACATTCTGACTCTTCAGCTCCCAGAGTCCCTTCATATTTCCTTGGAGACCCACTGGACCTCTTTCTGTAACAAAACAAAATAGAACATGGGCTAGACAGTGGCCCTGCACTAAAACATAATGTTCTGCAAGGCAGACCGAAATGGGAAGGTTACCAGTTCTTGTCTGGAGAATTCCTTGAATGTGCTATTTTCCTATGCATGTGCCCACGATCCAGCCTGACTGGTTACAAGTGAATCACAGTGTTGGGATTCTGTCAGAGGTGCTGTATCTCTCTCATACATGTGCTCATGAAATAAGTAAATAAACATTAAAACAAAACAAAACAAAACAAAACAAATAGAACAAAACAAAAGTACTATTTAAGGTTATTGCAGATGGATGAACCTAGATCTAAATTCCAGCTTACAACTCATTAGCTGGGCAGTCGTAGATAAATCTTGTGGTCCCTTAAGCCCCTCATCTATAAGATGAAGATAATCAAATCTACCTCAGGGCTATCCTGAGGATTAAAAACACGCCACTGGTAAAGCACAGTGCAGTGCAAAATGGATACTTAACATGTGTTAGTTCCCTCTGATCTGTAATTCTTGAATAAGGAATAAATGATAAATCTATGTATATTTATATTCAGGGCAAAATTTAAGCAACCAAATTCAGGAGGAATGGAAGGCAGAGGAAAGATTCACAGGGTTCACAGGGTGTTCATTCCTTAGAACTTCACTCCTTGAATGGGGAAACAATTAAACGGATATCACAAACAAATGGACAGTTCAAGAAAATTTTATCTAGTTCTTCCCATTTGGGAGATGGGGAAAACTGATGCAAAACAGGAACACAAAATGCCCTGGAAAGCAAAATGATGTAAACAAAGTCAAATAGGGAGCTACAGGAATATTTTACACTAGAACACAGTACTGGTGCATAATAAACACCCACAAATCTCATCCATTTAAAACATCCATTATGTATTCTCATGCACCTACTTGTGAATTAGCTAAGGCATGCCAGCCTTCTCCAGGCATCCTCAGCCCCAAGAAAGTGTCACTGCCATAGCACACTTCAAGACTGTTCTTACATCATCTACTAACTTTCTGTTGTCCAAAGCAAATCGCATGGCCAACCCCATCAAGAATGGGGGAGAGGAGAAATCTCATTCAGGGAAACTGTCTTAGCCTGGGCTGTCTTCCTGGGGAGGACCAAAGATAGTGAGAGAACATAAAGGCCTGCAGTACAGGCAGCTAATGTACAAGGGCAAAGTGGATCAGATGGAAAACAGTGAGGAGAGATGGGACGTGGTGAGCCAGAGAGAACATGCCCTCAATTCCAGCTGATGATTGCTAGGTCCTAGCTTTCAGGAGATGCTGCAGAGCCTCTAATTCAGGAATGAGGCCCACAAATTCTTTCTTACCTTTCCTCCCTATGCTTCAACACCACACAGAAGTTCCAGACACATTGTAGCCTCCCCAGAGCCTAATTCAGAGGTCCTGGAAGTCAGGTCCTGTCTTCCACATGGCCTATTATTCCCACCAAGTATTGGACCTGTTCCTCCACATGCTAGAGGAAGTCTGTAACTAGGACCACTCCTCCTTCCTCTTGCCTTTCCTAGCAGCTCTTCAATAACCCAAATTCACCTGGATTTTTAAGCCGAAATAAGATC
The DNA here is from genome assembly GCA_026018925.1 of Tupaia tana. NCBI lineage: Eukaryota > Metazoa > Chordata > Mammalia > Scandentia > Tupaiidae > Tupaia > Tupaia tana. The sequence goes on from JAKSZU010000006.1 coordinate 214,229,010, forward strand.
CATCTCATAAAATCATAGGTTCTAATAATTTTAGGAGCAAAATGAAAGTTAAGAGATGGGCCCAGCTTCTGTGATACAGTCCATACCAGTACTGGAAGCCGAGTGGCTGGCCATGGTATGGATCCCCTGCCCAGTCCATCTAAAACACACTGGTGTACACACACATGCCCAAGACCCTAACTAGTTGGAAAACTATGGAAAGGGGATTGCTGCATGACGCGACCCTATCAATGGTGTCTTTTTCTCTCGTATATGCTACATGAGTAAAAATAAACAATTATTTTTAGTGTATGAGTTTAGAGATGATCTGTTCTACTCTCTAATTTTATAGATGGGGAAATTGTAAAGATTTCTGAAAATGCCAACCCAGGCTGATTCCTGACCTTCCACAATCCCTTTTGTTTGAGTAGGGTTTTGCTGTTGTTAACACCACACATCTGAGGACAATATATTTGGCTTATATTTTCTCTAATTGTCTCTTTTGTATATTGTCTCTCAGTTGCAACATCAAATGATCTGATATTCAAGCCAGAGAGGCCTTTAAGAATTCACTCAGCAGATACCTTTATTTTCCTGCTGAGAATCTAAGCAGAAAGGACAAGAATTTGCCTAAAGCTTTATCACCACCCATGCTGGAGGAACACAGATCCCTGAGTTTCAAGACCCACTTTCCTTCTACTTGACCAAAAATTGGTGGCAACTTCTATGGGTCTCATTCCAAGCCCAACAAAGACCAGATGAATAGAGTAGACATACAAGCTGGCCAAACCAGCTCTGAAACTCACAGGGCCAGGCAAATTCTTAGAGGTAAGACAGGCTGGAGAGAGGAACACATTGATACAGTCAATAAACTAAAAATAATAATAATAATAATATAACGGTAATAGCTAAAATGTGTTGAGTCCTCCACAGTTGGCATGTCCAACCATTTTAACCCTCACAACTGTCTGTGAGAGAGGTATTACTAGTACCCCTATTTTACAGATGAAAAAACCAAGGCACACACCAATACTTTGCCCAAGTCACATGGCAGACCTGGGATTCAAGCGCAGTCTGACTCTAGAGCTTGCGCTCATAACTGCTACACTAAATAGCCTCTTGATTGACGTTTTCCTGGGCTTAACTCCTTCAGGTAGGGGCACTGCTTTATTTATAACTGCATCTCCTGTGCCCAGCAAAGCAGCCAGAATTGAAAACGTACTGACCTGCATTAAACTGAACCAAAAGTCCTTTATCACCTGGCCAAGAGAAAGCTGCCATCTTCCACTTACACACTGAGAAAGCGGTTTTGTCTCACCCCTCATGAGTATATATAAATAGGGGTCATACTTCCAACATCATTGTGTCACTGCAACTGGCACTTAAGACAGTGTTTGTTGGAACCAGCAGATAGTATAATGGTTACACTGCTGGGCTCCCACATAGTCGACTGTAGCTCATGTCCTGGACCTGGCAGCTTGAAATACTCCAGGCACTATGCATGCATGCCCAAGATCCCAAAAGGAGAATGGAGAAGGGATTGTGGCATGGCCATTTCCCCTAGGGATGGGGGTGGCTTCTCGCTTCCTGTCTGTCTCTCCAATGAGAACATGCGCCATATAACAACAACAACAACAACAAAACTCTCTTAAAAAAATAAAAAAGATGGTGTTTTTCAAGTGCATCCACAATGCCTGGCACACAATGAACAGTCAGCAATGTAATTGTTCTCACTAATGTTGGCAAGGGAAGCAAGACAAGAGAGCAGACCCCACTGGTATAGCCAGACCATGTCTATGTTCAGAAGAAGCCAAGGCAGAGATCTGGAAAGGAAGAGATCACATATGCTCAGACAAGGCAGGAAGTGGGATGAATTCACCCAGGCCCTAAATAAAAAAAAAAAAATTAAAAAAAAAAATTTTAACCAGTCAACCCTTACATACAGACTCTCATAGGAGTCTCAGAGTCCATGTGCTTTAAGTAAGGAAGGGGCCCTGCCCTGAGACCCAAAGACACCCAGCCCCAAGGCCTGACTCTGCCCAAGTCTTGCTCTGTGACCTTGGACAAGTCACTCAGCCTCTCTGGGCTGCAGATCCATAAAATAAGGCATTGAACTAAATGATCTCTAGGCCTCCTTCCAGCTTTAAATAATAATCACGCTAAATGACTGGAAACAAAATGTCTTTCAGCCCATCTGGCTCCTTGGTAGGGAACCGACACAGGGCTTTATGAGTCAGAGGTTGGGAATAAGTTCTAAATTGAAATGATAGCTTTGGGGAGGTTTTTGTTTATTGTGACAATAACTCACAGTTACATGGTGTTTCACCATTCACAGCACCATTTTATGTAGCTTCTCATTTCATCTGCTCAACAGCCCCGTGAATCTGATCATCCTGGCTCCATGGAAGAAGAAGCTCCTTCAGAGAGAGTATCAGAAACTTGCCCGGCTGTAAGTAACAGTGGGCCTGACCAGTGTGGTTTAAAGACTACAGAGTTTATGTCTTCACAAAACAAGGAATCTAGAAGTAGGGGATTACAGGCAGGGCAATGGCAGCAGGGCTGGTCTGCGATTCTCTCATGCTTTGTCTTTCAGTCATAAAATGACCAAGACAACAAATTCAGTCAAGGCAACATGAGGGGAAATACCCACAGCACTGATGTCAGTCTCCTTTCCCAGGACAGTAAGACTTCCCAGAAGCCTTCCCAGCATCCTTTTCTCTCACATTTCATTGGCTAGTGCTCTATCACGCAGTCAGTCCTAGCTACAGAGACTCTGTGAAGGTTCTTTTTCCTGCCTTTATTTGTATCTTAGGGATGTCATCACAAAGTACCACAGACGAGGTGGCTTATACACCATTTATCGCCTCACAGTTCTGGGTAATGGAAGTCCAAGGTGGAGGTGTCAGCAGGTTCTTCCTTCTGAGTGCTGAAAAGAAAAGGTCTGCTCCAGGCCTCACTCCTTGGCTTGTAGGTGGCCTTCTCCCTGGGTCTACTCACTTCATCTTCCCTCTACACGTCTCTGTGTCCAAATTCCCCTGTTTATAAGGACACCATTCGTATTGGATTAGGCCTCACCTTGATGACTTTATCTTAATTTGATTACCTCTGTGACGACTCTTTTTCCAAATAAGGCATGTCCTGAGGTACTTCACCATGAATTTGGGGAAGACAGAATTCCACCCTTGATAGCAGAGGTAGCAAGGCAGAAGGGGCTTGGCCAATAAATTGTGTCTGACATAGACAGTGATATGAGTCGCTCAAAATTAGTAAGTAGCAAAGCTGGGCTGGAATTCAGATCTTGATGGAAAATTTTGGGCTTGTCCTACAGAGACTTCCTGCCTCTCATTGCACCTCTTCTTAACAGGAGATACTACTGCATAGCTGTTAAGAGAGCAAACTCTAGATTCAAATTCCTAGGTTAAAATCTACTCTTGCCCTGTGACCTTAGCAAGCTACCTAATCTCTCTGGCTTCAGTGAAAAGGGAGATATGCATTCAAGATTTAACACATATGAACTGAGTTCCTTCTCCTTGTTGGGCATTATCCTCAATGCCGACAGTGATCAAAATGTAAATAAAAGTACCTATTGGAAAATGTTATTTGGAAAATGTAATTATCCTATTTACACAAATAAAATACTTAGTTCCACGCATCTGGCACATGGCAGGCACTCGGGAAATGGTGTTAATACCATCAAAGTGGTTGTTACTAGCCAATCCTCCTCTCTCCTCTTCCTGGGCTCTCTAGGATGGTACTTCATACCCAGTCACTGTGTATACCAGGACGATGGACATGGGTCAGTGTGGACACTGCCGCTGCAGGCATAAGACCACGCAGCGTAAGATGTCCTGGAAATGCCTAATGCTCCAATGCAAGATGTGAGTGCTGGCCCCAAAGCCCACTTTCCCTTGACACTCAGCAGAGCAGAAATGATGGAGAGGCCAAAATCAGTAGCCTCCAGCAATCAAAAGACAACGGGGCGATTGCTGCAAGTTTGACGGTCACAGGGAAAGTCAGACGGAGCAAGAGGGAACCAGGGACCCTCTGGGAAGCCAGTAATGGGAAATAAATTATTCATTTTGAAACACTGGGTCCAGAATATAATATTTCAACAGGGAGAGTTAAGATCTGTATTGAAAGAGGAAAAGTGGTACTGAAAGATAATGGCCTTGGAAAGAAGAGAGGGAGGGAACTAACAGCACCATCCTACCAAGTGTCAGACACTTGAAATACCATACCTCCTTGGATCCAAAAGAGGAGACATGATGGTAGTTAAGAGGGAAAGTTAGGAGAACAGTAAGATAAAACATAAATATGAAGCCCCACTCAGCTATGCGCTCCTGAATCCTGTGCTATCTCTGGCAAATTATTTAACCTTTCTGGCTTAGTTTTCTGTTTTTTAATTATTTTTATTTTTGTTTATTTTATATATTCAATCACTATTCATCACTTAGCTTGTAACGTGAATTTATCTAACATGAATATACACCATGCCAGTCCACGTGAAGATATTATACACGCTGTCATCAACAGATAATCATCCAATTCTGTGTCCCATAAATGTCTCGCCCCTCTATTTTTTTCTTTGATTCCTTTCCTTATTTGTTAAGATAAGGGTGGCAGTGCCAACATACATAATGAATAAAAAGTACTGAAGGTGCATGCTCAGTAAAGAATGATTGCTGCTGTTACTATTATTCGTTCTTTTTCTATTCTTCCTGCTGCTACTGTCTCACCTATTAAGTAGATTTCTGTGCCAAAAGAAATTTTGGATAATCCTGACTCATTCTGCTAAAAGGCTTCTTGGCCATTTATATATAACAATCCATCCCTCTCTGAACATTTGGAATAGGTGCATGGATTCCAGGAGAACTTAAGCCACTCTGTTTCTGTGAGGTAATTTATGTGTTTTTTTTTTCTTTAACGTTTATGTGTTTTCTTATTTTTATTGCTTGAGGGTGCATGCACTTGCCAGAGAGACAGAGAGGGAGAAGGAGAAAGCACTCCCCCAATGGGACACGGTCATGCTGCAATCCCTCCTTCTCCATTTCTCCATCCTATTGGGATGTGGGGTACACACATGCCCTGAAATATTTTTCAAGCCACGGGGGCCAGGATTTAAACCACAGTTGGTCATGTGGGATCCAGGACCCTTAACCACTGCACTACTCTGCCAGCCCTACATAAGTTATAACAAGTGACTTGGGGTGAAAAAATTAAGAAAAATAAATAAATAAAGGAAGCACCACTTCTCAGGAGGCCCAAATGATAAAGCCAAAGTGTAACTGATTGTCCGCATTGTCAGACATCTTGGTTATAAACAGGGAGGTGGGGCTGCTAAAAATCAGACAAGCTCTGTCTTCTTACACCCCCCACCCCCACCCCCAACCAAGTCCTCACCCCCACCACCAGACCAAATTGAGGAGAGGTCTCCAAATCTGCTCAGATGAAGGAAACATCACCTGCAGAAGGCTGACACCACCCAATTTTTACTTAGTATTATTTCAAGTAAAAAACAAAGACTGTTTTAAATGAAATACTGTCTAATAAATGTCTCTCCTGATATTCTGAACCTTTTACTCAGTGTCTTCTAAAAAGAATAAATTTTGTGACTGACAAAGAGAATTTTTAACCAAAATCACTCCCTGTTCTCCATATTAGGAAACTAAGGCAGAGAAGGAAACTAGCTTGCCGATAGATGGTAGACTTAGCTTCTGAGGACACGTCCATCTGTCCAACTCCAAAGGCCATGATTTACCAGAGGTTTTCAAAATGCTCATGGAAATGCATATTAGGAAAAACCTGTATAAATTTCCAGTTTTTTGCACCCAAATAAGCTCATATTTTAATTCTATTATTCCAATACCTTTTGAAGTCCCCTGGCATTGCACCTCATTGATTTCCTCCCTTTAGACAGACAATCTGTGCATTCAAAACCTAAGGGTCAAGGACTAGCATCTCAGCTTTGAAAGATAAATCTTGCCCAGCACATAGGAATAATAATAATAATGAATAACCCACTAATGAAAACCCTTCAAATGCCTTTCCTACAACCCCCCTGAGATGTACACTGCTATCATCTCTGGTCTACAGAGGAACCTGAGATTAAAGAGACAAAGAGACATGCCACAGCCATATGGTTGTGAGTTCTAAGTGGTGGAGACAGGATTTGAACCATAGAAGAATGGCATGGCAACTGGTCCCCTAACTAGCTACCTATATGCATTAAAGTGCTGGAGAAGCTTATGCAGAGAAGATTATCAGAACCAGTCTTCCTAAGATTGGTTGTTCACCCATGATTCATCCTGAGAAACATTAGTAAAAATACCGTAGTTATCATGTTTTCAAATTAGCATCCATGATAGAATGTGAGCATGCACAAGAGAGAAAAAGAGAGTCTTCCATAGGGCTTAGTCATGCTGCATTACCTTCCTTCAGTCCTGCAGCTCACCAGGATCTTGGGCATACACACATGTGTCCAGCATGTTTTCAGACTGACCAGGCCAGAAACTCAAACCATGGTTAACATGTGGCTTCCAGCTCCACAGTCCAGTACACTACCAACTGCACCACAGAGGCTGGGCCCACAGTTACCACTGATAAGCACTTCTTCTCTATTAGGGAATGTAACCACAGAAGCAGGATGGATGAGGAAAGAGAATGAGTCAGGAAGAGAGGACAAATCAAAGTGGGATGTGCTCTTTACTGAGCTAGCCACCACTAAGGATAGCTGACTGGTCCACCTTACAGAGCCATCCTCTAAGAAACCACATCAGGTGCTTCTCAGGACAGTCAATCTGGAGCAGGGGAGAAGAAGGGAAGAACTCTTTATCTCTCAACTCCTACCTCCATTGGTAAAGAGCTTACCCTAAGAGGGCATAAACAATCCCTCCAAATCTCAGGGTACCTAAAAAATACTTGAGATTCAACAGGGAACCTGTAGACTAGAGACAAGAGGCTCAGAGCACTGGACACAGGTGAGATACAGTCAGATTAAGTCTACATGAAGTTGGTCAAAATAAAGCAAGACCAGCAGGGCCCACTGCAAAATAAAAATGTGAGGTCCTTTTTTCAAAACCATTACAAATTTCAAAAGGTCTATGGCACAACATTAAACCAGCATGGAGCCCTTCAAGGCATAGGACCCTGCCTGACTGAACAGGTCACATACCCATGAAGCAGGCCCTGCCACATACAGCTGATCATCACAATGGCAAACGAGGCCTGAAGACAGGTAGACAGGGGAAGCTGAGAATGTCCAAAGTGGCTTCTGAAATGGGTCCAATGCGCACATCCGACAAGCAGTGTCACAGCAAGCTCAAAAAAGAGGGCAAGTCCACAGCACGCTGGGACTCGAGGGAACTGGTTAGTCTTACATGGCATGATGGTGTGTTTGCAGAAGATAGCAATCTCAGAGAAGTCTCCAGGTTATATGGGTTATATAAAAAGTGAGTTGCTTAGAGCCAGCAGGTGACATGGAGGTCCCACATGACTGACTATGCAGCTGGAATCCCAGACCCAGTGGCTTAGAAAGCACACTGAACGCATGAGCATGCATGCCCAACATCCTGAGAGAATGGAGGAGAATGGACTGCATCATGGCCATCCCTCCTAAGGGATGATTTCTCACTTTCCCTCTCTCTCTATCTCTCTCTCTGACCAGTACATGTACCCTTATAGCAAAACTATAAGAAAAAGGGAGGGAGGGACTGGCAGATGGCATGGTGGCTAAGCACTGGACTCCCACATGGCCGACCACAGTTCAAGTTTGAGTCCCAGGGAACCAGCAGTTAGTGTAATGGCTATGTCGCTGGACTCCCACATAGTCGACTGCGGTTCACGTCCCGGACCCAGTGGCTTAAAACTCACGCCGGGCACGTGTGCATGCGTGCCCAAGATCCCAAGAGGAGAATGGAGGAGAAGGGATTGCAGCGTGGCCATCCCCCCTGGGGGGTGATTTCTTGGAAACCAGCAGTTAGCGTAATGGCTATGTTGCTGGACTCCCACGTAGTAGACCGCGGTTCGCGTCCCGGACCCAGTGGCTTAAAACTCACGCCGGGCGCGTGTGCATGCATGCCCAAGATCCCAAGAGGAGAATGGAGGAGAAGGGATTGCAGCATGACCATCCCCCCTGGGGGGTGATTTCTCGCTTTCTGTCTCTATGTCTCTCTCTGTCTGTCTGGCGAGCGCACACGCCCTATAGCAAAAAACCTCTCCAAAAAAAAAGTTTGAGTCCCAGACCTGGTGGCTCGCTCGCGCGCTCTCTCTCTCTCTCTCTCTCTCTCTCTCTCTCGTCAAAAAAAAAAAAGAAAGAAAGTTAAATAAAATTATTGTTTAAAAAGAAAAAAGTGAGTCAAGTAGTAAAGGGTAGAGGTTACCAATTTTGGGGAGGTCATGAAGACTGGTTTAGGCAGGAAAGACCACAGGAAGACCATTAGACACTATCTGGAGGCAGAAGAAGAGAGGAAATCAAGTGTCATTCCTGCTGGTTCTACCCAAGTACCAAGTAAAATCTGGGGCTTCGTGGCAGCTAGTGGACACTTCTATGTCCACTGAAGACACCAAGTGAAAACTTCTTCTGTGTGAAGTAAGGAGAATGGCTTACATTTGTGTCTAGAACTAGAACATCCCTAAAGTAAGACCATTGCTTCATATTTGAGTATTCTCCCCATTATCTAGCTGAGCAAGATTCTCTTACTCTCCCCTCCCAGTCCTTAACCTCCACCCACTGGGTACCAAATAGCAACAACCTTATTTTCTAATTGTCCAAGGACTTAGTCATACACCACTCTTTCCATTTTTAATAGCCAGGTGGCTTTTTATCCTTGAAGGGTTGGTCATCATTTATCCTCATATTTCCAACTTTGCATCACCCTCTTAGACTTGAGATTCAACACAGTCCTTCTCAATAAGATTCTGAAGCTCCCTCCAGTATGTGTTAGGGTCTTTCCAGCCCAGCCCAAGCTATACCTTCTTTAATTCACAGCCATCATTTTGGACCAGTCCTTGGAATCCCTCTTCACATCACTGCTCCTCAGAAGATCACTCCTATTTTTATGTACAGGAACTAGCTCTCTCTAGTACAGTAAAATTATGGACCTCAACTTCAGGACCGGGCCCTGGCCAGTTCCAAAAGAAGGGGGACACATAGTTCCAGTTCTAGTGTTCTCTTTCTCTGTGTAATTCTATAATTAAGACTTAGGTTGTATTTACCAGACTTGAGATCCTGAGGCCAAGTCAAAGCCAAGTCCGCTGTGATTAACCAGAGCCTGGAATCATAAATCAAGTGAGAGCCTCATGGTTCCCCAGCCCCAATCATTCTAGTGGTCTATAAGTGCTACCCAGATATATTATACCTTACAGGTCGCCTGATGACCTGAACTATATCCCAATGCCTCTTAAAATCTGGGATGCACCGGGCTACAGACACTTTACAGGATCCGGGTGTTATTCCCAATGTTTATTGGTCTCCTCCTGTCTCACAGAGATCTGCCCCACCCACTCCAATAGCCCACTCACCACTGACTTCTGCCAAAGCTCATGTGATCCTCCATAGGTCAGTCTCAGCCTGTTAGCCTCTCTGCTGTTTGCTGCCCATCTGTTTGCCTACTCCAACAAGCCTCACTGCCAAAAGTGAATCTGAGATTGATGCAACCCCTCAGACCCTATGCCCAAACTTTCCAGCTGTCCTTTCTGGAATCAGCCTCTCGGCTAGGGCAGTTTCCCCAAATAGTACCCTGCCTGGCCCCAGCTTCCTCTTCACACTTGTGGAACCCATGCTTCCAAGACCCTGGCATGTTAATTTCTGAGCCTGCCTGAACACAAATAAGCACCTTCCTTCTCCAAATACTCTACTAATCATGTACTACACCAAGCACAGAAACTCAATCTAGAGGGAGAAAATGCAAGCAGGAACTCCACCAGCATCGCCAGTTGTAGATTTCATGTGGCTGCATCCATTCATCCATTTATTCATATTTAAGAAATATTTATTGACCAAGCTCTGCATGCCAGACACTGGGAAAGAGCAGCAAACAAGAGGGAGGGGTTCCGTCTTCATCATGCTTAGAATCTAGTAGGGAGACAAGACTTGCAACAAATACTTGTGCAGGAACTATACAACAATTGCATTTTTGGTGGACACTGGAAAGAAAGTGTAAAACCTCAGTTCATAGAACATAGAGGGAACCTTCACGAGCCCCCCATTTTTCTCAAATGACATAACAAGCAGATTTAAACTGAACTATTCCCTGATTCGCAAATTCTCTGGCATTATTTGATTGTCCTTAATGTTGGTACAAGGCATAATTTTATGATCCCAATAAAAATAAAAAGGAAACTACAACCTTCTGAATTACCACCATCAGCTCTATTAATAGCTTTGAGCTCCTTGAAAAGAAAAAAAAAAATAGAAGAGGCCTCTCTGGATAGATAAGTGCCAAATATTGTTTGATGACTATAGTTCACATTATAGAGGCAAAAGCGAGGAAGTCGAAGTGAGGTGCCTTTGGGATTTCACAGGCTGGAGACCCCACGCATTTTTCTAATTCAAATAGGATAAGCCTCAGAGGCCCTTAATGCAAGATGGTTTTTAAATGTTTCCAAGCTTCCTGAAAAAGATAAAACCGCCTTCTTTATCAGAATTATTCAACTGTGTGTTACTGCTCAGCAAGGGGATGGGATGGAGAGTGCTTGTGATTCTCTCCTAGTTCATCCTACCAGTCCCAATGATTTGCTTATGCCTAATGTTACCCTGAGCTCACTCACTGCTGTGGTCTGAATGTGTTCCACAAGTTCATGCGTTGGAAATCCCCAGTGCAGCAGTGTTGGGAAGTGGAGCCTTTAAGAGATGATTAGGTCACGAAAGCTCTGCCCTCATGAATGAATTAATGCCATTTTTGCAGGAGTGGGTTAGTTATCTCAGGGATAGGTTCTGAGTGTAAGGATTAGTTCGGTCCCCTTCTCTACTTCTCTCTTGCTTTTTTTACCTTCCTCCATGGGATGACAAAGACAGCCCTCACTAGATGTAAGCCCTTGACCTTGGACTTCTCAGTCTCTAGATCTGTAAGAAATTCATTCCTGTTCTTTGTAGATTACCCAGTCTCAGTTATTTTGTTAGTGCAGTACAAAATGGACTGACAGTCTCCCTTCCTTTCTGAGTCAGCCTCCATTCTATCTTTCCAAGACCAACTCCTCATGCCTCAAATCCAACACTGCAGCCAACTTGCCTTCCCCCAACACTCACGCAGACTCACCTCTTATCCGTTCCCTTACTTACGAATCCCAAATAACTCAGTGAGGCCCCTCACAGGACCCGGAAAGTAACCAATTTCAGGAAACTAACTTGAGCAACTGATATATCTCAGGGTTATTTACTATTTTAAAAGATTTGGTAAAGGCTAAGCTCTGGTCACAGCTTCATCACTTATTATGTGTGAGCTTAAGCAAGCCTCCTGGCTTTAGAAGCTTCAGGTTGTTCATCAGTAAAAGAGAGATAACCACAGCTACATCGAGAGGCAATACAACCCAGCAGTTAAGAGTCAGACTCCCCAAGTTGTAATCCTGGCTCCGCCACTTTTCAGCTATGAGACCTTGGGCAGATACCAAAGCTCTTCATAGAATTTCTTCATCAGTGAAACGTGAGTAGCAATAATATGTACTTCAGAGGGTTTCATAGGGATCTAATCAACTATTATTTATAAAGCTTTTGGGCCAGTGTTGGCTTAAGCATGAAGTATCATAGAAGGATTAACTATTATTAATAATAATACAATTAAATTCTTTGAAGGACAAATATGCTAACTCAATTTGTAAATGGCTAGGACAATGCACTTTGTATTCCAAGGGCTAAGTGAATCTCAGAACTTGAGGTCTGTGAATGGGTATCACAGAAGGAAAGGAGCTAGAGAACTGAAAGAATAAAAACTAGCTGGAAATGAGTCAGGGAGGGTCAGGGATGGAACAAGCTGTACACCCCTTGAGAGTAGGACTTCATGTGTACTATGACCTTAATGTCTGTACTCCTTTCCAAAATATACTTACACTAAAATCCAAAAAGGTTATTGGGAAGTGGGGCCTCTGGGAGGTGATTAGGTCATGAGGGTGAAGCCCTCATGAATGGGGTTAGTGCCCTTATAAAAATAAAAAAAGACCCCAGAAAGCTGCCTTGCCTCTTCTACCATGTGAGTACAAAGCTAGAGGGCACCATCCATGAAGCACAAAGTCGGTCTCACCAGACACTGACTCTTCCAGCACCTTGATCTTGAAATTCTCAGCCTTTTCAGAACTGTGATAAATTAGTCCCTGCTGTTCATAAGACATTTAGTTTAAGGTATTATTTCATGGCAGCCTACACAAACTAAACAAAATATTTTTCTTACTATTCTATCCCCAAAGCCTAAGTATAGGGCCTGGTAGAAGGAAGGAAGGAAGGAAGGAAGGAAGGAAGGAAGGAAGGAAGGAAGGGAAGAAAGAAAGGAGAGAGAAAAGGAAGAAAGGGAGGGAGAGGAGAAGGGAGGGGCCACTGAAGTGGATGGAGGTGCAGATCATTGGATTTGAGAAGGCCAGTCAAGTAAGAGAAGAAAGTGCTGGAAGTGCCAGCCTCCTAGGAATCGTAGTTCTTCAAGATGATGGTAGGACTCGATGTGGCAAGGAAGCCCAGGAGTCAGGACTTTCAGTAATATGGAGGAGGGACCAGGAGTTGAGAAACATCAGCCAGAGAAGAAAGGAGTGGGGTGTTTCTGGAGAGGGCCCAAGCCCCAGAAGAAGGACTTGTACAGAAGATGGAGGAGCAATGACAGAGCACAAAGGCCATCAAAATGTCTGTGACATCTGGCGAAATGCATGGCTCCTCCAGGGGGTGGGAGGCAAAGTGGTAGCTTTAGAAGACAGGCAGCCTCTGGGACCAGCAGTTGGCACAGTGGCTATGTCACTGGACTCCCATGTAGCCAACCGCAGTTTGAGTCCCGGACCCAGTGGCTTAAACTCAAGCCAGGCGCATGTGCATGCGTGCCCAAGAGCCCGAGAGGAGAATGGAGGAGAAGGGATTGCAGTGTGGCCATCTCCCCAGGGGATGACTTCTCGCTTTCTGTCTCTCTGTCTCTCTCTGTCTTTCTGGTGAGCACAAGCGCCCTATAGCAAAAACCTCTCAAAAAAAAAGAAGAAGACAGGCAGCCTCAGTCAAGAACAGAACCCAAGAGAGCAACTGGGACAGGAGGGAGGGATGGCTTTGCTGGTGTAACAGTTAGAATGAGGTGGTCGGGAACCAGCAGTTAGCGTAATGGCTATGTCGCTGGACTCCCACATAGTCAACCACGGTTCGTGTCCCGGACCCGGTGGCTTAAAACTCACACCAGGTGCGTGTGTGTGTGTGCCCAAGACCCCAAGAGGAGAATGGAGGAGAAGGGATTGCAGCGTGACCATCCCCCCTGGGGGGTGATTTCTTGCTTTCTGTCTCTATGTCTCTCTCTGTCTGTCTGGCGAGCACACGCGCCCTATAGTGAAAACCTCTCCAAAAAAAAAAAAAAAGAAAGAAAGAAAGAAAAGAATGGGGTGGTCACAAGTTCACAAGTTATATTTGTGAGCACATACACTGCACTCCAGTTTTATATAGCCCATAATTTATTTCAACAAGCCTCTAATCCTAGTTGCTAATAAGAAAATCAAGTTTGTCCCAGTATAGTCCAGAAAACCCTGAACTTATCATTCCAGCCACTTCTGTTTTAAGACTTAGACTTACCTCAGGCAAATGTTCAGTCTGATGCAGTTATTATTATTAGTCATTAGAATATAAGCTGTAAGAAGGCAGGGACGTAGATGGATTTCTTTACTACCGTAAGCACAGCGCCCAGAACAGTTCCTGACCCATAGCAGGTGCTCAGCAAATACTTTCTGAATGGATGCCTGTTCAATCCAAAACCCTTTGCTTGATGCACCCTCTGCCCCCATGGTAAGGGGCCTCCAAGCTTCCACTGCTGTGCAGCAAGGAGTGAGTGACTCCTTGGGCACAGGAGCTGCTGTGACTGTTCTGGGATCTCAACCAATCCCTGGGTCCCCAGCAGAGCCTTCTGTGCATCTCCCTGTCATGAGTAATGGAATCATGGGCTCTGCCTTTCCTGTAAATGCTGGTCTTCATTTCCTAGGAAGCAATCTGGGTGGTGAGCCAGCCCCCTACCAAATTCCATGACACTCCAGGTCTTACAAACTATCAGTTGTCTTTCACCATATAATTCTAACAAACTTCCCCCCAAATGCAGTGATTTACAGCAATAATACACATTTACTATCACACTCACAGGTCTGTGGGTGGCTCTTCTTCCTGCTTCAGGTCTAAGGATTAGCTACTATGGATTTGCTCCCCATGTCTCTCACTTTCCTAGAACAGCAGACTGCCTGGACCATTCAGTTCTTCTCATGGCAACAGCAGAAGTGCAAAAGGAGTGAACAAAAATTTGTGAGGTCTCTCACACTCCAGGCTCATAACTGGACCCTTGTTGCTTCCACTCACATCTCATTGTCTATTGCAAGTCATATAGCCAAGCCTTACATCAGTGGAATAGAGGAATATATTCCACCTCGTGTGGTAAGAACTCCAGTGTCACCTGCAAACATGTGGATACAGGAGGGATGAGATATTAGGAACAACACAACATACCACAGCAACCTGCCAACCCACATGGCAGGCTCTTGGGCGATGCCTGGGGCTGGCCTCTCCCTCAGTTACCCCGCGCCCTGCACTGTCATGGTGCCCACATGCTCAGAGTCTATGTGTGAGACCCCAACTTCCATTTAAGATCCAGGCAGGAAGCAGGCACCCAAGCAGGCTTTGGAATCTCCACTCTTCATGGGGGGACACGTAGCCTCCAACCCCTTCCTTCTCAAAGTGGAAGGAGGGCAGCATGACCTCTCCCCATGACCTCTCTCCAACGACGCTTCCTCTCCTCCTCCAAGATTGCTTTACTTGTCCTTTAGGCAAGTGTGGAACAAATAAGTCATTCTGGAATTTTGGTGGCTTTTACCCTACCTTTACTTGTGGGTCTCCTTTGAGGTTAGTCTCGGGTAAAGTGACATCTAAGCATAGTTCATAGCTCAAATTTTTACCACAAGGACATACCTTATATTCCACTACTTTACCTTAGGATTTCAGAGGAGGCAAGGGGAAGGTTTGAGGGTTACAAGAGAAAACACTAGATGTAAACAAACAAAATAGGTACAGCGTACCACACCAGAGCACAAAACGTACATGATGATTCGATATGTACCTCCAAAAACAGAGTAGAACAAATCTTGGATGTGTACAGCATAACACACTGTTAAATGTTGAAGATGGGGCATATGTTTATATTTATATGCTTGATTTGATTTTTACACACTATATACATGCTTTGCAAAACTACATTCCAGGGAACCAGCAGTTAGCATAATGGCTATGTCGCTGGACTCCCACGTAGTCGACCGCGGTTCACGTCCCAGACCCGGTGGCTTAAAACTCACGCCGGGCGCGTGTGCGTGCATGCCCAAGATCCCGAGAGGAGAATGGAGGAGAAGGGATTGCGGCGTGACCATCCCCCCTGGGGGGTGATTTCTCACTTTCTGTCTCTCTGTCTCTCTCTGTCTGGTGAGCGCACACGCTGTACACATCCAATGAAAAACCTCTCCAAAAAAAAATAAAATAAAATCTACATTCCACCCCACAGTGATGTACAATGATTTTGTGCACATCAGAAATTACAGTTGAAAAACACGCACATACATGGGAAAAAAAACAATGTCCTCTCACAGAGTTTAAAGGGGACTTCAATAAGAAATGTAGGTGTTCAATAAATATTTGTTTGATTTTGTTAATTTTTAAATTTGTTCTACCTCCTGAAGAGAGCGCTGGCGAGAAACACCTCTGCACAACTTTATAGAAAAACAGCAGCCACAGGGAGTATGGTCTGAGCATGTCAACATGCCAAGATATAGTGAAAATTAGCCAAAAAAATAAGCACTGTTTATCTTAAAATTCTATAAGCACCAACCTGGCTCAGGCACAATTTTATAAATGGCACACACATACAAAGAGACAATGAGAGAGACCATATAAATAAACCCTATTATTAGCCAAAGCAAATAAATGTACTAAGTAGATTTCTGACCATAAGGAAATGTCACAAAAACAAAGAAAAAGTATTGATGCCTAGAAATTCT
The DNA here is from genome assembly GCA_026018925.1 of Tupaia tana. Lineage (NCBI taxonomy): Eukaryota > Metazoa > Chordata > Mammalia > Scandentia > Tupaiidae > Tupaia > Tupaia tana. The sequence continues at coordinate 214,245,177 of JAKSZU010000006.1, forward strand.
GGTTAATAAAAGTACAAAGCTGGCCACCTTCGGATATTCAGTTTCTATATTAAAATTATTATAAGGCGTGTATGTTAGGTAGACTATGGGTATAAACAGCCCCTTCACTTACCATACAAAATACAAAATCCCACAGGCACATTTTTTTTTTTTTTTTGGAGAGATTTTCGCTATAGGGCGCGTGCGTGCGCTCACCAGACAGACAGAGAGAGACATAGAGACAGAAAGCGAGAAATCACCCCCCAGGGGGGATGGTCACGCTGCAATCCCTTCTCCTTCATTCTCCTCTCGGGATCTTGGGCATGTATGCACACGCACCCGGCGTGAGTTTTAAGCCACCGGGTCCGGGACACGAACCGCGGTCAAGGGAGTCCAGCGACATAGCCATTATGCTAACTGCTGGTTCCCACCACAGGCACATTTTTTATGAAACCCCGAGTCCACCCGGCCAAGCAGAGTCCTGGGGAACAGGGCATTTGAAGACACTGGAATTTCATTTGCCTCATGCTCAAGGTGAGTGGAGTTATCGGATGTCTGGAGCATTTCAGGGAATGGAAACAGCTTGTGCAAAAGCACTGAGGTAGGAGTGACACAGAGCACTCAGGGAGCCAAAAAGACAGGATGGCTGGAACACTAAGTGTGCAAGGGTTAGTGCCAGGAGATGAAACTGGGGAACTATCAATGGCCTAACCGTGCTGCACCCTGGAGGTCGCATTAACTACTCAATTGATGCCACTAGCTTTCAGCTCACTTACTAAGCAGACATGATTGGCATACACAAAGCCCAATGAATAATCAGATCCTTCCCAATCTCTCCTATGGTTTTCCTTACTTACATTCTAAATGGCCTTTTAACAATACTCTGACAAATAAACACTTACCCCAATCCATTGGCCATGAAGTAGTTTCCTTACAAAAGCAGGTCTCTTTTCTTTTTTTTTTTTGGAGAGGTTTTTTTTTTTTTTTTTGATATAGGGCGCGTGCGCTCGCCAGACAGACAGAGAGAGACAGAGAGACAGAAAGCGAGAAATCATCCCCCGGGGGGATAGCCACGCCACAATCCCTTCTCCTTCATTCTCCTCTCGGGATCTTGGGCACGCACGCATATGCGCCCGGCGTGAGTTGTAAGCCACTGGGTCCGAGACACGAACCGCGGTCGACTACGTGGGAGTCCAGCGACATAGCCATTACGCTAACTGCTGGTTCCCGCAGGTCTCTTTTCTTAATCTTTACTGACAGCTGAGGGACTAGGGGCTACAGCAAGACTAACTAGCTATTCAACAAATCCAACCTTCTTTCATCTTGGGATCAAAACTAGACTGTATTTCCCAGCATCTTTTCAGTTAGTTTTGGCTATGTGTCTGAGTGCTGCCAGGAGTGTGGGCAGAGCTGCAATGGCACAGACGGTAGGGCACCACCCTGTAATCCTGGAGAAACATGGGAAAGCCCAAGTTCAGATCCCAGGCCAGCCTGAACATCTCAAGTATACCCAAAGGCATACCTGCAGCCCTGGCTGACTAGGGAAATGCTACAGGGGAGATCACAGCATGACAAGGCTCTGTGGAGGGCCTTGTCTCTCTAAATAAACAAACAAACAAATAAATAAATAAATAACAGATGTGATATAGGCAGTATCAAGGCCTGGTCCATAAAAATCTCCCATATGAACCTCCATCCTCTCTTTTCCTTTGTCTGCTAGCTGGACCTTAAAGCCCAGAGCAACCCTGGAAACTATCTGTTGAAGATGGCAAAATCGCCATCTGCCTGGGTCAGAGAATGACCATATGGAGCAGATCCCATTCTCGTTCTTGCCCTACCTTCGATTAGAGTTCATATGAGGGTAAAATGAACTTCTATTGTATACATTGCTACAATTTTGGAATGCATATATTACAACAACTAGCAGCACCTTGATTATAGTGTCTAATCTGGTGCTTGACCTATTTCCTCAAGGACAGTTGGGTTAACTTTTACTTATTTGCAGTTACAGAAAGCAAGACTCATGATCCTAAAAATTCCTCTAAAAGAGAAGGAGATACATTATATTTGTCAGAACAGCAGGCACATAGCTGTGTGGGCTGGAATCACGGCAATCTGACCATCCATCCTGGATGGACCCCCAATTATATTTTTATCACCCATTGCTATAGTCATTCCCTCCTACCAGGTCAGCTGAGAGGCAGAGCCTCTGTAGCTCAGGGAACACTCAGACTTTAGACTTTATCAACCTTGTGACTTCTTCAAAACGGTTTTTCTTCAGGGTCCATTTATTGATCTTGCAAACCTGAGAAGAACTACCCATCAATCATTGGTAATCTGGGCAGGTACTGTAATTGCCCTTCCAATCACTGACATCAAGGACAGAAGGCACTTCTCAGGTGGGCACCAGGCCATGTTATAATTCAGCAGAGGTCTGGGATTGGTTGTTTTCTGGCCCTAGTCAATTTCCTATTTGGAAACTTCCAGTGACTAGGGAAGAGCCTAGATAGAAGACAATATTTAGGCAATGTATGGCTTGTTTAGAAAACTGGCCACTGCTCTGCCTGCAGTTCTGGGTATTGAAATATTCTCCTTATTACAGGAGTCTTCTTACTAGAGAAAAGTTTGGCCTAGGTCTATGATGGATGGTTGGTGGTTGAAGGAGAAAACTCAAGCTGTGTCTCTGTGTACACAGTGTGTTTGTTCATCTGTGTGCATGTATGTGTGTGGGGGGAAGGAGGAGTGTACACGTGTGCGTGCACTAAAATAACCTCTATTACAACAATTCTATTCTTTGGACTTGACAGCAGAAAGCTTAAGTGTTCAATAAAACCTTCCTTACTATTACAATCCAGAAAAGAGGAGGGCAATGATACAGTGAGCTATTGAGACCTTCTGTAAAGATGGAGCAAGTTGTTGAACATCCTTTGAAAAGAAGCCTGAACAATGCACAAGAGTGCATGGACTTCGAGATCAGACAGCACTGGGTTCAAACCTAGACTGTGCCATGTAACTCGGGCAAGTCACCTACCTTTTCAAAAAAGAATTTTCTCTTCTGTTAAACAGGGATAGAAACAGCTAATACTTAGCTGTTGAGAGGATCATACCAATCACACATAAAAACCTCAGGGGCATAGTGTCCAGGGAGGTCTCCAGATACAAACCTGGAACTCTCCCGCATGGCTCAGTCCCACAGAGCATCACACCACCACTCCACCACCATCTGGCCCTGTTCTGTGTTTCTGATTCAACCAGTTACCTCAGTGATGTCCTACATGTGACCTTGAGTCCCTAGAGAAAACTACCAGTGCAGCACTACCCAGTATGCTAGCCTTCTGTGACTATTTAACTTTAAATGTAAATGAAATAAAATTATAAAATGAGTTTCTTGGTTGCACTAGCCACATTTCAAGAACTCAGCGACCTCATTTGGCTCCTGGCAATTACACTGGACAACACAGACATGGAGTATTTCCACCTTCACAGAAAATGTGACTGGATAGCCCTGGGCTAAAACATATTATACAGGACCATGGGCTCTTTCAAGCATTTTCAAAGGCTTAGTGAAAAATGCATATTTACTTGCAAAGAGACTGACCAGGTTAGCTAGAGGACTCAGAGGACTGGTTCTGGTTGGAACTACAACAAGCTACTACAAGGACTTGGTTAGTTTTCTCTACAGTCGACAGTTTAATAGGTAGACTGGAACAAGCCAGAGCTCTTGGGCTTGAATGTGGACCTGAAACTCTGGCCTTGCAGTGGTACAGAGATCAGTCTCTAGAATCCTTGCAGTGGAGAGTGTGGCAGAGTCAGGAGGTATCAAGCCCCAGCGTAGGTGGCAAAGCAAGAGGCAGGAGGAAGCCAGTAACTTGGAACCAAACCAGACATCAGAGATGGAGGAGGGAAGGCAGTCCAGGACCCAGGCAGAAGCTAGAATGTGTGATCCTGAAGATCACTGACTGAGCTGTTCAGCTTCCTGACCGTGTGTGCAGACCACAAGCTTTTACAGGCAGGGTAAAATGGGCTTAAATATTATCAATGTTTTTTAAAATGCTCTTTAAAATTCTCCTTAGAAGTTGTGTATTAGACTCATAAAAGTGAATGAATGGGGTCACCTATGGTGATGCAGCAGTGGTACAGTGCTCCGTGATACTGAGACCATAAGGGAAGGTCCCGGGTTTGCATCCCAAGGTCTCCCTATACATTCCAGGGACGTACATGCTATAATCTTGACTGGCTGAGATGGGGGAGGTGGACAACAGCATGAAGACATGGTTGGGAATTGGAAGAATTAACATAATCAAAATGGCAATTCTACCCAAATTAATCTACATGTTTAATGCAATTCCAATCGAAATACCAGAGATATTCTTCAGAGATCTAGAAAGGGCAATCATAGAATTTGTCTGGAACCATAAAAGACCTCGTATTGCAAAAGCAATCCTGCGCAAGAAGAGTGGAGTAGGAGGCATATCACTCCCTGATCCCAAGATATACTATAAAGCTGTGGTCATCAAAACAGCATGGTATTGGCATAAAAACAGACATGTGGACCAATGGAAGAGAATAGAGACCCCAGAAATAACCCCCAAAGCTTACAGCCAACTGATCTTTGACAAAGGATATCAGTCAATCCATTGGGAAAAGGAAAACATCTTTAGTAAATGGTGCTGGAAAAACTGGGTATCCACCTGCAGAAAGATGAAACTGAACCCCCATCTTTCACCACTAACAACAGTCAACTCAAAATGGATCAAAGATCTTAACCTAAAACCTCAAACAATAAAACTACTGGTGGAAAATGCTGGGGAAACTCTGGGGGACATTGGAGTAGGCAAAGACTTCTTAAATAAGACTCCCAAGGCACAGGCAATAATCCCTAAAATAGACAAGTGGGACTATATTAGACTAAGAAGTTTCTGCACAGCAAAGGACACAGTAACAAGTGTGAACCGACAACCCTCAGAATGGGAAAATATTTTTGTTAAATATGCCTCAGACAAGGGACTGATAACCAGAATACATAGGGAACTCAAGTGCCTTATGCGAAAAAAAAATGATTAACCCAATTAAAAGGTGGGAAAATGAGCTGAACAAAAGTCTCTCTAAGGAAGACATACGAATAGCCAAAAAGCATATGAGGAAATGCTCAACATCCCTCATCATAAGGGAGATGCAGATAAAAACTACAATGAGATACCACCTAACCCCTGTCAGAATGGCAAAGATTAAGAATATAAAAAGTGATAAGTGTTGGCGGGGATGTGGTGAAAAGGGAACCCTCCTACACTGTTGGTGGGAATGTAAACTAGTTCAACCACTGTGGAGAACAATATGGAGGTTCCTCAAAGATCTACAAATAGAACTACCATTCGATCCAGTAATCCCACTTCTGGGTATTTACCCAAAAGACAGGAGAACGCTCAGTCAGAAAAGTGCTTGCACATCAATGTTTATTGCAGCATTATTCACAATTGCCAAGACATGGAACCAACCTAAATGTCCACAAACTGATGAATGGATTGGAAAAGTGTGGTATATATACTCTATGGAATACTACTCAGCCATAAAAAATAACAAGGCCCTGGAATTTGATAGAAAGTGGTCAGATACGGAGGATATATTGCTGAGTGAAGTAAGCCAGGATATGAAAGAAAGATATTGTATGTATCCACTCAATATATACCGACTATCAGCATTCTATGATAGTGAAAAAAAAATTGGAGGACATAAAAGCAGTGAAGGTACTTAATGAGAATAGGACAGTGTGGAATGGGGGAAGTGAAGAGAAGAGGATAGAGAAAGATAACAAATGAACAATAGAGAGGCAGGACATTAGTGAGAAACAGATATGGCTTATTAACTGTTGATGTTGACATGTATAGTATTCTCAACTGGATTTGTCTGAGAAGTATTTCATGATGGGCAAAGTATTTGTACAAGCAACATGAGAAATAGCGATGGACTGTCTTAAAAAATAATTAGAATAATAATAATGATTGGGGAAAACATAGAAAAGATATTGAATGTTGAAGCGGGGAGATTAATGTCTCTGTACTGACTGACATGCATGGCATTCCCTTTTGAAAAAGTAATGTAATACAATGTAAAGTTATATGTAATTCAATGTAATATAAAGAAGAATATGATGATAATAAAAAAATTAAAAAAAAAAAAAAAGAAAGAGGAGCAAAAAAAAAAAAAAAAAAAAAAAAAAAAAAAAAAAAAAAGACATGGTTGGGAGTGCCTGTTTTTCTCTCACTGTCTCTCAAGAAAAAATAAATAAATAAAATTAGGTAGAGAAACAAGTTAAATATTACTATATACATGCAGTTTGCTTGTTGGGTGTGACGATATTACCAGGATCCCACAAGATCTACTTTCCCCTTTTCCTTCCTAAGAGAATCCCAGTTTTCTCTAGTGTTGGCATCTGCCTGGGTAAAAATTCTCATCTCCCAAACTCCTGTGCAACTAGGCATGGCCATAGGCCCCAGTTCTAGCCAACGAGGTCTAACACTACAGCTTCTGAGATGCTACAATTTTCTTAAAAGCAGACCAAACTTACTGCCTCACACCTTTTGTCTTTTTGCTCTTTCCCAGTGTTTCCTACCTAAAATTAATATAGGAAGGCTGAACTGAAGTGGTATAAAGGCATGGAGAGCCACTATGGATTCCAGAGACAGTGTGGAAAGAGATGGGAAATGGTGGAGGGTGAGAGGGGAGGAGTCAAGTGGGGGAGAGGGCAGTAAAAACATATAAAAAACACAAAATGGAAAATTATCTCCTGAAGATAATATGTATGGTAGTATATTTGGTTGAGTCAATATACAGGGTAATCAGGATGGGAAAATTCACTTTCTATGCTGCAATGACATATAGTGAATAAATGTAAAACAAATAATTTTTTTAAAGTACACTTAGAAATGTACTAGCAGAAAAATACTATATGTATACACATACATGCATACATACATACATATATAGGCTGGATGTGCAACAGCACCTTGTGACCCTGTGGCTAAAAGCCACACCCTAACAAAAGCAAAACAGGAAGCTGGATGGACTCTGGCTCCTTGACGACTTTGTAGTTGCTTTAAACCATCTAATTCTAAACTCCTTGTTACATGAGAAAAAAAAATCCCTACTGATTTTTTAATTTGCTTTTCTTTTTTAGAAAGAGAGATTTTTTTTTTTAAGAGAGAATGAGAAAGAAAGTAAAAGAGAGAGGAGCACCCTCAACAGAGTCTCATCACACTGTGACACCCCCTCCCTAGCCCTCAGGATCTTGGGTACCTGCACATGTACCTGGAATGTTTTCAGGCCAGCCCAGGCTCTGAACTTGCACTGGGCCATGTGGCTCCCAGCCTTGCAGGGCACTTGTGTTAACCACTGTACCACCACAGCAGCCATGGGCCCAACTCCTTGTTTCTTGAGAAGAGAGAAATCATGTTTCCTTACATATTCTTATACACAGTTGGTAAAACCTGTGCTCTTTGTGTTGGAAACACCAGCATGGGGTTCTTTGGCAGGGAAAAGATACTGCCTTTCTCTACTTTGTGAGCTTAGAGAGCAAGCTCTGAAATCAGACTGCCCAATGTGAATACTGGCTCTGCAAGGACATCTTGCGTACCAAGACTTGCTGCAAATCAGAAAAAGCAACCCCTCTGGGCCTATGCAGTCCCAGGCCTGAGCCAACGGCCTGGTGAAAGGTCATGTTATTTCATTATCTGGATAAAGGGTTTGTTTCTCAGGACATACACTAGCACCTATGACTTATTAACCAAGAGTGTCACCTGTATTTCAGTCTCCTTGATCAGGCATCATTGAGCAGTGAAAAATATGTCCAACCATACCTGACAGCCCTTCGCTCTACACCTACCATTTGTGAGTGCTAGGCCATGTTAACTGGCTTGCCTTTGTCTTGATTTCCTTACCTAAAAAATGAAACTAATAATACATTTCCTCACTGGATCATAATTGGGATGCTAGTTTAGAGGCTCTTTTAAAGCAATGAGTTTGAAACTCAACTCCCCAACTTTCTCCCCTTCAGAGTTATTCTATATATTAAACAAGATACACAATGTCTATGTCTACAAGGTAGAAAGTATAATCATTGCTGCTGTTGATGATATTACGGTCATCATTATCATCATCGTCATTTTCCTTCCCTCATAATTTGTTTATAAGCTCCTGAAATGCTGGCTAATAAGAACACAATTGCTTTTAAGTTTATAATCTGATAACCACACTCTACTTCCATCATCTTAATGAGCTCCTCATCTGTCTCTACAAATCCCAAAGCACTGTTTTTATATCAAGTGTCAGTCTGTCATCCCTTTAGTAGCATCAACCCAGAAATTAAACAATTACCAAAAGTTCTGTTGAGTCCACTGAAGAATGATATCTGGGTTATTGTCATATTAACACAAATAGAAGATTTTCTCAGAGAAAGAAGAGGAGACAGAGGGTGGTCTGGGCTGTCCTAAAGAAGGGATAAAAAGCTATGTCAAGTCTGGGCAGTCAGGGCAAGGCATTGTTGCTGAGGCATCGATAAGGCAGGACCAGGGGGTAGATATTCCTACTCTGAATTTAGAAACAGCACCTCATGGACCGTGGAGCCCATGGAATACTATGTCCAAGAGCAAATGGAACTGTGTGATCACTCCTTTTTGTCTCTCACTCACAACCATAACAAGTGTGAAGCAAGTGGAGAGGAGCAGCGATTGCCAAGATCTTCACTTAAGAAGAGTGTTTGAGGGAAAGCCTAGGAAGTACGCAAGGCCAGGGAGCCCTGATTCCCTCTGCCAACCACACCCCGGGCTGAGAATGACTGGCGTCAAGTCTTTGAAAGAAGGGAGAAGTTGCCCCTAGGATAGGAAGCAAGAACAGAGTAGAGGATGTGGTTGGAAGAGTGAAGAACAGGAGGAGGAAGATAGACTGAGATTATTTAAGAAAGCACTGAGATTGCACTTCCAGTGGTGAGACAGCCAGTGACGGAGAGTGTGGCAATTCCTGCAGTGCCTGTCAGCGACGCCTCAGTGTCTCAGCCACAATTCTCCAATCGGGTCCCCAGGGCCCACTGACGTTTGGTATGAGTGGATTCACTGGGGGAAGGGGCATGGAGGGGAGGAGAGAGACACAGAGATGAGATTCATGAGCAGTCTGGAGATAGCAAGTCCTGGGGTCTCTGCTGAAGCCCAAAGGGTGGTCCCTGGACTTCTTCTGGGATTGGAAGGTGTTTAAGTCCTTTACACCTTTGAAGGGCAAAGTCCCCCATGAAGATTTGAGTTAAGCATACAAGTCAAGTGAATGTGTGGCTTTCCCTCAAATGCTAACAGTATTTTTTCCAAATGTGTGGCTTTCCCCCAAACGCCAGCAGTACTTTTTGCAAGTGAAGGAGCGCACATATTTCGTCGTCCCCAGTCCCATTTGGAAGAAGGGTGGGAACAGCCAGAACACAGACTCAGAGATATCCATGCAAATCCCAGCTCGGCATTTTCAGGCTGCTGACCTTGAACAAGCTCTCTGACCTCTTGGAGTGTCATTTTCATCTAGCACGGTGCCTGGTTCCTAATAGCCCTCAACCACTCTTCAATGACTGTGCAAATGAGCTTGGTGCTGGAGGCAGCCCTTATGCAGAGATAGTTCCGCAGACAGCCTGAGGGACAGCTGTGACAGGGAAGAGGCCTGTGCTGTGTCTCTGTGGGGGAAGGAATAAGGGCCCTACCAGCCATTGCTCCAGGTTTTCTAGGATGAATGTATTTCCCCAAAAATATACATCGAAATCTTGTGTTGTGTAAGAGTATGGAGTATGGGTAGGAACAATATTGAACACAGGTAATGACTAGTGCATTCATGATGGACACCACCTGTAAAATGGTGTGTACCAGTCACACATGTAGGGTACTCTTAGGTATACAAATTCATTCCCCCAAAGGCAGGGGCAGCATGTGTAGTCATCAGAACACCAACCCATGGTCTTGAGGGAACATGTACTGTCTGACCAGACGATGGTAGAAATAGCCCTCCCCTCCAGGAGCTTCTGGTTTCTTGTCTATGAAATGAATAGAGGAGCACCCTACAGGGGTAAAGTCAGGGCATAGGGTAGGGCCAAGCAAAGGAACAAGACCAGGTGTCTCATCCCAGCCTGATCTCTTGGGAAGTTTCAGGGCATGAACAACACCTCAGACTGAAGGCAGAGGAACTGGGCATTTCATACCCAGACTGGCCACTAGCTGCCAGGAGCAGCTTGTAGTCTGTAGTTATGACTTAGACACCCAGGCAAGCCAGTAGTCAAGGAGACTCTAATGCCAGGGACAGTCCTGTGGTGGCTGGGTCAAGGACTGTGTAGGTCAGAGCTGGAGCAGAAGCAGGCAGTGGGGGATGGGTGCACAGAGGGGTTCAAGGAATCAGAGAGCATGGGGCAGGAAACCCCACTGCCCCACACTACCTTGCACTCCTGTGGGAATCAAATTAAACAGTATTGATTCAGGTCAGGTTTTGGTTTTTTTCATCTTCTCAGCTAGGGGTAGAATAATGCCAACAACCATTTACACGTCTCTTAATACGGGTCGGGCACTATCTAAGTGCTCAAGATGTACTCGCTTATTTAGTTCTCACCCTGACCCATTACTATCCCCATTTTAAAGATGTAAAAACTGGGGCACACAAAGAGAAAGTAACTTGTCCAAGGTCACACAGCCAATACGTGACAGAATGAATATTTATGACCAGAAAATCTAGGTCTATTAACACTACTGCACTGATCTGGGTGTGGTCAACTCCAAGCTCTCCTAGACTGTGTCCAATATGGTAGCTACCAACCACAAGAAAATCCACAAATTAAAACTCAAAGTTCTTAAAAATAAAATTTCAATGGCAGTCCCTCAGTCTTTACTGGCCACCTTTAAAATGCTCAGTAGCCTCATGTAAGTGGCTACCATTCCAGACAGTGTACACATAGCATATTTCTAACAGGAAGTTCTCCTGGATAGCACCAAGGATAGAATCCCATTGAGAAGGAGATGGAGTTTAAGACTCCAGGATCTGAACGAAGGCAGATATGGGTTCCCAGTCCAGCACTGACACTATTAGCTGTGTGCTGTTGGGCAAACCTCAGCTGTAGCTCCCTTTACAATGAGGATAGTACAGCATCTCCTACTTTTGTGGTTGTCATGAGAATTAAATGGTACCTTGAACACAAAGCACCTCACACAGTGCCTGGCACAATTTATAGTGGGTAAACATGAACTAGTATTACTGCTGCTACTCTACTTATTATTTTTATCATTGTTATTAGCAATGTTATTAATATAGAATGTAAAGGAACTCCCTGAGAGTTCCCATTACATCACAGACGGGGAAACTGAGGCACAAAGAGGAACTCAGCACAACATGGCAAAGCCAGAACTAAACTATAACTCTCTCGATTCCCTGGATGGTCATCTTTCTACCAGCCGGTGCTATAAAACAATTCTACAGCCATTTTAGCTCTTCAACTTCAAGCTTTGTCTATGGGGTTTAAATATTCCATCTCTGACCAACCGTGAAACCATGGAAACTGAATGGCAAATTGAAAAAGCAGCAAACAAATTAACTTGCAAAGCCCCACAAATGATATAATCGCTCCAGTATTTAAGCTGCAGATATTCTCTGTGTTGTAGCCAAGGCCTTTCTCAATTGCTTTTGTAAACCTGCACTTCTGTGTTCCATGTTCAGCATCAACCCACACGATATTGTGATCAGACTCTACGTCCATTCTCAGCCCAGGACACCAGAGCCAAACTCTAAGGAGTGAAACATCGCACTGACCCACTAGGGTCCCCTGACCCTCCCATCCTGAGCAGGAAGGCCAAACCACATAAACAAGTCTCTAGTACTGTTGTCTTATTTGTCCTCAGAAGCTCTAGAAATAAGTAAATAAGAGGGGTTAAACCGTGGGTGGAAAGAGAGGAAAACTGTTTGGAGTGGACCAAGAGGGAGATTATAATGAAAACTAGCCAGAAGCAGAAAAACTGCATTAATGATCCAATACTTCACCCCTCATGGTATCCACGCCTTTTGCATTTAACTGGCAGCTGTGTTTTCCCATTATGCTAGAACTTTATTCCTTACCCCTGTGAGACTTTCTTTGGCCAACGGAATATTAGAGAATGTGATGCAGAGTACTGAAGTGCCCTTGTGTAACTGAGCTTGCTACCTTGGTGCTTGTTCCATTGCCACTGGGAAAGCATGCCTGCTTAGCCCAGGAGGAGATGGAAGAGCCGGTTGAGTCAATGCTGCCTCAGTTTAGATAGCCCAGAGACAAGCCCAGATTAGAGCACTCATTCCTCCCCTCCTTCCTGCTGACCCCCAAAGGTCTGAGGAAGTCTAGCTGAGATCAGTAGGGAACCCAGTTAGATCAATCCATAACTAATTCACAGAGTTACAAGCTATAATTATAAATAAATGCTATTTTTAAGCCACCAAATATAGGATTTTTGTTACACAGCAACAGCTAGTTGATACACCATACTTGATTCCTCTCTCTCTCACCTCCCACATCCAATCTATCGGCAAGCTCCAAATAAATCTACCTACTTCTCTCCAATTTCATGACCATAAACTTAATCCATTCCAAAAATATTTATTATGTGGACCACTATCTGATTCTCTCTCACACCCTTGCCTGCCTCTAATCCATTCTCTACACAGATGTCAAGATTCTTTTTTTTTAAGCAAAACTGCATTATATAGACATGGAGAAGAGATGAGTCTTAGATAAAATCCTAGTTCCTTATGATATCCATTAGCCCCTGTAGACTCAGCCCCTGCTGACCTCTGCCAGCTCTGCTTATGACCCTCTCCTTGAGGTCAAATCAATCTTCTTTCAGTCCTTGGAATGTGCCAAATTCTGTCCCATGCTGAGGCCTTAACATGTTGCTCCCTCCATTTGAAATGCTATTTCCCCTTCTCTTAGCATGGCTAACTCTCTTCTTTGAATCTCCATTCCTGGACATATTCCTAAAGGACAACTTCCTTTGTTTTCTCCATTTTAAACTAGCTATCTCTTAGAATTATTGGGGCTGGCTATTATTTTATTCAGTTGTCTGCTTTGTTGATTCATTGACTCAGAGATTATTTACTGAGCTACTATTAGGTGCTAGGGAGACAGCAGTAAACAAGACAGACCAAGTTCTTGCCCACATAGAACCCTCCTACAGACAATGGACAGGTAATAAGTAAATGGGGTCTTACACATCTTGCTCTCTGTGGGGTTTCTGATCATGCAACAAGGCAACAAAGTAAACAGAGGCAACTCCCTAGGCTTACTTGCTATCCTTTTAGAACTGACTGTGAGTGAAATAATGACAGAAATAACAAGTATATAAGACCCCAGAAGCTCTAGGTCAATCTCTTCTGTATATAATGTAATTTCATCCCTTTGTGATCTCACCTTACTCTACTGAACATCTCCTCCTAATTCCTCTCCAAACCTTGAGTCATTCCATCTTCAATGTTGTCTATTTTTTTTTTCAGGGCTTATCTCATTATTATTTGTACAAGCCCCAATAACTTCGCAACTGGGTGTACAAAATAAGCCTCTAGTTGCCATTGTATCCTCTTTCCATTTCTCCATTCAGTCAAAGCCAACCGTGTTCCTGAACTCACCTCATATTTTTTAATTGCTAGAGAGTACACGCACTCACTGACAGACAGCACCCCCAATGGGGCATAGTAACGATGCAGTCCTTTTGTACTCCATTTCTCCATCTCATCAGGATTTAGAGCACACATGAACATGTACCCAGCATGTTTTACAAGCTATCGGAGCTAAGATACGAACTGCATTTAACCAGGTAGGATCCAGCCTCCCTATGTGCAGCACTTAACCATTGCGCTATAGGACCAATCCTTACTCTTGCACTCATCAGAAAACAGACCTCTGCTAGGCTGAAACTACTTTATTTTTTGTCTTTTTCTCCACTGGGTCATGATTTATACCAGTTTCTATGAATTCACAAACTTCCCACATTATATTTCTTCTAGCAAAACTTGATAACTTACCCTTCTCCAGTGCAATAAATTTACTTTCTGGTAAATACTACTCAACTCAAGATAGATAATGTAATTTTAGACAGTGATAAATGAGATGAAGAAAATAGAGTAAGGGAGTTGCTGGGTTGGTGGACTCTCCAGTCTGTGCTCAATCAATATTTGAATTAATAAATTACCAATTGAATGAATAAATTATGGGTCCTGCTGCTTTTCTCCTCTTTCACATGTTAAGTTTTCCTATCATCCCCCTCTTTTCTTTCTTCTCTGAGAATTGGCAACATTTATTCCAGATGTGGTCCAGTAAATTGGTTAATGTACAAACTAATCTTTTGCAACAAAAAAAGCCCCAAAATTCTGCTGATTAAATAAAAAAACACCAGTTGACTTCTTGATTACCTAACAATCACAGATGAGTGATCAATGCTGACAGGGCAGCTCTGCTCCATGAAGCCATTCAGGGGCCCAGGTTCCTGCCACATTCTGGCTATATCCTCTCCTAGTATTTTTGCCTTTACCTCCATGATCAAAGCTGAGATATTACCATGCCTATGACTTGATCTACATGAAGTAAGAGCCAAGTTGTTTTTTGTTTTGTTTTGTTTTTAAATAAATAACATGCAGGTTACACATTGGTGAGACTCCAATGACTCTGTCAGCAAGGGAATCTGAAATGTCAATAGCTCGGTGGCCATGTGCTCAGATAAAACTTGAGAGTGTGCTCTTTCTGACATGAAGGGAATAGTGGATATTGGGGAGCAGTTAACAACCCTAACCACCACCCAAACCTGTTCTGAGAACCAAATCCCAACAAAGCACCCTGGATCCTACTACTCCCTCTCTCTAAAATGTCCTTTTTCTCCTTCACCTATGAAACTCCTTTTTGGAAAGCTTAGCTCAAGTGATCCAGCACCATTCAGTCATTCAGAGCTATTTGCACTGAGGGCTGTGGAGGGAGGGCTGAGTGTCTACTCTTTGAAGACTTCACCATGAGATTTTGCAGCTAAAATGTATAGTGCGTGACATGCACTGCTCAATAGATGACTGAATTAATAATATATACTCTGAGACCAGCATTTGGTGTAATGGCTATGTCACTAGACTCTCATGTAGTTGACCACGGTTCGAGTCCCAGACTCCGTGGCTTAAACTCACATCGGGCGTATGTGCGTGCGTGCCCAAGATCCTGAGAAGAGAATGGAGGAGAAGGGATTGCTGTGTGGCCATCCCCCTAGGGGATGATTTCTCGCTTTCTGTCTCTCTGTCTCTCTGTGTCTTTCTGGCAAGCATACGCACCCTGGGGGGGAGGGAGGGGACTCTCAAAAATAAATAAATAAATAAATAATAATACTATATGCTCAATAAATGGTACTTTCATCATTGCAATTTTTTTTTCCCAGTGTTCCCCTGGGAAGAGACCACATGGTACAATGAAGCAAGCACAGATTTGAGAGCCATAAAACCATGCTTGAATCCTGGGTTCACCCACGTCTTACTACATGATCACAAACCTGTGTTAACCCAAGACTCGCTTTTCTTATCCATTAAATGGGAATGATAGCAATGCTACTTTACAGGAGTAATGTAGCTATTAAATTATGTGACCCATATGAAGTGTTTAGCACAATGCTGTAAAAAGTCTATGTTAATAAGTAACAGTCTCTGCCATATTGCTAATATCATCTTCATTATCATCAGGGAATGATAACCACATATAACAATCAGGCATTCATTAGATATAGAATACCAGAACCTGCTAACAATGACACCAAAAGATGAGAGTTGATTTGGCTTCCAAACCAAGCTGCCCAGAAATGGACAGAACTGGAGTGGAAGCTCAGGAATACCTCAAGAACCTGGGATCCTGGGACCAGCAGTTGCCATAATAGCTATGTCACTGGACTCCCATGTAGTCGACCGCAGTTTGAGTCCCGGACCCAGTGGTTTAAACTCATACCGGGCACATGTGCGTGTGTGCCCAAGATCCCGAGAGGAGAATCGAGAAGGGATTGCGGCATGGCCTTCCCCCCTGGGGAGGGGGTGATGTCTCACTTTCTGTCCCTCTGTCTCTGTCTTTCTGGTGAGTGCACATGCCCTATAGCAAAAACCTCTCAAAAAGAAAAAGAAAAAAAAAAAAAGAACCTGGGATCCTTTTCTCTTTCTTCTTCACCATCATGTGTTGCCTTTCATCTTTGTTTATGTCCTTCCTGGTCATCAAGTGATTGGTATGTCTCTAAGAACATGAGCATATTACAAACAGGAAGTAGAGGAAGTAAGATAAAAGAGCTCATCGGGACCAGCAGTTGGTGTAATGGCTATGTCGTTGGACTCCCATGTAATTGACCACTGTTCAAGTCCCAGACCCAGTGACTTAAACTCATGCTGGGTGTGTGTGCATGCATGCTCAAGATCCCAAGAGAAAAATGGAGAAGAAGGGATTATGGCATGGCCATCCCCCCTGGGGGGGTGGGGTGGGGGTGATTTCTCACTTTCTGTCTCTCTGTCTCTCTTTTGTCTTTCTGGCGAGTGCATGCGCCCTCTAGGAAAAACATCTCCAAAAAAAGTAAAAAAAAAATTAAAAAGAAGTTCATCAGTCAAGTCTCCTCCCTGTCATCAGGAATACTAATGCTTTCCTGGGTGCCTCATCCCACAAATCTCCACTTAACTCTCAGTGGCCAGAACTGTGCCTATGGCTGCTCTAAAGTATCAGGCAGCTGGAAAAGGAGGTTGTGGGTGGGAGTTGGAGCAACCATCAGTAGTGACTCTTATCGGTTTGTGTCCCCCACAAAAGTATGTCCTGAATGCTGGTACTTGGAAAGTTGACCTTATTTGGAAATGAGGCCTTTGTAGATGTGACTGGTTCTACTGCGGTTATTCTGGAGTAGGGGGGCAGTGACTTAATGCACTGACTAGTGTCCATAGGAAAAGGGAGAAGACAGCCGTATGACAATGAAGGTGAAGACTGGAGTTATACTTCCACAAGCCGAGGAATGCCAAGAGCCATTAGAACTTGAAGGAAGGAAAGATTCTCACCTGGAGAGTCTGGTGGGAGCACAGCCCTGCCAATACCTTGATTTTGGACCTCTAGCTCCCAGAACAAGGAAAGAATAAGTTACCATTGTTGTAAACCATCCAATTCATAGTGGTTTGTAATAGCAGCCCTAGCAATTGAATATAGGGATGCTGCCACACCAAGTGAATAAATGGCTGCATGTCAGTGTGCATAGAGACAATGCTCCCCCCATACCACTGTTGGATTCTTTCTCTTACATTTATTAAAATCTATTGAGCTGGGACCAGCAGATGGTGTAATGGCTACGTCACTGAACTCCCAAGTAATCAACTGCAGTTCGAGTCCCAGACCCAGTGGCTTAAACTCACAGTGGGCGCATGTGCGTGCATGCTCAAAATCCCAACAGGAGAATGGAGGAGAAGGGATTACAGCGTGGCCATCCCCTCTGGGGGGGGGGGGGGGTTATTTCTCGTTTTCTGTCTCTCTGTCTCTCTCTCTTGTCTTTCTGGTGACTGCACATACCCTATAGCAAAAAAGAAAAAAAGAAAGAAAAAAATACCTCTCAAGAAAAAATACATTGAGCAAGCATTATGCATCTTGTGCAATTATACTTCAGCCTCACCATAACAGGAAATGGTGGGAAGGTGCTATTTTAATCCTCATTTTAGACAGAGAAATTGAAGAAATGAACCAAGGCCACACAGCCAGCAAATAACAAAGCTTGGAATCAAACCCAGATCCATTGGTTCTGATTTGTGTGCTCTTGACTATGAAAACAACTCTGCCAATCTAGAAGTTATGCTTAATGAGCTCAAGAGACCAGTTTCTTTATTCGACACTTGCTGAATTCACATAAAGTAGTCCCACCATATTTCACAGAACAAAAATCTATTAGTCTTACACATAAGCTTGTTTCCCATCATTTTTCTTTAAAACATACATATGCTGGGTTATGTGGGCAAAAGACAAGCAAATGAACAAAAAGAAATATGTTCTTATGGAAAAAAATAGTCTTTAAGATTCTTAATATATTATTCTTTAGACTTAAGACCAAAATATACAAATACAGTCCAATTTTTTTTTTCCTAATCAGAGAGCACATGCACTCACTAGAGAAAAAGAGAGAAAGGGTGCAGGTAGTGAGAGTGCACCCCTGCCATGGTGATGGCCATGCTTTAATATGTCTCCTTTCAGGATTTTGGACACACATGCACTCATGTCTGGCATGTTTTTTCAATCCACCGGGTCCAGGACTCAAATCGTGCAGTCAGTCACGTGGGATCCAGCCACCTTAATCACCATGCCACTGGCTGGCCTAGTCAGATCTTTTTTTTTTTTTTTTTTTTTTTTTTTGAGAGATTTTCGCTATAGGGCGCGTGCGCTCACCAGACAGACAGAGAGAGACATAGAGACAGAAAGCGAGAAATCACCCCCCAGGGGGGATGGTCACGCCGCAATCCCTTCTCCTCCATTCTCCTCTCAGGATCTTGGGCACGCACGCACACGCGCCCGGTGTGAGTTGTAAGCCACCAGGTCCGGGACGCGAACCACGGTCGACTACGTGGGAGTCCAGCGACATAGCCATTACGCTAACTGCTGGTTCCCAGATCTTAATCAGTGAATATTTCAATGTACTCTAACTCCTGGGATTCTGGATTCAAATCTCAGCTCCCCTATGTTAAATGAAAAGCCAATCTGGACTTGGAATAGGAGAGGCTTTATTCTAAATGACTATCTCAATGAGGAGAATGCTGCAATTTTAGGATCTTGCAGCATCTCAAAATCAAACACAAAAAGCTTTTCTTTTATAGGGAGAGGGTGTGCCATCTGCATGGTGGACAGTGAAATGGGAGTTCTCTCTGTGGTCAGCCTCCTAGAACCAGCTGTTCCACACTCGGTGCTTGCTTGTGCCTGGGGATGTGTCAAAGCTTAGGAGACTATAGGAAGGAGAGGCCTGACTAATATCTGGCCATGTCTGAGGGTATCTGTGTTCACTTGCTGCATGACCTGAAGTAAGTTGCTTTCCTGCTCTAAGATTCCATTTCAGCTTTTTCAAAATGTGGATAGTAACTGGTTCCTACCTCACAGCGTAGTGAGGATTCAATGAAACCCTCTGCAGAAATCACTGATCTCTATTTCCTCGGGTCCTAGGAGGGCACCCAGTGACATGGTGATAAGCCCCTGTCCACGTTAGCTGCTGTCCATTCACAGCTGCACCAAGTGGGGCTGGGAGAGGCCACTTGCTCATAAGTCTAGAAGGTACCCTGAGGCTGCAATGGGAGGGCGAGGCCGTCTGCTCTCTACACACTTGAGGATGCCCGGCCCCCAGACTTGCCCTCAGTGCCAACAGCTCCAATGCAGGCTTGGTAAATTTGCTCTTAGCTGCAAATAAAACTGATTAGAAAGTTCAATACAAAAAAAAAATTTCCTGTTATTTTTTTTAATCCCTCTAGTTAGAAAAATAAATATTTTTTTGTAGTCCAGGACCTTCCTCAGGTGCATTTTAGACCGTGATGCTAGAACCAAGAAAAATGGTCAAAATCCTTAGACCTATGGAATAAGATCTAGAAGACAGGAACTGAGGAAGGGAAAAGAATAAAGTGGTTTGCAGGATGAGGACGGTGGTTGCTGCATCTCTATGCTTTGCCCAGTGGAGGGTGTGGCAAAAGGCAAGTGGTAAAAATCAATTTATTTAACTGATCTGTGAGCACCCACTAAGTCAGGCACCTTCCAAACACCATCTGGTAGAATCTAATTCCAAGACCTTCCCCCAAACTCTGGAGTCCCCAGTGACACAGTCAGTTCTATGTGGCCTCACTTCCTCCCACTCTCCTCTCTCTTCCTTCCAATGTCTCCTGGGCAATGCCACTGCACTGACTGTTCCCTCCCTCACTTTACGCAGGTCTCTGCTCTATATCGCCTCCCCATAAGGGGCTTCCTGATCCCCCAAGGAAAGTAGCAGTTCTGCCACCCCTCTGTCCTCTTGCTGTGATTCCTTTGTTCCATAGAACTTACTTTCACTTAAAACGACTGTGTACTGCAACAATTTGTGTTCCTGCTCATGTTAAGCCCTCTAGAATGCAAGCAGATGGCATAATTGTTACGTTGCTGGACTCCCACATAATTGATCACGGTTCAAGTCCTGACCAGATGGCTTAAAATTCACACCAGATGTGTGTGTGTGTGCCCAAGATCCTGAGAAGAGGATGGAGTAGAAGGGATTGTGGCACGACCATACTCCCGGGGGGGTGATTTTTTCGCTTTCTGTCTTTCTGTCTCTGTCTCTCCGGTCAGTGCACATGCCCTATAGCAAAAATCTCTCTCATTAAAAAAAAAAAGAAAAAAGAAAAAGAAAAAGAAATATGCTGTTAGACTGGTCCTATGGCCTAGCAGTTAAGGGAGTCAAATCCCACAAGACCAACTGCAGCTCAAATCCCTGCCCGACAGCTTCAAAAACATGCCACACCTGTGTATATGCATGCCGAAAATCCCAATCCCAACAGAGTAGAAGAAAAGGTGGTAGTGACCACTATCCACTCAGAGGCTGCTCTCTCTCTCTCTCTCTCTCTCTCTCTCTCTCTGTGTGTGTGTGTGTGTGTGTGTCTCTGTCTCTTCTGCTCTCTCTCTCTCCAGCAAGCACACATTTTTTTTTTTTTTAAAAAAGAAGAAGAAGTAGTAATGCTATTAAAAGCACTCTCAGATTTGCCCAGCACCTCCAGAGGAGGGAACTCAGCCTAACTCCTACAGAGTGGATGACCAAGAACTCTAGTTCACCAGGTGCCAGTCACTTACATGAACCTCAGCCACACCCCCAGCATCTGATATCAGATCTGCCAAGTTCAAGAGCTAGGGATCATCTCACAGTCTAACAAAATTATTTATTTGAAGCAGTTAATCATGGGAACCCTTATAAAGAAGATGCCCATCTTCATAGCAATTGAAAGTGGCAGGCAGTAGGTACAACAGTCCACACACTACCTGATCTTTGATCAACATCAGCATCTACAAAATAAGGCATGGAAGGCTTAATAATAGTGCCCAAATCCACCAATTACTGTAAAGAATGAACAATACCATGCATGCAAAGTGCTTGGCACATTCCCTAGCATGTGATAAGTGTTTAATAAATAGTAGCTCATGCATTTCTCTTCAACCCACTTATTTCCCTGGAACAAGTTGCCCAGAAGTGAGATTTTCATTAACTTTTTAGTAACGAGCATGTGAGATTACCTGAAAACCAGAGTATACTTGGTCATTCTTTTAAAAACCATTCATTGCCTTGCACTGGTCTCTGAGCTCAGCTCTAAAAGAGACAGAGATGAATAAGACATGAACCTCCAAGATTAAGTCCCTGGTGAGTATGTCTATGCAGGTAATATTGCATTTTGCCTTCCAAATTAAGTTTGTTTTCTCATGCTTAATTAGTATCATATCTTCTATGTGCTTTGCAGTTGGTTTAATGGATTGTTACGACCTCAGGAAGCTACAGGAATAAAAATATTTTGGGGGTTTGCATTTTAGCATATTCTTAATGGTTTTATTCATTCAACAAATATTTATTGGGCACTCACTATGTCCCCACACTGTGTTAGATGCCAGGGATATAATGGTGAATGAAGCCAAGTTCCTGGCCCCACAGAGCTCACTAGTTGGGAACTGTGGTGGTTTTAAGACATGTATACAAATTACTGATCCTTTTCTCATTAAGATCTGGAGTCTATATTCCTCACCTGGAACCTGAGCCCATCTTAATGACTGGCTGATGATCAACAGGAGAAAGAAAAAGCAATCTATGCAACTTTAAGGTAAACCCAAGCAGCTGGTTCCCTGGAACACTTGCACCACAGTTGTCATAGAAGAAGTCTGGCCATTCTGAGGCCTCCATGCTGTGAGGAAGTCCAATGAGCCTCCATGGAGGTGCCTTGAGTCTACAAGACAAGACAGAGAAGCCATAGAAGTCTCCTGCTGCTCTAGCCACCATCTGACTACAATCACATGAGACAGACCCCAAGCCAGAACCACCTACCTGAGCCTTTTTCAGATTCCTGACCCACAAAAACCATCAGAGATAATAAAATGATTGATGTTGTTTTAAGATACAAGTTTTGGGATAGTATGTCATACATTAATGGATAACTAGAATAGACAGAAAACAATAAACAAATAAATGTATCATGTGGTGATAGACATATTAAGAGAAAGGAAACAGGGCAAGAGAAGATATTGACAGGGAAGTCACCAGGAAGCCCCTCTTAAAGTGGTGGCAAGTGCACAAACATCTAAGGGAAGGAGCCTCACGACAGTCTACAAAAAGAGCATTCCCACGGAAGGGAACAGCAAGCACAAATGTCCTAAGGCAGGGGCATGCTTAGCATATTTGAAGTCAGCAAGAAGGGTAGGATACCTGGGATCCAGTGGGGAAGGAAGAAATAGAGAAAAATTAGGTCAGAGAAGCAGCCAGGGGCTGCTTCCCCATCCACAGACAGCATCATCAGGAAAACAGTTAACATTCACAGAGCCCTTGCTTACAAATTTCAGGCATTATTTAAAACACTTTACATATATTCATTCATTTAATATAATACACCCTCAGGATAGATAACAGTATTAACTCTATCTTACAGATGAGGAAACCAAGACATAGAAAGATAATGCAACTTATCCAAGATCACAGAACTGGCAAGTGGCTGAACCAGGATTTGAATTCCAATCAGTCTGTCTCCAGAACTCATAGAAGACTTAAATCACTATTCTTCAATGACATGAGGAGAATGTTGGGTTGTACTCTAGGATCCACGGGAAGCCAGTGAAACTCCAAGCAGGAGCATGGTTTGGTAGGTCTGACATTGTTCTGGCTGCTGTGTGGAAAACAGACCATAGGGAGGCAAGGGTGAAATCCGTAAGATTGGCTAGGAGGCTACTACAAACCTGGTAAGAGATGGTGGTAGCTTGCACAACGGTGATACAGATTTGGGATATAGCCTGAAGCTGAAATGACCTGCTGGTGGATAGAGCTGAGATGTGGAAGAAGACTCACAGGTGACTCCATAGTGATTTTGACATGAACAACTAGACAGCCATGATGTCACTTAATGGAAGAGAAATTCAAGAAAGGACAGATCAGTATCTCTAGGGTAGTGTCTGAATCAGTCACTTCCACATTGACCCATCCATCCCCAGCACCATGCTTAACACATAGGAGTTACTGATTAACACTATTTGAACACCTGGTCTTCCAAAATCTAGGCTGACCTTGCCAGATCCTGTACTGTACAAAGAGTCTGTACCATGTAAAAGCAGTTCTTTCTAAAATTATCAAAGAGTACTTCGAAAATCCTTCTTTGGCATTTATACCTCAGCATGAATAATTTTTATCACACCCTTGCCTGGGATTACTTTTTTAAGAGCAGGGAAGAGAGAAGTCTGATTCAAAGGTTTCCTGGCCTCTTGCAGACCTCAAAGGTGCGCATAGCACCCAAAGTAGAAATGACTGACATTAACTAAGCAGCTACCATGTTCCAGGCTTCATGCTGAGTTCTAGTCACACCTTTCCTCATTTGATCCCGACTGCGATATGAAAGCAGGACTATTACCCCCATACAAGTGATATGACTGTTTCTTCTAAATATGTGGAGAATGTCTATGGTAATTTCATTATGAATGCATTAAATACGTAGATTAATTTGGGTAAAACTGACATTTTGATTATATTAAATTGTCCAATCCAAGAACATGGGATGTCCTTCCACTTTTTTGTGTCATTTTCAATTTCTTTTTTTTAGATTTTCATAATTTTCCTTGTAGAGGTCTTTGACTTCTTTGGTTAAGTTTATTCCTAGGTATCTTATATCTTTTCTGGTTTTTTTTTTTTTTTTTTTTTTTATTTTATTTTTATTTTTATTTTTTTACATTTTTCCACAAACATTTACTTTACATAGCAAAAAATTTTAGCTCATACTCCATAATTCTTGACAGTTTACAAACAACTTTCAATATCTCAAAATACTGAATTTTAAAGATAATGTTCAAAATATGTCTTATAATTTTGTATAAATTTAAAACTCTTTAACAACAGAAGCAGAATGGTTTCAAAAATATATATATACATAAATATACAAATATATATGTGTATATATATATATATACACATTTAGAGTGCAGACACTCGGTATATATTAAGTGGGGACATACAATGTCTCTCCTTCATAGCATGGCTTGCTTCACTCAACAGTAAGTCTTCCATATTCATCCACTTCCTTTCAAAAGTCAGGGATTTGTTGTTTTTTATGGATGAATAGTATTCCATTGAGTATATGTGCCACAGTTTTTCTAACCATTCATCAGTTCGTGGGCATTTAGGTTGTTTCCATGACTTAGCAATCGTGAAAAGTGCCGCAATAAACATCGATGTGCAAGCACTTTTTCGATTAAGTATTCTTCTGTCCTTCGGGTAGATACCAAGGAGTGGGATTGCTGGATCATATGGTAGTTCTATTTGTAGATTTTGGAGGAATCTCCAAATTGTTCTCCACAGTGGTTGTACCAATTTACAGTCCCACCAGCAGTGTAAGAGAGTTCCCTTTTCACCACTCCCCCTCCAGCACTTATCATTTTTTGTTTTTTTAATCTTAGACATTCTGACTGGGGTTAGGTGATATCTCATTGTTGTTTTGATCTGCATTTCTCTTACAATGAGGGATGTTGAGCATTTTTTCATATGCCTTTTAGCTATTCGTATGTCATCTTTAGAAAGTGGTTTTTTCAACTCATTCTCCCATCTTTTAATAGGATTGATTGTCTTTTTCCGAAACAGCCGCTTGAGTTCCTTGTGTATTCTGGTTATCAGTCCCTTGTCTGATGCATAGTTTACAAAAATATTTTCCCATTCTGAGGGCTGTCTGTTCACACTAATCACTGTGTCTTTTGCCATGCAGAAACTTCTTAGTCTGATGTAATCCCACTTGTCTATTTTAGGGATCATAGACTGTGCATTGGGAGTCTTATTTAAGAAGTTTTTCCCTACCCCAATGTCTCCCAGAGTTTCCCCGGTGTTTTCCAGGAGCAGTTTTATAGTTTGAGGTCTTAGGTTTAGATCTTTGATCCACCTTGACTTTATTTTTGTCAGAGGTGAGAGGTAGGGGTTCAGATTCATCTTTCTGCAAGTGGAGATCCAGTTTTGCCAGCACCATTTGCTGAAGAGGTTATCCTTTTCCCACAGGATTGACTGGTGCCCCTTGTCAAAAATCAGTTGACTGTATGTTTGAGCATTCATTTCTGGGGACTCTATTCTGTTCCATTGGTCCACCTGTCTGTTCCTGTGCCAGTACCATGCTGTTTTGATTACCACAGCTTTGTAGTATATTTTTGGGTCAGGGAGTGAGATGCCGCCCACTCCATTCTTCTTGTGCAAAACTGCTTTGGCAATACGGGGTCTTTTATGATTCCAGACAAACGTTATGATTGTCTTTCCTAGATCTGTGAAGAATGTGTCTGGTACTTTGATTGGCATTGCATTAAATAGGTAGATTAATTTGGGTAGAATTGCCATTTTGATTATATTAATTCTTCCAATCCAGGAACATAGGATGTCCTTCCACTTTTTTGTGTCATTTTCAATTTCTTTTTTTATCTTCTCATAGTTTTCCTTGTGGAGGTCTTTAACTTCTTTAGTTAGATTTATCCCTAAGTATCTTATACTTTTTGTGGCTATGGTAAATGGAACAACTTTTTTCAGTTCCATCTCAGACTGCCTGTTGTTCGTATACAGAAATGCTATAGATTTCTGGATATTAATTTTGTATCCTGCAACGTTACTGTATTCATGTACTACTTCCAGAAATTTTTTTATGGAAACCATTGGGTCTTCTATGTATACAATCATGTCATCTGCAAATAGAGAGAGTTTCACCTCTTCTTTTCCTATTTGAATGCCTTTTATTTTTTCCTCTTTTCTGATTGCAATGGCCAAGACTTCTAGTACTATATTGAAGAGGAGTGCAGAAAGTGGACATCCTTGTCTTGTACCCGTTTTTAGTGGAAAAGCTTTCAGCTTTTCTCCATTGAGGATGATGTTCGCTATGGGTTTTTCATAGATAGCTTTTATTGTGTTGAGAAATGGCCCTTCTATGCCCATTTTGCTGAGAGTCTTGATCATGAAGGGATGTTGTATCTTATCAAATGCTTTTTCTGCATCAATTGATATGACCATATGGTTTTTATCTTTCTTCCTATTAATATGGTGTATTACATTTATGGTTTTGCGTATGTTGAACCAACCTTGCATTCCTGGGATAAAGCCTACCTGATCATGATGTATAATCTTTTTGATAAGTTGTTGTATACGATTTGCTAGTACCTTGTTGAGAATCTTCGCGTCTATATTCATCAGGGATATTGGTCTATAGTTTTCCTTCCTTGTCCTGTCCTTATCAGTTTTAAGGATAAGGGTGATAGAGGCTTCATAGAATGAATTAGGGAGAGATTCACCCTTTTGGATATTTAGAAATAACTTGAGCAGAATGGGGGTTAACTCTTCTTTGAAAGTTTTGTAGAATTCAGAGGTGAATCCATCAGGGCCAGGGCTTTTCTTTGTTGGGAGGTTATTTATAACTGATTTGATCTCCTGGCTTGTTATTGACCTATTCAGACTTTCTATATCCTCCTGGCTCAATCTAGGTAGATTATACCTGTCCAGAAATTTGTCCATCTCATCCAAATTATCTTGTTTCTTGGCATACAGATGTTCATAGTATCCCCTAATAATGTTTTTTATTTCTACTATGTCTGTTGTTATTTTGCCTGCTTCATTGCAGATCTGATTCACCTGGTTCTTTTCTCTCTTCTTCTTAATAAGTCTCGCTAGTGGTGTATCAATTTTGTTTACCTTTTCAAAGAACCAGCTTTTACTTTCATTTATTTTCTGTATAGTTCGTTTATTTTCTATTTCATTTATTTCTGCTCGTATCTTTATTATTTCCTTTCTCCTGGAGTTTTTTGGATCTTTTTGCTGTTGCTTTTCCAATTCTGTGAGGCATGATGTTAGGTGATCCACTTGCCTTCTTTCCATGCTCCTCTTATGTGCACTAATTGCTATGAACTTCCCTCTTATGACTGCTTTAGCAGTGTCCCAAAGATTATGGAAACTCGTGTCCTCATTGTCATTGGCTTCCATGAACCTTTTGATTTCAGTCTTTATTTCTTCAGTAGTTGTGGAGTCATTCAGGAGTAGGTTATTAAGTTTCCATGTATTTGAGTATTTTTGAGGATTTCTCTTGAAATTAAACTCAAGTTTAATTCCATCATGGTCGGTGAAGATGCTGGGTATAGTTTCTATGCTTTTGAATCTGTAGAGGCTTGCTTTGTGCCCAATGATGTGGTCAATCTTCGAGAATGTTCCATGTGGCGGCGAGAAAAAAGTGTATCTTGAGGTTTTAGGATGGAAAGTTCTATAGATGTCTGTTAAGTCCATTTGATTTATGATATCATTTAGATCTTTTATCTCTTTACCTATTTTTTGTCTAGATGATCTATCCAGGGGGGATAGTGCAGTGTTGAGGTCTCCAACAATTAGTGTGTTGTAGTCTATCTCCCTTTTTAGATCTAGCAGTCTTTCCTTCACATATTTGGGTGCTCCTGTGTTGGGCGCATAGATATTAATAAGCGTTATATCTTCTTGATCGATTGATCCTTTTACTACAATATAGTGCCCTTCTTTGTCTCTTCGAACAGTTTTTGTTTTAAAGCCTATTTTGTCAGAGATCAGTATTGCGACTCCAGCTCTTTTTTGGTTCCCATTTGCATGGAAAATCTTTTTCCAACCCTTCACTTTCAGTCTATGTATATCTTTATCCATGAAGTGGGTTTCCTGTAGGCAACAGATAGAGGGTTTTTGTTTTTTAACCCATTCAGCCAGTCTGTGTCTCTTGATTGGAGAGTTTAATCCATTAACATTCAATGTTATTATTGATGTTAATGGATCTGACCCGGCATTTAAGTTGGCCATTGTCTTAGTTGCCTTTTACTCTTTTGTTTCTGGCTGTTGCTTCTTTAGTTATCCTGGAACAGTACTTTCTTCAGGGTTTCATGGAGAGCTGGCCTGGTGCTGGCGAATTCTTTCATCCACACCACACCCCCATCTTTCGACCCCTGGGCCAGGATCTCCGAGGGAGGACTGCCCCCAGTAGTTCCAGCCCCGGGACCCCCAGGCCAGAGCCCCCTCTTTCAGCCAGGTACATTTTTTTTTCCTTTTTTTTTTCCCTTCTCTGTCCTGTTATCCACATCTTTCAATTGTAAATTTCTCTCTTCTGATCAACACACAGGAACGCCCTCAGTTCATTCACACCACACCCCCATCTTTCGACCCCTGGGCCAGGATCTCCGAGGGAGGACTGCCCCCAGTAGTTCCAGCCCCGGGACCCCCAGGCCAGAGCCCCCTCTTTCAGCCAGGTACATTTTTTTTTCCTTTTCTGGTTTTTATAAATGGGATTGCTTTCTCCAGTTCTACCTCAGTCTGCTTATTGTTGGTGTATAGGTTTGCTACAGATTTTTATATGTTAATTTTGTATCCTGCCACTTTACTGTATTCATTTATCACTTCCAGGAGTTTTTTGGTGGATTCTTTTGGGGTTTCTTATGCATACAGTGATGTCATCTACAAACAGATCATTTCACTTCTTCTTTCTCTATTTGAGTGCCTTTTATTTTATTCTTTTGCATTGACACTCAACTTATTATTATTATTTTTTAGAGAGAGAGATTTTTTGCTATAGGGAGTGTGCACTTGCCAGAGAGACAGAAAGTGAGAAATCACCCTTCCAGGTGGGATAGTCACACTGCAATCCCTTCTCCTCTATTCTCCTCTCGGGATCTTGGGCACACACGCACATGCAGTCAGCATGAGTTTTAAGCCACCAGATATGGGACTCAAACCATGGTCAACTATGTGGGAGTCCAGCGACGTAACCATTACACCATCTGCTGGTCCCAAAAGTCAATCTGTTTTTGACAAAGATGCCAATCAATCCAGTAGGGGAAAGAAAACCTTTTTAGCAAATGGTGATGCAAGAACTGAGTATCCACCAGCAGGAAGATGAAACTGGACCCCTATCTCTCACCATTAACAAAAAAGCAACTCAAAATGGATCAAAGATTTAAACCTAAGACCTCAAACTATAATAAAATCACTGGTGGAAAGCACAGGAGAAACTCATAGAGACATAAGACTAGGCAAAGACTTCTTGAAAAAGACCCCAAAAGCACAGGCAATCATCCCAAAAATAAACAAATGGGATTACATCAGATTAAAAAGCTTCTGCACAGCAAAAGAAACTATAATTAGAGTGAATCAGCAACCCCCAGAATGGGAGAATATATTTGCAAACTATGCCTCAGATTAGGGACTGATAGCCAGGATATACAGGGAGCTCAAACAGCTTACATGAAACAAAATGATCAACCCAATTAAAAGATAGGAAATGAGCTAAACAGACAACTCTCTGAGAAAGACATATGAATGACCAAAAATCATATGAAAAAATGCTCAATATCTCTTATCATAAAGGATATGCAAATCAAAACCACAATAAGATACCACCAAACCCTATTCAGAATGGCTGAGATTTTAAAAATAAAGAATGATGGATGGAATACTATTTAGCCATAAAAAAAAAACCTCTGGCTTTTGACAGGAAGTGGATCAATATGGAAGATTTATTGCTGAGTGAAGCAAGCCAGGCTATGAAGGAGAGGCATTGTATGTCCCCATTTAATATATACTGAGTGTCCGCATTCTATGACTGAAACTGATTGACTAAAGGATATAGAAACACAGTATATAGATGTAAATACCAGATATAGTGTGTGTGAAAGAGGAGGGTCTGAGCAAAGACATTTAGAAGAAAAATAGGGAGGCAAAGCATTAATGGGACAAAGAAATGTGGTATTATCTGTTGAAGATATTTTATAATTTTATCAACTGTATTAGGGAGAAATGTTCACCTGTTGAAATATTCATTTTGTAAGCTAAATAATGTGATTGAATGTATAAAAGAAAATGAAATAAAAAATGAAAAAAAAAGAATGATGGGAACCAGCAGTTGGCATAATGGCTAAATCACTGGACTCCCATGTAGTCAACAATGGTTCAAGTCCCGGATCCAGTGGCTTAAACTCATGCTGGGCACATGTGCATGTGTGCCCAAGAGCCCAAGAGAAGAATAGAAAAGAAGGGATTGTGGTGTGTCCATTCCCCCCTGGGGGGTGATTTCTCGCTTTCTGTCTCTCTGTCTCTCTCTGTCTTTCTGGTGAGTGCACATGCACTGTAGCAAAAACCTCTCCAATAAATAAATAAATAAATAATGAAATAACTCTCCTACACTGTTGGTTGGGATGTAAATTAGTACAGCCACTGTGGAGAACAATAGGGAGGTTCCTCAAAGATCTACAAATGAAACGACCATATGATACAACAATTCTACTCCTGGCTATCTACCCAAAGGATAAGAAAATGCTCAGTTGGAAAAATACTTGCACATCTATGTTTAGTGTAGCATTATTCACAATTGTTAATACATGAACTCAATCAAAATATCAATGAACAGATGAATGGATTGAATAAGTGTGGCACATATACACTATGGAATACTACTCAGTCATAAAAGGCAATGAGAGGGACCAGCAGTTGGCGTAATGACTATGTCACTGGATTCCCATGTAGTTGACTGTGGTTCAAGTCCCAGACCCAGTGGCTTAAACTCACACCAGGCACATGTGTGTGAGTGCCCAAGATCCCGAGAGGAGAATGGAGGAGAAGGGATTGCGGCATGGCCATGCCCCCGAGGGGTGACTTCTCACTTTCTGTCTCTCTCTCTCTCTGTCTTTCTGGTGAGCGCACATGCCCTATAGCAAAAACCTCTCAAAAAAAAAAAAGGCACTGAGACCCTGGCATTTGATAAGTAGAGGACAAATATGGACAGTTCACTGCTAAGTGATGCAAGCCAGACTATAAGAGACTATGTCCCCACTCAATATATACCAAATATTGGCACTCTATGGCAGAAATTAAATGATTGGAAGGTATAAAAGCATGGAAAGCAATGGTGATACTGAAGACAGTGCAGGAGGAGGGTAGGAAATGGGGGAAAGTGAGAGGGAGGCAATCAAGGGGAAGAAGAAATAAGCAAAACATTTAAGGGATTCAAAATGGCAAGAAATCTGTTGAGAATGTATATGGTAATATCTTTGACTGGACCAATATGCAGTATATTCATGATGGGAAAATTCATTTGATATACTGTAATGATACACAGTGATTGAATGTAAAAAATGTTAATTTTTTTTTAAAGTGACATGACTGCGTATAGAAAGTGAGTAACTTGCTGAAGGTCTCACAACATTTAAGTAATATAGTATTTAGACCAAGATTGATTCAAAACTCGGTGTTTTTCTCACCATGCCACCATGTGAAAAGAACTGACAAGGTACAATGAGCACTACCAATAGCCGCATACACTAAGTCTTCGACCTGGCTCTACCTGTCACCAGCGGGGGACCTTAGGCCAGGCGGGCAGCTTTCCTCTTGAGTACCTCGGAGTCCCCATCTTGAGAAGGGGGATATTAACAATTGTACCTAACCTCAAACTGTTTTTGTGGGGATATAAAAACACAAGGTGCTGGCAACTGTCCTTGCTGCAGTACCAACAGTCACTGTAGGCTTTGGAGGAGTGGGATGGCCTGAATTGTGCCTTCCGCTTTCCCCAAATTCTTATGTTGAATTCCTAACGCCCGATAAGGCTAAATCTGGAGATAGGGCTTTTAAGAGGTAAGGAAGATTAGATGCGATCATAAGGGTGGGGCCTTTACTCAATAGGATTAGTGTCCTGATATGAAGAGACACCAGAGGGCTCTCTCTCTCCCCTTTGCTATGTATGTACTTAGAGGAAAGTCACCTGATGCTAAAGTGGCCACTGGCGAGCCAGGAAGAGGGCCCTCGCCATAAACCAAATCAGCTGGCACCTAGATCTTGAATGTCCCAGCCTCCAACAAGAACTAAGAGAATATTAATTTTTGAATTTCAGCCACCCTATCCATAGCACCCTCTGATGGGGCCCTAGCAGCCAAGACACAGTTCCACACTGTGCTTCCTCTCTTGCCCAGACTTTCTGGACAGGGCTTTTCCTGTCTCCTGCTCTACCAGGGTACTCTGGACATGCCTATGGACTCACTCAGGTCCCAGCAAATGCAAAGCAGACATCTCTGGAATTAAAACCAGCTTGTAAACTGTAGCCTCTTACTTTAACAATTCTAATTTATCTCTAGCATTATCAATAATAAATCAAACTAAGTGGAACTTAAACAACTTTCCTTGTAGCTATGTCATGTTCTGTTGAAAAAGACGACCTCATTCAAAAACTGTGGTGATGGCCAGCCCCTCCATCTGCCATCAGGGAGCAGGGTCCTGGGAAGGTGCTCAGTGGCTTTCCTTCATGGAGAAAGAGGTTTTCTGTTGTGCCTAAAATGGGCTATGCACACTTTCAAGGGCACCACCCACATTCCTCAGTTAAGTCTATGGAGTAGGAACCAGTGTGACCCCATTTTACTGATGGAGAAACTGAGGAACAGAGTGACCTCCTTGTTGTCAGACAGCTGAGAGGCAAACCCAGACCTCCCTAGTTACCCATCCCACATCCTCTCCAGTGTCACCTCTGGTCTGCTGATGGCAGCCTGATGCTCTGGCAAAGATTCAGGCCTGGGGACTAGCAGATGGCATAATGGTTATGTCACTGGACTCCCATGTAGTCAACTGCAGTTCGAGTCCTAGACCTGGCAGCCTAAACTCACTCCAGGTACATGTACTTATGTGTCCAAAATCCTGAGAGGAGAATGGAGGAGAAGGGATTGCAGTGTGGCCATCCCTGGGGGTGATTTTCTCACTTTCTTTCTCTGTGACTTTCCGGCAAATGCATGTACCCTGGAGAAAAAGAAAAGAAAACAAAAAAACTCTCTCTCTAAAAACAAAAAGGATTCAGCCTTAAGGAAGTCTGAGTCCATCTCCCTCCTTGGGCTTTATTGATGAATAGGCCCTTGGAGAAATGACTGAATCTCACTGGGCTTCCTTTCCCATCTCTGAAAGGGGGGGGTCTTGTCATGCTTCCAGGGCCACCACCTGCATAATTCCAGAAAGCCCCAAGCACAGAGAACACATGAACAGTGCTCCCTGCAGAGGAGCCACAGGGTGGCTCTGAATACACCATTGACCAGGTTGTAGGAAGATTTCAAATTAATAGCGCAAAACACAAAACAAAGTGTCTGTCACTTAATCAATAATCACAATTATTATTATTTATCTATTATGGTACTTCTCTGGATTCTTACCAATATTCATGAGCTGAACTTCAGGGGAATAACAATGGCATTGACTGTACTGCCTCCTGCATAGCTGGTTGAATATTTGAAATTACGGTCAATAGAGTGGAATGTTCTTGAAATCACAGGAACTCAAAGGCACACTATCTAGCCTCAAGGACTCATTTGAAAAATGAGAAAAGGGCTGTCCTCATAGCCTAGTTGTCAAGGGAAACCAGATCCCACATGGTTCAAGTACTCACCTGGCAACGTGAAAAACGCACTGTGTACACATTGACAATTTTTAAAATAAATTTTTTTCAAAAGAGGAAAAAAATATTTAAAAAAGTATTTTTTAAAGAAAATAAAAATGAGGACAGTGAGATCAAATAGACTCATTGGAGGTTACGCAAGTACCTTCTGATGGAGTAAGAGTGAGAAGGCAAGTCTGGCTTGTCCCTCACTACCTCCCTTCCTGCAGATGGCCCTAGTCTGTTGCATCATGCTCTGCACTTGGTATGCTGTTTTTGCAGATATTGCTGCTTTTTTGGTCCCTCTTATAGGTTGAATTATGACCCCCATAAAGATGTGTTGAAGCCTCTACCTCTAATACCTGTGAATGTGACCTTGTTTGGAAATAGTCTTCACAGCTGTAATCAAGCTGTAATACCAAATCAGGGTGAGCCCTAAATCCAAGATCACTGGTGTCCTTTATAGGAAAAGAAGAGCCGTGGCAGTCATCGCTCCTCCTGAGGATAACTACTTCGTGATAGGAGGGACGAGCATCAGTGTGGGAGTCAGATGACAGGAACTCCACTCTCCAGAAGACAGGGTGGGCTGGTAGAAAATCAAGGGCTTTAGGGTCAAATATGGGTTAAAATAAAAATCTACTTACTGACCATAAAACTGTTGTAAGCTCCTTAACCTCACTGAACCTATTCCATCATTGTAAAATAGGAGCCATGGTAATGTCTGTTTTTCAGAGCTATTCCAAAGGATCACATGTAATGTACATGAAATGTGCAAGTAATAAGCACTTGACAAATGATGGCCATTGTTATTATTATTACTAGCAAAATTATCTTTAGTAACTCACTTACTCTCCTTGAGCTCCAGCTGCTCATCTATAAAACAAGGATACAATTTCTTATTGTTAAAGAGAGGTTGAGAGAATTTAATGCAATCCACATGTTAAAAGCCATACTGTGGAGCTTTCTCTGCATGTGTCCACCTTCTCTCTACTTCTGTCCACTATGCTGTGACAGAGCACAAGAGGCCAGCTGATGCCAGTCCCACGCCTTTGGACTTTCCAGCCACCAGAATTGTGAACCAAATAAATCTCCATTATTTATAAGTTAAAAAAAAAAAAAAAGTCAGACTATAGAGGTAGTAGTTACACAACACTGAAAAAGCACTTAATACCACTGAATTATAAACTTAAAAAATGGCTAAATGACCAATTTTATGTTATATATACTTTACCACAATGGAAAAATTAAAAGGTTAAAAAGAGAACAAAATAAACCATTCCCACTGATTTTTCTGGTTATAAACAACAAAGCCCAATTTTTCTTTAGCTAGAAAGGAATTTATTAAGGAATGTCAAGGAACTCATAGATTTCTAGATCAGACAGGAATCACTCTCAGAGATTATGAAGCAAGAAGCCAAATAAGGTACTCAGAGGGAGTCTATTGAGCAGAACTGAGCTCTGTTGAACCCAGAAGAGAATAATCTCTCTTAGGACCCTGACCGAACACCAGAAACAACCCGGGTCAAGGTAAAGACTCCATGATGGAAGCGACTTGGTGGTACAACAATAATACATGACACTCCCCAAGGCAATCCCACACAGAAAGATTCATGTTCAACCTCAGGCACCAGGACACATGTGCCCATAATCCAGGGATACTGGGTCGTTGGAAAAGTCATAATGTACTTTTGCATAATAAAACATAGAAAAAAACACATCATGACCTTTCTGATGACTCAATACATCTTGATGTCAAGATTGTATTAAGGATTCTCTCCCTCTTAAAAGAAATAAGCAAGCAAACAAACAAACAAACACCTGAATTTCACACAGGCACAAACACTGCAGAGGGGAGTTCTGCTAGAACCTCGGCCACATGGACATGCTCACCATCATCATGGGTAGACTCTCCATGGCCCCTGTTCCTTCACTTACTCCCCTTAACATCCAGGTTTGGCACCAACACTTCTGGTTGTCAGCATCAAGATCACACTCCAGAGCAGTGGCTGTGACGGAGGCTGGAAAATGAAGTCTGCACCCCACCTTAGGACAGCATGAACTTCCACGATGAAGAATTTCCCAACACAGGGAAGTGTGCACAGACTGCGCTGCCAGAAATCTACTTAAAAGTCTAGTTCAGGAGTTTTGAACCAAGCAGACCTGGGTTTTATTACCAGCTCTAGTAATTGCAAGTAATATGATTTGTGGCAAATAACCTCTCTGATTCTCAATTTCCTCATCTATGATAGAGGAATATTAATATTTACTTTCAGAGATTGTTTAAATATTGAAAATATTTATTTCTTTTAAATATTGCCTACACTCAATGTATTGGATTGTTTTTTAAGAGATTTTTTGCCATAGACTGCATGTGCTTGCCTGAGAGAAAGACAATGAAAGGGAAACTGAGAAATCACCCCCCAAGGGGGGATGGCCACACTGCAATCCCTTCTCCTCCATTCTTCTCCTGGGATCTTGGGTACACATGCACGTGTGCTTGGCATGATTTTCAAGCCACCAGGTCCAGGACTCAAGCCACAATCGGCCATGTGGGAGTCCAGTGACATAACCACTATGTCATCTGCCCTTGAATTATGTTTTAAATACTGTATATAATACATCTTAGACCTCAGTGTTATTTATAGTAGGTCCTTCTTCTGCACACCCAACAAATTCAATTATTGGATAAGAACGCCTTCTGACAGGTACCAACACAAATGGCCAAAATACTGGACCTCCTTGCCATGAACCGTTGTCTCTTCCATGAGTACTACTGAGTCCCTCTTTGTGAAAAGAAAGGCAATCTTGAAGCAACCTAAAGAAATCCAGTTGAGGGACCAGCAGTTGGCATAATGGCTATGTCGCTGGACTCCCATGTAGTAGACCGTGGTTCAAGGTCTGGACCTGGTGGCTTAAACTCACACCAGGCACATGTGTGTGCATGCCCAAGATCCCGAGAGGAGAATGGAGGAGAAGGGATTGTGGTGTGGCCATCCCCAGGGGGATGATTTCTCGTTTTCTGTCTCTCTCTGTCTTTCTGGTGAGCGCACATGCCTTATAGCAAAAACCTCTCAAAAAAAAAAAAAAAAAAGAAAGGAAAAGAAAAGAAAAGAAAAGAAAGAAAAAAAAAAGGCATCCAGTTGAATGATGCTATAGTAGACCCAAAAAAGACCGTAACTCCAGGAGTAGGTAAGCACAGCCCAGCTGAGAGTGGGGACTGAGTAGTGAGGAGGAGTCTCCTCCACATAACTACCTGCAAGTGTAAAAAACTCAAGACCATGCCTCACCAAAGTGAAAAGTGAGTCTCCTAGCCTCAGATATCAGAGGTCACATAGTCTGCGAGTGGTCTTATATTAGTCCTCCAGCCAAAAGTATTTCCAATCTGTATCTGAATCTTCCAAAGAACATTGCACAAGACTCAAGGCTAATAGACAAACTCCTTAACATTATTTTCCCCATTCCTCCTAGTCTCCAATTCTCTCTTACTTAGCAAGTGCCCACTAACATCACTCTCCCATCCCTTACTCTCCACTCTGCCTCAAGACTCTTCCAAAAGTCACCAGTAAGGGTTCTCCTTTTTCTCCCCTTCCCCACTTATTTTATTTTTCTCTACTAGGAGTCATTCTCAATTCTCTCCAAACCAATCTCCCCAGGGCAGCTCCTCCATTTTCTCCAGGTGACTACATAATATATGTCTATATGTCTGAGACAGGGCTGGATAATAAACTCTATCAGACAATGCTAGATGTTTCTTTAGCAAGAGGAAGAAGGCATGACTGTGCAAATATTGACAATGTTGTCCTGTTGTACACATTTTTGTGATGATAATTAAATCTGTAGGTGAAGTTGGTCAATGCTAACACTCTGGCAACTGCCTTCAGTTATGGTTTGCATCTCAGAATCTTCTATATATAGGAGATTAAAGAAGTGGCCACAATGCTTTCATACTTCTCCCCTCAGGAAAAGAAGTGTGTTTCCCAACTCTTATGACTGGTTTGCTGAACACAACATGACAGAAACAGTGGTATGTGTGCCTTCAGCCTCAGTCTCAATCAGCTTATAGCTCCTGCTTTTGATAGAGTCTGAGCAAGCCAGGCTAACCTGCTTGAGAATGAGGTGCAGTGGCCCAGTCACCCCTAACACCCTAACCAACAGCCAGCCAACCCCTAGAACACAGCCACCTAGATGACCATCAGGTAGCCACAGGCATATGAATGAAACAAGCCCAGACCAATAGAAAACCCAACATCTGGTAGAACCCAGCCCAAAATACCAACCCACAGGGTCATGTACCAAGGAAATGGCTGTTGTTTTGAATCACTAGGCTTTGGGGTAATGTCGCACAACAAAAACTAACTGCTAATACATGGCACCTTGGGGCCAGTAGGTGGCATGATGGTTAGCGTGTTGAACTCCCACATGGCTGACCATGGTTCAAGTCCTGGGCCTGACAGCTTGCTTGTATCCTCTCTCTTTCTTTTTCCTTCTGGTGATCACATCTGCTCTATAGCAAATTAAATAATAATAATTAATTAATTAATTTAATTAATTTTTGTAAAGATATGGTACCTCAAATCATCAAGGTTCTAGGTTCTAAAGAAGACATCAGAACCATTGGAAGGGGTCCCACCACCTATGGATGTGGAGGACTCAGCAAAGCTCCCAGGGCCACCCTCCAGATAGCCAGCCCATCTGAACCTCCGAGTGCCTGCTCTGAGCCCTGGAAGTGGCAGGAATATTCTATTTTGGTTACTCCTACAACCCTAAATGATCCAGTACAACCCTGGGAGGGTTTTGCTTCCATCCATCCCTCTGCTGTTTCCCATGACCAAGTGAATGTATCAGGAAGGAAAACTGGCAGATTTCTGCAAATCAACTGAGTGCTCAGTTTGGCAACTGGTAAGATGGTTTTGTAGGAGTGGGGGCTGGGATTGCTGGCCTTCATGGGGTACATTTCAGCAGGGACCCCTTTCAGGCAGAGAAGCAGCTTGGGAACTATTGCAGAAAGCAGCCCCATCCTCACCAACAAATAAAGGTTTAGAAATCAGGAGGTTTTATGGAGCTCAAGATTTTATGGGACTCACTAGTACAGTGAAGTTTCCAGCCACAGAAAATGCATCCTCCTGCCTCCATAACATGCCAACCGGAAGCCCACAAGTCCAGCATTCATTCCTTTCATTTGGTATAATGAAAAATGTCCTGACATTAAAATGTAACTTATCTGTATAATGAAGCCAATATAGACAAAAAGTTACAAAGCGATAGACTGGGAGATGTTTGCAAAGCATGCAACTGACAAAAGATTAGAGTCCGGAATATGTAAATAATTTCTACAAGTCAATACAAGTATTTAAAAACTCAGGATGACGATGGATAAAAGTGATCAAAATATCATTCATGGATGAGTTCACCTGAATAGCCAGTAAATATATGACAGGGGAATCTCCTTCACTAGGAGTCACAGGTGAACAATAAGCAAGAATAAGACATCAACTCAGATCCTACCGGAGAGGTAGAAATCAATACAGGAGGGAAGGTAAATCGGAACAGCAGTTTTGATGAGAAATTTAGCAACATCTGGTAAATGTGAAGATGTACATACCCTAAGACCCAGCAATTTCTCATCCCAGATCTCAAAAGAAAAAACCCTCTCACATGTGCACAGAAGACATGCCCAAGGGTGTTCACTGTGGCATTGTTCATAACAGCGAAAAAGAATTGAAACAACCTAGATACCCATTTCGAAAGGAAATAATAAATAAATTATGGCATATTCATACAATGGAATTCTATACCAATCTTAAAATGAGTGAATTAAATTTGCATGTATCATCATGAATAAAACATACTGTTGATATAAAAAAGCAAGTTGTGGAAAGTTAGGTAAAGTACATGGTTTCTGTAAAATTTTTAAACCCCAAGGGATCTTTGCTACGTATATAAAAGCACAAAATCAAGGACCAGAAGACTGCCCAGCAACATCGGAGTAGGGTCACCTCTGGAGAGCCGGGAAATGGACAGGAACTGGGGAGGTGACAGAGAGGGCCTCTAACAGTACCAATGGCATTTTATTTCTTTAGAAAAAAGAATCAAGGGAAATCATGCAAAACGCTAACATTCATTACTCTGAGTGGTGGCTACACTGTGGTTTATAACTTTGTTGCCAATACCTTTTCATTCATTCACTCGTTCATTCATTCCTCAAGTATTTATTGAGCACCCACTATGTCCCAGGGACCATTCTAGGTGCTGGGGACATGGCTGTGTGCAAGACAAAGGTACTGGCCATGGAGAGCTGACAGTGGAGACGGCAGACAAGTGAACGGATAAGATGCATCGATGGCGAAAGGGTGGTTCAACAGTACCAGCTGGACTCCCATGGGTGGGTCCTGGGTGTGTGGCTAGGGGCCTCCCTCTGCACGTTAGGCTCACACGTGCCCGTGATCCAGGGTGACTGGGGATGGGGGTGGATCGCAGTGTGAGGATTCTGCTAGGAAAGCCTCTCTCTCTCTCTCTCTCTCTCTCTCTCTCTCCCTCTCCCTCTCCCTCCCCCTCTCTCTCTCTCTCTCTCAACAACTAAGCTTTATACATATAAATATTAAATGGTTAAATGATGATAAGAGCGAAGGAGAAAAAAACAAGTAAGGAAGATCAATATGAAGTAGAGGTGCCAGGAAATAAGGGCAGAGGTTTAAATTGGGAAGCAAGAAGGGATTCAGTGAAAAGCAGTGGGCCACGCAGACGACCAGGGAGGAACCTTCCAGGCAGAGGAA
This sequence comes from Tupaia tana, assembly GCA_026018925.1. NCBI lineage: Eukaryota > Metazoa > Chordata > Mammalia > Scandentia > Tupaiidae > Tupaia > Tupaia tana. The sequence continues at coordinate 214,285,568 of JAKSZU010000006.1, forward strand.
CAGCAGGCGCCAAGGCCAGAAGGTAAGAGAGCGGCAGGGGGGGTTCACAGAGCACAGCGGGAGCGGCAGGCCCTGAGGTCCAAAAAGCGATGGAGCGAGGGAAGGAGACATCATCTATCTTTAAATGTTCCACGATTTTTAACAGAAAAAAAGAAGATGAGGACAGGAAGAGACGGTGATTCTTAAATAACGTTGACCGAGTTCAAACAACAATAAGGGGAGGAACCACACATTTAAAACCACTACGAACTCAGAGTGTGGAACGTGCCACTTAGTACGTGAAGTCCCTAAGGGGCGAGGGGCAGTCCCGCTCTGCTGCCCACCGTGCTCACCCAGGGGGCCCTAAAGCACCGTGTGCCCAGGGCACCCAGACGCTTAGATCAGAAGGTCTGGAGTTGGAGCTGAGAGGGTGGATATTCTCCAGCCCTTGGAGTCCAGTTTGCGGCATTTTTGGGACCCACGGGGAGGGAGTGTGCAGACATTCCCTAGCCCGGGGCACTCTGGATCCTGCTTGTTTTCCCTTGCTTTTCACAGACCAAATCACAGGCCTAGTTTTCCCCACAGAACATTAGTTTGTGAAACATGATTTGGCTGTTTGGAAAAAAATGCAGCCTAGTCCCAGTCATCAGTTAAAACACAGGCAAGGAGCCCTCAAAACAGGGCCATGGGACCAGTAGTTAGTATAATGGCTATGTCGCTGGACTCCCATACAGTCGACCGGGGTTCGAGGCCCAGACCCAGTGGCTTAAACTCACGCTGGGCACATGGGCATGCGTGCCCAAGATCCTGAGAGGAGAATGGAGGAGAAGGGATTGTGGCGTGGCCATCCCCCCTGGAGGGTGATTTCTTGCTTTCTGTCTCTCTGTCTTTCTGTCTTTCTGGCGAGCGCACACACTCTATAGCAAAAACCTCTCCAAAAAAAGAAAAAACAGGGCCTGGTGCAGGGACCACACAAGGCCAGACAGTAGCTCAGCAGTAACAAAACTAGACACACACAAGACAGTACTGGGTTCACATCCCAGGGCCTCCCTGTACGTCCCAGGTGCACGCGCATGCCTGTGATCTGGGCAGACTGAGGCTGGGGATGGATTAAGGCACGAGGACCCTGCTGGAGGTGGTGTTCCTCTCTTCCACTCTCTGTCTCTATCTGCCTCGCAAGGAAAAAATGAATAAATGGACTTTTTTTTTAAGTGTCAGGGACCAGCAGATGGCATAATGGTTACGTCACTGGACTCCCACTTAGTTGACTGTGATTCGAGTCCTGGACCTAGCTGGGGCCAGCTGGTGATGTGGTGGTTAAGGTGACTGGATCCCACATAGCCAACTGCATAGCTCAAGGCCCAGATCCAGCAGCTTGGAAAATATGCCAGGCACATGTACATGTGTGCCCAAAATCCTTAGAGAAGAATGAAAGAGAGGGGGTTGCAATGTGGCCATCCCCTGGGGCAGGGGGATGCTTTCTCACTTTCACTTTCTCTCTGTCTCTGTCTGTCTCTAGAGTGCATGCACTCTACAGCAAAAATGTTAAAAGAAGAATAAAAAACAACAGAAGAGTGTCTGGCATAATAAAGCACTGCTGCTATCACTGTCACTGTTAGTAACTGCACACGAAAAAGGTGATTGGCACTTTTCCTGAGAATAAGTCTTGGTTAGGACATAAAAATATTTATTGAGTATTTTTTTATAGGATTCACTTCATAATGCAATGGTTATATGCCATAAGTAAGGAGCCAGATCCCATATGGCCAACTATGGTTCAAATCCCACCCTCGGCAGCTTGAAAACCACGTTAAAGCCACATGTGCATTCGTGGCCAAAATCGTGACAAGATGGATAAAAAGAGGAAAGAGGATTGTGGCATGACCTCACCTCATAGGAGGAAGTGCTTTCTCTCTATCTCTCTCTCTCTCTCTCTCTCTCTCTTTTCTCTCTCTCTCATTTCCTCTCTCTCTCCAGTGAGTGCACACATATCCTGACAAAATAATAAGTACATAGTAGTTATTAATTTTTACTATTAATAATTTACATATTTTCAGGTCAAAATACCTTGATTTTAAAGATAAAAAGTTAAAGCTCAGAGAGGTGAGACAAGACCAAGGTCACACAGCTAGTCGGGGGCAGAACCACACCTACGAATATGGCTCTTGCCTACCGCTGAAATCTTTCTGATTTTATAGATCTTTATTCTTCTTTAATAATGTAAAGGTTGTTTGGGATTTTATTCTTGTATAAAGAAATACAGAAATGAGAGAACCAGATGCTTTTCTGTGCTCCCCAGGCAGAACTAATCTCTCCCCTCCCTGGGTTTCCTCGGGCCTTTGTATATCCCTCCATTATAGGTCTTAGGCTGTCGCTTTACAGCTGGAGTCAGGATTCAGATTAAAGTCGGAAATGAGACGGCCTCCCCTGTGCACCTCCAAGGGCTGAGCCACTGAATCGCTGTGCGTGTGAGCTACAATGCATAGGCTGAGGATTTGCTGGTAATAATACGAACCCTATGGCAGGAACGAGACCATAGAGAGGCAGTGTGTCCCCGTGGGTAAGACAGTCTGGAGGCAGACTGCCAGAGTTCATTCCAGGGGCTGGTCCTTGGTTGCTATGTGACCTTGGACAGCTTTTCAGACTTCTCTGTGTCTCCATTTTTCATGACTGTAAGACAGAGGTAATAATAGTACCTATTGCACAGAGTAGAGAGGACAAAGTGAATCAGCACAGCCAAGGTTCCTAGCACAGTGCCTGGTACACAATAAGCACTAAATGAATGTTAGCTGTTAGTGTCACATGATGTTATGTGACAGTTGTCAGAATCAACATGGAGTCATTTGTGTTAGCTTGTGTTAAACCCTGATTCAACAGAGCCAGTGGAGGCCATGGAGAGGCTGTTTTCTCACACTCATGTGCCCGGTAACAGGAACTGCTACAAAGACTCTGCTAGAACCACGATCTTGCACAAAGACCACTGCAACCTGACAAGGACTACGTCCACCCAAAGACTGCCTGTCCAAACTTGGACTGAGGTCACCTTTGTTACTGATCCTGGTAACCAAGGGTATTTGTCCCCAAAACAACTGATACAATCCCCTTTGCCCCTCCTCTACTCGTCACTTGTGATTTTTGCCTTTAAAATCAGCTTGAGGATAACAAGACTTCAAGCTGATTTTAAAGGCAAAAATGACCATGGCACATGACCATGGCAACTTGCATATGTCCACCCGGGCTGCACGTTGTATTACAGACCTAATCTTGGCCTGGATAAACTCCTTTTGCTTTCCAGTCTTTGCCTCAGTTTACCTTATGAGGCTGACAGTTCAAATCAGACCAGCCTAAATCCATAGAGAGAGAACCTAGATTGGTGGTTGCCTGGGTGTTGGGTAAGAAAAAGGGGTGGTAGGGGACCAGCAGTTAGCATAATGGCTATGTCACTGGACTCGCACGTAGTCGACCGCAGTTCGAGTCCTGGACCCGGTGACTTAAACTCACGCCAGGCGCATGTGCGAGCGTGCCCAAGATCCCAAGAGGAGAATGGAGGAGAAGGGATTGTGGCGTGACCATCCCCCCTGGGGGGTGATTTCTCGTTTTCTGTCTCTCTGTCTCTGTCTATCTGTCTGGCGAGCGCACACGCCCTATAGCAAAAACCTCTCCAAAAAGAAAAAAAGAAAAAGGGGTGGTGACTTCTTCATGGGCCCAGAATTTCCTTTGGAAATGCTGCAAGTGTGTTGGAACAGGATAGAGGATGTGGTTATACAATGTTGTGAATACATTTAAGGGCACTGGATTCTCTGCTTTTAAAATGGCCAATTTTGCCATGTGAATTCCACCTCCAGAAGAAAGAAATAATAATAAAAACTGGTCAACCTCTATACCCACCCCAATTCACCATGTCTTAGCCAAATCCCTATTTCCTCATCTGTCAAAAGGTAATGCTAGTAATATCCTAACCACAGATCACATGTGGGAGTTAAAGTAAATGATCCTATAAATTAGACTGTGCATGTAAAGCATGTAACCCATAGATAAGTGTTAAAGAAATGATACCAGTTGGGTTTATTTTGGGGTTTTTTTTTTTTTTTTTTTTTTTTTTTTTTTTTTTTTTTTGCATGTTTTTAGTTTAAAGGCGAAAGCAGTGAGCATTTGGAAGTGACCATCTCCACCTTTTCATGAAACTGACTGACACGCCCCAAGCTTGGGGCCAATGGTGGCACAGTAGTAGGATGCCGTACACATCAGACATGTATGTGCCCAGTATCCAGGCCAACTGAGGTTTGAGAGGTGGGGGAGTGTCACAGTGTGAGGATCTTGTTGAGGGTGTCTTCCTCTCTCATAACAGGTAACTAAATAGACGTTTAAAAAGCAAAAGTTTAAAAGATTGAACTGTTGAGTCAGCAGGTGGCATGGTGGTTGGGCCGCTGAACTCCCACATAGCCAACCATAGTTCAAGTCCCCAAATCCAGTGGCTTGCTCCCTCACTTTTCCTATGTGTGTGTGTCTGTGTGTCTGTCTGTCTGTCCGGTGAATGTACATGCCCTATAGCAAATTTAAGAAATAATAATAATGGTAATAAATAAAATTAAATAAATAATTCTTTTAACAAATATATTGAACTATCAAGCACACAAACAAGTAGATGAAAACTGAGGGTGACGTGTTCTCCAGGGTTACCCTGCCAGGATTCACCTGAGAACTCCATTTTTAGCAAATCAAAAATTCTTACCTTTAGCTCTTCTAAAGGAATCATAAGTTACTTAGCAACTCTTTGAAATAAACTTGTCAATTCTAATCAAACACATCTCCAAACAAAGGTAGTTCTGTCCACCTCTACTCAGATACAGGAAGTGGCTCTCTCTCCCATTAAAAGCCACTGCTTCGACATCAGCAGAAGGAAATTTTTTACATGCTGTCCTGTGCGCAGTGTATAGTTTTGTTTGTGAAAGAGTCACTCAGGAATTCCTACAACACCTGTCTGGCCTGGGGAGGGGGGCAGCTTTAATTAAAGGGACACATGTCTACGCTGCCCTTCTACAAACTAATCAAACAGCAACAGAAGGCAGGGAAGAAAAAACACAGAAATATATTAGCTAAGATATAAATCATAAAACCAACAAAAAAGGACAGAAATATTATAAACAAAAGACCAAATGTGCTATTTTCAAATTATGCTGAATTGGACTAATTCCTAATGTCTCATTTGGTACTGGCTATCCAAACAGATGTCTTAGTCTTGAGAAAAATTACTAAAAATGGAAGTGGAAATCCTCCTTGGGTTGCTGATTTACTCAAACCTCCTGCCACCACATTGACACTGGTGAAATTAAAGCCACCAGTAGCAAAAAGGAGGTGACGTTCAGCGCTGGAATGCACTATGAAACCTCTTGTTCACCTACTACCTATTGGAGAACATGGTAGAATAGTTAGCAATTATTAGCTCTTTTCATCTTTAAAGTAATTCTATAAGATATTTATTAGCCAGTATTTTTTTTTTAGAGGTTTTTGCTATACGGTGCATGCATTCACCAGAAAGACAGAGAGAGACAGAAAGCGAGAAATAACCCCCCAGGGAAGATGGCCACACTGCAACCCCTTCTTCTCCATTCTCCTCTCAGGGTCTTGGGCATGCACACACATGCGCCCACCGTGAGTTTAAGCCGCCAGGTCCAGGACTCGAACCACAGTCAACTACAGGGGAATCCAGCAACATAGCCATTACACCAACTGCTGGTTCCAGCCAGTATTTGTAACATGTATGAAAACAAGCTCAAAGTCTACAGAGCGTCAATGCAATGTTAATTTTAGGTCTCAACCTGACTGGAGGAAGGGATACCTAAGGAACTGGGAGGGTTCTATTGCCGGCAGTGTCTGGAAGGGTGTATCTAGAGGGGATTGGTGTGTGAGTCGGTGGACTGGGTGGGGAAGATCTGTTCTCAATGTGGCAGGCACCATCCAATAGTTTGGGGGCCTAGACCTCACAAAAATGGCAGAGGAAAGCAATTTCCTCTTTCTCTCCTAGAGCTGGACACTCTTTCTTTCCTCTCCTCAGACACCAGAAACCCAGGTTCTCTGCCTGTGATTCTAGGACTTGCGCCACATCTCCCACCCTGGGTAGGTTCCCGGGGTTCTGAGGCTTTCAGACTTGAACTGAGCCACACCACTGACATTCCAGGGCCTCCAGTTTGCAGATGGCCTGTCATGGTACTTCCAGTGAGCCAACTCCACTAATAAATCCCCTCTTATACACCTTTCTAGATAGATGGCAGGTAAAGTTACAGAGATAACAGAGATATGCTGTTCGTTCTCTTTCTCTGGAGAACCCTGACTAATACAAGTCTTAGGGGCATGTGACCTAGGCCATCACACAGACCCAAACTTGGTTTAATGATCTGCTGTTTTGAGGTTCTCCGTTTTTTAACAAAGAACCTGGCATTTTATATTTTGTATCGGATCCTGTGAATTATGTAGCCAGTCTGCCAATAGTCACAGTGATCTATCAACAGGTCTACTACCTCTTTAGGTACCTCTAAAGACAACAGAACTGAACCCAGCCTGGGGGCTGTTCTTTCTGTTACATCAGAGATATGGGTTTGAGGTGAGGGGATTAGGAGATTGCATCTACAAAAGTGCTCTTAAGGTGTAGCTGATAGAGAGATGATGCTTAACAGATCAAAATTACATTAGATAAGAGGAACTCACTCTAGTGTTATGAAGCACAGTAGGGTAACTATAGTTAGCAGCGATTAACTGTGACCTAGCCACAGTGGCACAAGAAGGCTACTATGGAGTAGCTGAGACTGCATGGGAGGCCCAGGCCCTGTCCCGGCCCAACCTAAACAGAACAGGCATGGAGGCATGCCTATGGTCCTAGCTAACTGGGAGGCTAGAGGGGAGAGATTGCAACATGGCGGGGCCAGCAGGTGACATGGCTGACTGCAATTCAAGCCCTGAACCTGGTGACTTGCTTTCTCACTTCCCTTCCCTCTCTATCTGATCAAACTGAAAAATAAAAATAATAATAATAAAGTAAAATAAAATAGTTTTATTAAAAAAAAAAGATTTCAACATGGCAAGACTGTCAAAAATAGCTCACTCCTCCCCTTCTCATTAAAAATAAATATATGGGGCCAGTAGGTGGCATAGTGGTTAAGGTACTGGACTTCCCACATGGTCAACCGTGACTCAAGTCCCAGACCTGGTGGCTTGAAAATCACATTGTGTGTCTGCCTACCCAAAATCCCAGGAGGAGAATGGAGATGAAGGGATTGCAGCATGGTCATCCCCTTTGGGGAGTGCTTTCTCATTTTCTCTCTCACTGTCTCTCTCTCTGTTTCTTTCCAGCGAGAACATGCACCTTATGGCAAAAACCTTTAAAATAAATAAATGAAAAATTAAGAGTCTCTGTGTGTGTGTGTGTGTGTGTGTGTGTAGTATATTTTAGATTAGCTAAAAGAAAGGCTTTGAATGTTCCCAACACAAAGTAATGACAAACATTTCAGTGATAGGTGATGTGCTACTTACCCTGATTTGATTCTTACATGTCATATGCACATATTGAAAGAAATCACCCTATCCTACAAATATGTATGATTACTACATGTCATTTTTTTTTCCTTTTTTAAAATAAAAAATAAAACAATGTCTGTGGCTTATAGACTGGCAGGTACTTCAGACGTGCTCTAAAGCAATGGCAAGGCCCATAGACCAAACCTGGCTCAGTGCCCAAGTTTTATGACCCCTGAGCAGAGAATCTTTTCTGCCATTGTAAATAATGAAAGAAAAAATTTACATAATATTCCAAATGCACATGAGCACATTCAAAGTCTAGTGTTCATGAATAACGGTATACTGGGACACAGCCACGCCCACTTATCTACATATCACAAAGGAGCTGCAAGCCTCTGCAGCAAAGGAGGGGCGTGAATGCCATAGCCAGAGTGAGTCAGGAAGGGGCCCCCTCTCAGTCCAGTCTGAGATGACAGCAACCTCAGCCCAAGGAGGAAACTGAGCAGGAGTCAAGAAGAAATGTTTGAAGGGACTCCAGGAGGGACCACGTCTATCTCCATGAAGCTCGGCACGCTCATTTCCCCAGCAAAAGACTATTAGTCAAAGAATGGAACAGGGAGCCTACAATAACGAGCCTTTAATTACGAAACTCTTTTACCTTATTGCTTTTGTGTGGCCCCGATGAAAATGAGCTGTGGCAGTTTCTATTAGAAATGTTAATTACTATCCTGGGTAATTAGACTCACGGGGTATCGTGGGCACCTGACCTCACTTCATAACAGCAGAGTTGGGGTAGATAAAAAAAGGTGATTGGGGGTTGGAAGAGGTGAGGGAGAAAAGAGGAGTGTTCATAAATGCCAAGATAGGCAAAATCATCCAAAGTAGTAGAATGGAAAGCTGCAGCTACAGAAGCCCCTGAGGAAGGCTAGGGGGAAAGAAGACCTACCAGGGAAGGGCATTGGACACTGGGGACTCATCGTGATGACGGAAACTGTGATCATCCCTATCGATGGGCCTCAAGAGATGTCCACTGGACCTCCTCTTCCAAATGAGGCTATTGAATGGCCCCAGGTTGCTCAGAGACTTCCTAGGTCACACACCAGAGTGGAAGAAGGGCTGAGACTAGAACCTGCCAGATGCCAAAGGGTATCTCCTTCATCCCTCCCACAAGTATCTACTGACCATATGCCAGGGCTAGTTTGGCGCCAGAGAGCAGAACTAACACAGTTCAGTTCTCAAGTTTAGGTTCTGAGGGTACAGATAGACAGTGGCCACACTGCTGTAAAGGAAGCCCACTGGAGACTGTAAGAAAGAACAACTGGGTGCGAGGTCCTTGATATAGATGGAGTGGACGTGGCTTTTTCCCTGAAACCTGTAAGTTAATAAGAGTCTGCCCATTTTGGAGCTGGGTGAAAGAGTTGTACACTGAATAGTGCTCCTCCAAAATTCATGGCCATCTCAAACCTCAGCTGACTATCTTATCTGGAAATAAAGGTTATTGCAAATGGTGCTAGTTAAGATGAGGTCATACTGAATTACAGTGGGCCCTTACTCCATGTTTCGTATCTTCATAAAAAGGGGAGAGACACACACACACAAGGAAGAAGGCCACACGCTGATGGAAGCAGAGAGCAGAGAGATGCAGTTCAAGTGAAAAACACACCTGGCATGTGTGCACGTGTGCCCAAAATCCCAAGAGGATAATGCAAGAGAAGCAATTGTGACGTGGCCATCCCTCCAGAGGGGTAGTTGTCACTTTCCATCTCTCTGTCTCTGTCTCTGTCTCTCTCTAGCAAGTGTACATGCCTTATGGCAAAACAATTTTTTAAAAACTGCTAAGGGCAGCAACCACCAAAGGGTAGGAAGAGGTGAGGAAGGATTCTTACCCAGAGCCCTTAGGGAGAACCTGGTCCTGCTGAACTTCAGCCTCCAGAACCATGAGACAATAAATTTCTATGTTTTTTGTTTTTTGTTTTTTTGTTTTTTTTTTTTTTTTTTTTTGAGAGGTTTTGCTATAGGGCACATGCGCTCACCAGAAAGACAAAGAGAAACAGAGAGATAGAAAGTGAGAAATCACCCCCCAGGGGGGATGGCCACACCGCAATCCCTTCTCCCCCATTCTCCTCTCGGGATCTTGGGCATGCACACACACACGCACCAGCGTGAGTTTAAGCCACCAGGTCTGGGACTCAAACCACAGTCGGATAGATGGGAGTCCAGCGACATAGCCATTACACCAACTGCTGGTCCCAATTTGTATGGTTTTTAATTCACCAGTGTATAGTACTTTGTTATAGCGGCCCTAAGAAATTAATACACCTGGCTACTATAACATTGCCAGCACCACAGGATAAATCCCCAAAGTGAGACACAGGATGTGGTCACATGGAAAAGGACTCCAGCTTTTCTGCTGACCTGTACTTTGGGCAGGTCACTCCCCACTTTGGGCCTTATCAGGAAGACCCTGGGGAATCAGAATTTCCTTGGGTAGGTCTGTTTAGTAAGCACATCCCTGAGTCTTCTTCCTTAGGCTTACAGAACCAGCACCCCTGGGTGAGACTCTGGAACTTATATTTCTTTCTCTCTCTTTTTTTTAGATAGATTTTACTATAGGGCGCGTGTACATACTGGAGAGACAGAGAGACAGAAAGTGAGAAATCTTCCCCCCAGGGGGATGGCCATGCCACAGTCCCTTCTCCTCCATTCCCCTCTTAGAATTTTGGGTACACACACACTCACCCACCGTGAGTTTGAAGATGCTGGGTCCAGGATTCGAACCACGGTCAACTACATGGTAGTCTAGCAACCCAACCATTATGCCATCTGCTGGTGCCAGAACCCATATTTCTAATAGGCTATCCAGGAGAAGAATCACAATGGGCCACCAAGACTTTAGAGTCTCTGGGTTCACAATCCAAATGTCCATGAGCAGATGAATGGCTTGAAAAAATGTGGCACGTATACTCCAGGGAATACTACTCAGCCATAAAAAAAAGGGCCCTGGAATTTGATAGAAAGTGGATGAATATGGAAGATTTGTTGCTGAGTGAAGCAAGTCAGGCTATGAAAGAGAGATATTGTATGTCTCCACTTAACGTATACTAACTGAATGCATACTATGGTAGAGACCAAAAGATGGAGGACATAAAAGCATTAAAAATTGTTATGGACACTAGAGACAAAGTGGAAAGAGTGTGGGAGGGGAAGAGTGTCGAAAGGAAATTTGGGGAAAAAATAGAGGTAAGACATTTGTGGACACAGATATGGTTTATTATATGTTGATGAGGACATAAGTAGTATTCTCAACTGGGCTAGACTGAGGTATATATCATACTGGGCAGTCTCTTTACAATCTAAATGATGTATAGTGATTAAATGTATAAATAATAATAAAAAATGCTAAAAAAGAAAAAAGTGTGGCACATATACTCCATAGAATACTATTCAGCCATAAAAAAACAACTAGACCCTATCATTTGAAAGAAAGTAGATGAATATGGACTATTTATTGCTGAGTGAAGCAAGGCAGGCTATGAAAGAGAGATATTACATGTCTCTATACACCACACTCTATGGTAGAGACTGAAAGACTGGAGGATATAAAAGCATTGAAAATAGTTATGGACACTGGAGACAGTGTGGAAGAAAGGTGGGAGAGTGGAAGAGTGTAGGAAGGGAAATTAGGGAGAAAAATAGAAAAGTAAAACATTTGTGGGAGACAAATGGCTTATTATGTGTTGATAACGTGCACAGTATTCTCAACTGGATGGGTCTAAGGTGTATTTCATGTTGGATAAATTCTCTCTATAAGTTAAATGATACATAGCAATTGAATGTATAAATAATAATAATAATAAGGGTTTTTGGGTTCAAACATAGTCTAAGGGCTTTTTTCAGAGCAGTATGTGCATGAAGAGACTTCAAAAACTTTGTGGAAAATGGAATAAAAATATGAATAGAGGGCTGGCTCCCTGGTGCAGCAGTAGTGCAATGCCTAAGGGAAGTCAGACCCCACATGATGATGATGGTTCAAATCCCCTGCCCAGTTAGCCTGAAACATACCAGGTGAGTACATGAGTGCCCAGGACCTAACAAGCTAGAAGACAAGGAAAGAGACAGCAGTGTGGCCAGAGCTCAGGAGGGCACTTCTCTCTCCATCTCTCTCTTTCAGGTATATGCACGTGCACTATTGTGAATTTCTTAAAGTATGAGTTTATTTTGGTGAAATAAATGAAAATGAAATGAAATCCATGTATCATTTGCTCATAATACTCATAGTCCATGTGCTTTTGAAGGAACCCTCAGATTATCCTAAGGACTGCCCACTCTGCCTGTGTCTGTGAGTCGCATCTGCCATCCTCGCTGACCTAATACAGGCCTGATGCCTGTTAGAAAACCCAGGCATCCAGGATGCCAAGACATGCCCGTGCCAAAGGGGAGAGGCAGGCATGATCCTCAGAGTCATTAAAGAAGCTGTTTACAGAGCCTTGCTCCTCTTTTAATTTGTTTGTCTTTTCGATTGCATAATTGAATCCAAGCCACGGGGCTCAGCCGAGCCCGGCCAGGGAAGGCAGAAATCCATCAATACCCAGGAGTGATTGACGGCTGTGTCTGAGGCAATAGGCTCCCTAGAAGGCAGAAAGGTTTGCCTTGCTCCTGAAGTGAGGCAGAGTGGTACAGGGGAGAGTGCCTGGACTTTACTTATCAGACAAACTGGAGTTCAAACCTCAGCTCTGCCATGAACCAGTTATATGACCTGGGACAAATTTCTAAGCTTCTCTTTTCCTCAAATTCCTCACCTATGACCCCGAAGGTCACACACACATTTGGCAAGGTTGCAGGGAGAACTACAAGAAACAATGCACATGGAGGACCCGATGTCATAGGTGCCTAGTAAGCTATAGGTCTGGATTTGTTATCATTACGATGGTATTATGGAACAGTAGCAGGTTTTCCCCAGAGAATACCAGTCCCTTTGGTGGTAGACGGTACACCACGTCAGAGCTGTAAGAGGCAATGGAGAAAGCATCCTGGAGTTGTCAAGAGACCAGAACTCAGAATCAGAATTTCTCATCTCGAATCTCAATCCTGTCTTATTCCCTCTGTGCAGCCTCAAGTGAGTTACTTAAACTCTCTGAGCACCAGTGTCTCCAGAGTGGAGACCAGAACTCCTATCTTGCCCCCTCACCTTGCAGTAATCAGAATGAAATGTTGGGTAAATTGAAATGAAACAACATTTGTGAAATTGGGTATGCACCAAATTTTTTTTTTATAAATCCAAAAGAAACTACTACCTACCCCACTGGGTTACTGGCTGCATGTTAGAATCCCCTGGGGAGCTTTTGAAACATAGCTGTGCCCAGAACACCTGAACAGCAATCTCCAGGATGGGAGCTTGGCACAGCTGGTAGCCCCTGAACAGCTGCCTGCCTGGCCAAAAGTTCCATTCTGCAAAGGAGAAAGGAAAAGCCCAGTGAGGGGAGGAGTTTTGCTCATGGTCACACAGCAGGTCCGTCACATTTTGGAGGGTCTCTCGTTCCCCTCCTCTGACTTCTGCCAGGATAAAATTCCTACAGGCAAATTCTCAGGGGCCAATCAGGAAGCTGGGAAGGGTTGTCTATGCTAGGTCGCCCACCTGGGAAGCAAGAGGTGCACCACAGGAGTTGGTTAAGAGGGCTCTTCCCAGAAGCTCCTCAACTGCTGGGCACTGATGCCAAGACCTCCCTATACTCAATGATCAAGCTGGAGTGTCCCAGCAGGGGACCCAGAGGTGGTTATCACAGACATGCTCCTGGAAGAAATCACGTAGAACAGAAGGCAAGCAAGCCTCATCATGAAGCCCATTCCTGCCACTGACTGACTGTGCCATCAGGCAAGAAGAACCAATGAGAAAGTCACTATTTAAACACTGTGTTTCCCTGCCAGGCTAGGTTTGGGGCCTACTTCTTTGAAATGCTTCCCTTGGTCCTGGTGTTGAATCTACCCCCTTGGACAAATCAGTCCTTTGTAGACAAGGACAATGTCAAGAGGGCTTCTTTATCTACGATGGCACAGATGGGGGCAGGGGTTGAAAATACAGGGTGGCATCACCAGGACAAGCTCAGGGAGCAAAGGCAGTGAGGCCTCCATGTTTGACAAGCTGTATGGAAGGGAGGCCTCAGGATCAAGGCAAGGACCCTAAAAATAAGAGCCAGACAGGAAGGACACCCAGACCAGTGGAAAGAACTTCATCAGCCTAAAGTGTGTAACAAAGAGCCAGCTGCCTTGAAAAGCGGTAAGCTTCCCACCACTCTGGAATTACAACAGTGAAGGCTGCATGGCCACTGGTGAGTGTGGTAGCAGTGGGATTCCTGTATTCAGTGGTCGTTTGGACCAAACAAACTCAAAGAACCCTTTACGCTCGGATTCTGTTTTGGTGAGTCTGAAGTCCTGAAGAAAGGATTTGCAAGAAAGTCAGGCAGACATTCAAGTCCTGATTTCTCCACTTCGTTGTGTGACCTTGAGCAAGTTATCTAATCTCTCTGAGTCTGTTCCCTCATCTGCCATACAAAGATAATCACATCCATCTTGGATAACTGGGGTGAGAATTAAACGATGTACTGTGTGTCGAGTCCCTGGAACAGGCCTGTAACAGAGTCAAGTCTGAGCCAGCAAAGCGCCACCACAGCTGCCCTCCTAATCTCCATCCACAGCTTCCCAGTGGTCTCCAGGTTTCCCAAGATGTGCTCATTAAGCAGATTAGCGCACAAAACCGGTCGTCGCTCACATCTGTGAAGGCCCAGGATGAAATGCTGGTCACAGTTTCTCTTCCCATTAAGCTCATGCCTCACAGAGCCCGGGCTTTTCGCAGGGAGGGAGGCCTTAATAACCATGCTTAAAGAGGAAGAAAAAAACAAGCCTAAAGAACCGTGAAGAACACAGGCTCAGTGTTCAAGCTGAAAATCCACCTCCCTGATTCAGTCTGCTCTACTGGGCAGAAAGGCAAATTCCTTCCTAGGTCTGGGTACATAAAGCCAAGTGCTCTCATCCCAGGGCACTGGCTGGCTGCCTCCCGAGTGTGCCTGTTTTGGGACCCATCCTAAAAGGAGAGGTGAGCATCCATCCAGTGGGCAAAGGCCAGCTCGGCCAGACTGACAGGCCTGCCCCCTACCTTCTATGTGCAAGATAAAGTAGGGCCTTCCAGTGGGATTTGAGGGGCCTTGAGCATACCCCACCTTAGTCTGGAAAAGAATCACATATCAGCTTACTACCCACTCTTGGGACTTAGGGCTTTTCTGTTTTCAAAGTACCTCAACTTATGTTTCCTAAGACTGCATATTTTCAGCCGTCAGGAAAAGAAAGGCAAAATGATCAAAAAGCATTTCCCAGACCAGCCCACAGAGTGGTAGTTAAGGTGGCTAGATCCCACATGGCCAAATGTGCAGTTTGAGTTCCAGACCTGGTAGCTTGATAAACACACCTGGCACATGTGTGTAAATCCCGAAAGGAGGGAGAGATGGAGAAGGGATGTGGCATGACCATTCCCAACTGGGGGTGGGAGGTGCTTTTGTACTTTCAGCCTCTTTCTGTCTCTATCCAGTGAGCACATGTGCTTTCTGGCAAAATAAAAATAAAAATAAAATATTCCCATTACTACAAATCCCCAGTTGGTATAACAATTATCTTTGGAAGGGGATAAACTTCATGCCTGAAAATTGAGGAAATTATAAAATGTCTAGAAGCCCTTTCCTTCTTCTCTTCCCCATGACATCCACATATGCACACAGAAGTGAATCACCAGATCCCACCCTGGGCCATCAAATGTCCAGTTGGATCATTCATTCAAGATGGCGGGCGGCAGCCAACACAATCACCTCACACACCAGGAGAACGGTGGTCAAGGGTCAGAGTACTGGTACAACCTGACACTGTGGATGCCCCAGATGGGCTCGCATCATAGGAAATGAATGACAAACCTCCCAGCCAAAGCACAAGAACAGGTAGTTCCTAGAATACACTGAATTGAGGCAGGTGATGGTGAGAGTGAATTTGGTGTCAGCACACCCATTTTACATATGAGGAGGCTGAGGTAATAAAAGGGGCTTTCTCATTGCCACAGTCAGGATGACAGAGGTAGCTTCCAATCCAAAGTTGCCAACCACTGACAGGTGTGTGACTATTATCATGTCACACGCATTCTTACCCAAAAGCCCAGTTGGCTTACTACAATGTCAATCCTTGGTCCAAGCCCTTTGGAAGCAAGGCTTCTCCCTTAGGCTTAGAGTTGTCAAAATTTAACGAGCAGAAGAACCACCCAGGAGCTCGTTAACTGTCCCAGTCATCAGCTCCAGTGTGGTCCGGATCAGTGTCTCTCAAACTTCCATGTGCCTAGGAATCACTGAAGATCTTGTAAAATGCAGATTCAGTGGAGCTGCAGTAGGGGTGAGACTGCATTTCTAACAACCTCCCAGGTCAGGCTAACCCTGCTGATCTGTGGACCACACTTTTGAGTTCAAGGAGCTAGTCTACCAGGGTTTGAATCCCAGCTCTACACCCACTAGCTGCATAATATCTGCAAGTTATAATACTTAACCTCCCTGGGCTTCAGGGACTTTAAACATGTATATATTTTTTTAAATGTATGTCGGTACAGTGTTACTGAAAGGAGTTCTTTTAAGGATTAAATAAGATGATTGTGTAAGTCACTTAGCACAGTGTCTGGTGCATCAACAATGCCAATAAATGGGAGATCTACCAATTTTGGTGAGTTCTGTGACACGTTATAAGCTTTCAATAAATAAATTAAAATTATTAATGTTATGTTTTCCCATGAACTACCTTTATTCAGCTTTCCCAAGTCCTATAGCTTCTTCTGGAAATGAATTTTAGAACTAGCAGTTTACATTTATATAATGCATGTTCCTATATATTTCTGTTTCAGTTATCAATGCTAACTTTGTTTAAAAATAACTATGATTTATTACTACAATTCTGTGGCTGGCTGAGCTCCACAGGGTGGTTCTTCTACTCACATGGTGTAGCTGAGGTTGCTCATACACCTGGAGTTCAGATGGGGCCAGTGCTGAGGGCCAAACAGCCAGGGCTCTCTCTCCACATAGCCTCTCATCACTCAGGAGTCTAACACAACCTTTCTTTTTTTTTTTTAATTTAATTTAATTTTTTTTCTTTTTAATTAAATTTATTTATTTACATTCATTCACTGTACATCATTACAGCATACAAAGTGAGATATTCCATCTAGAGTACACTGTATATTGTCTCAATCAAGCACATCAACATACATGTTACCATCAGCAAATAATTTTCCATTTCTTGTTTCATATATATATATATATATATATATATATATATATATTTCCCATCCTTGATTCCCTATCTCTTTTTTTATTTTTATTTTTTCACATTATTTATTATTATTATTATTATTATTATTATTTGTATATACTTTCAATCATATTGTTTGGCTTACAATGAGACCTGATTGACTAACAGTTGAACAAACACAAGAGATGGGTGTGAATGTCAGATGAGGTGTATGTGGAGGAGTGGGGCCTAACGAAAGACATTTGGAGAAGGGATGCAGAGGTAGAGCATTGACGGGATGAGGAGGTGTGGTGTTATCTGTTGAAGATATTTCGATCAACGGGTCTGGGGAGAAATGTTCACATAACACAACCTTTCTTTACAGCATGATGGTGGTTCCCAGGGTGAGCGTCCCAAGAGAGCAAGCTCCTATGTACAAGCATGTATCAATCCTTTACTTGCATTATGCTTATTACTGTTCCATTGTCCCAAGCACGACCAAGCCCAGAGCTCAGAAGGGAGGAAACTATAGACGGTGTGAATCCCAGAAAGTATGGTTCACGGAGAGCCACTAGTGCTGTCCGCTGCAATTAACTAACGCACTTGATAATAAGCTCTTTGAAGACAGGAGTTCATCTGCCACATGCCAGTCCCAGTCTGAGAAGATTGTTAAATATGCCACCAAGAAAAGCAGTTAAAGCAAACATACTCTTGCCATTTGCAAATGGCCATGAGAGCAATAGGCCATGATGCTGTCTAGGGTCTGGTGTTCAGGACATCAAGCTCTGGGCCTGTCCTTTTCTCTCCACTTTCCCACCTAACTTACAGCTTAACATTTTTCTGCCAGCCCCTCCCTACCCTGTAAGTCTCTTTTCTCCGTACCTCCTGGTGACATAGTT
The DNA here is from genome assembly GCA_026018925.1 of Tupaia tana. Taxonomy (NCBI): domain Eukaryota; kingdom Metazoa; phylum Chordata; class Mammalia; order Scandentia; family Tupaiidae; genus Tupaia; species Tupaia tana. Next base: position 214,303,261 of record JAKSZU010000006.1, read on the forward strand.
AATTATTTATAAATGAACATTTAAATGCACCAGAATAAGTGCTATTTAAAGGAACCCTGTGGTGACTCACTGAGTAATTAAAATAATCATTTATTCCATAAGCATTTATCGGGATCTCAGTCTGCACCAGCACTGTGGGTGGAAAAGGACAAGGGAGGGTACAAGGAGCGAGAAGCTGTGGCTCCTGCCCTCAGGGAGCTAAGTCACTTGTTCTTTCCTAACAGATACTATTATGTACCTACCATTTGCATATTCGACTAAGTGCTGGGCCAGAGGTGAACTTGGAACTGTTTCCAGCCTCTGAATACTCACAGACTGGTAGAGATAGAAGCGAATAGGTCCATACCACATAATCTTCATAGGACAGCTACATTTGAGAAAGTCCTTTGCAAGCAAAGTAGGACCTTAACTTGGCCTGGTGTACAGACAGGGTTCAAAGCACTTTCCAGGATCAGTGGCCCACAAACTGTCAACAGAAGCTGACCCAACAGACACGACCCAGAGAGACCTTGCAGATCAAGGCATGAAAGCTCAAGGCAAGTCACTGGAGCTGGGGAAGGACGGCCTCTGCCTTCTGCATCCTGTGTGCAGATCCAGGTTCCTAAGACAGCTCAAAGGTACAGGAAGCATCACCAAGCTGAAAGGAGGCATCTCCTTGTCACCCTTCAATGCTCCAGTCAAGGCCATCGGCTTACACAGGCTTCCCCTGGTGACCAAAGTGGGTTCCTTATGTTCTTTGCCATCATGCGCCATATTTGCATCCCTCGTGGTGCCTGCACTAACTTTGTTTACTTCTTTATTACCCGTCATCCATTTGAACTAATAGGACTTGCTATTTTCCATCCCTATTAGAACCTAATGTGTAAAGGCAAGGACTTTGGTTCATGTTAATCCCAAGCAGCTAAAAGAATCCCCAGCACATGATAGGGACTTAACAGATGAAGGGGAAGGTCCTTGGAAGGAGGTATGAAGGGGCTGAGAGGTAGGGGGTACTAGGAGTACCAGGGTTTCAGAACAAGACGAATCTAAGTTCTGATCTTGTCTCTTCTCCACTCAGCGCAGATAAAAGGGATCCTTCTCAGATAAAATTTCCAAACAGGAATGAGGGTTCTGTTCTGAGGCAGACTTTGGGATGGTAGAGGCAATCTTATGAGTCCACAGAGAGGTCAGGCCTGGGAGAAATGCAGCCAACAGTATATAACCAACACTGTGACAAGGTATGAAGTTCAAAGCTAAGCTGGGCTTGGTTCTGATACAGGACCGTAGCATCTAGATTCCAAGGGAGCAAGTAGAACTCTGTTTGGACTGATGGAGTGTTAAAGTCTTTTACCTGGCCCATAACACACAGGGACTAGTTAGCTGGTAGATCTGACTAGGGCCTTAGCCTAAGAAATAGAAAGAGGAGCAAGAGAAATTTCTTACTGGCCTGTTTTTATATGTGGTGATTCCTTTTCAGGAAAAGTCTTCCCCTCTCTTCACATGATAAACTCTTACCCATCCTTCAAAGACCCGCCCCCTTGAAAGGTCCTTCTTCTTTGAAAACTGTTCTTTCTCTCTCCTGTGAAGTTAGTCACTCCTTCTTCTATACTCCATCATAGTTGACACATGCTTCTCTAGATACTTAATCACCTTCCCCAAGAAACCAAGAACTTCTCTGAAGCAGAGACTGGGTCTTATTTCTCTGTAGCAACAATGCCCGGCACAGCACCTCCTACCTACTACTCCTAGTAGCTAATAACCGCATAATACCTGATAGTTACCATTTATGAGACACACACTCTGTTTTCAGGCTTTGCACTTAACTTAATCCTTAAAAACAGCCCAGTGAGTTAGGGTCTAATAGGATTTCCATCTTACAGTTGAAAAAAACTGATGGAAGTGGAATTCACTACATGTCCAATGAATGCATGTTAAATAAATGAGCAAATGAGAGAGTGACTGGGTGAAATAACTGAGAGGTAAAATCATGTGGGGCTGTCCTTTTCTGGTAGATATCAATGCCCTGGGACATCTTATTAGACTGAACTGTTCTATATCCATGTCCTTAAACTCCCAGCATTCCCCTATGGAAGGAAGGTTGAATAAAAGTATAGACTGAAATCCTCGCTAATAAGACAATTTCCAGATCACTTAGAATGGAAAACAGGGCCTAGAAATCTTGGTCTGTGGGAAGATCATTAAGTCTTGAGAGGCTATTTGTTCTGGAATTTCTTTGCTTCCAGCCCCATTGGCCATTGGGATGGTACTCCACCCCACTGACGTAGGGCTTGGTCTGAGACTTGCATTTCTCCTCCCTTGAACTATATGTACCACTGTGAGTGTTAATGCACACACATTTCCACACCTATCCGGTCTGAACTTGGCTGGCCAGATTATTCAATAGAAACTTCAAAAAGTTCATGAAAAATTAATATAATTCAAAAAAAAAAAAAACCTATGCATGCATGGATATCAACATTTCTTCACCAAAATAGACCTGTACTTTAATTCTATTTTTCCTGGTTTTTTTTTTTCTTTTTTTTTGGAGAGGTTTTTGCCATAGGGCGCGTGCACTCGCCAGATAGACAGAGAGACAGAAAGGGAGATATCACCCCCCCCAGGGGGGATGGCCACGCCGCAATCCCTTCTCCTCTTGGGATCTTGGGCATGTACGCACACACGCCCAGCGTGAGTTTTAAGCCACCGGGTCCGGGACGTGAACCATGGTCGACTACATGGGAGTCCAGCAACATAGCCATTACACTAACTGCTGGTCACTATTTTTCCTGTTTTTTGAGGTATGCTTCAACTGCAGCAGATACACACAGAGAATGAAATTGGTTTTCTTTTTAGCTACTTCTCTTTAAACCCTCTGGATGGGAAACAGCCGGCTTTCATGATGATAGTAGATTTGTGGGTCAGGTCTGACTCTGAGAGGTTCCAGGCTCAGTCCCAGAACATTCATAAGGTTCTGCTATGGGCCAGAAATAAAAGTTGTGGGTGGTTGAGGTTGGAAGTCCATGTACATGCCCCAGTCCCAAGGAGAACACATCTTAAATGCATCATCCAAATAGACTAAAGGTTCCCACTCTGTCTTGTCCCGAAAGCTTTGTGTTAACTACCCCAAGAAGGCAGAAGAGATGCCTCCTCACAGGTGCCAGCTGGAGCCACAGAAATTGTTTCAACATGAAAAGGGCACAAAGATAGATGCACAACACTGTAAGCCCTGCAGCAGATGTTTCAGACCAAGACTATAACTCAGATAACAATCGTATTTTCATATGTCGTGAAGTTTTGCGAATTAAATTACCTCTAATAATATTAATAATAATGTTTATTAAGTACTCATTAAGGCTAGGTTCTGTACAAATACTTTACATGCATTATTTAATATAAGTTTTTCAATAACCCTAAAAGAGAACCCCTATTAGTATTGCTCTCATTTTGCAGTTGAGGACACTGATGCTAAAATAGGTTGAATGCAGGGGCCAACCAGGTGGCGTGGTGGTTAAGGCAGCTGAATCCCACATGGTCAAGTACATGATTTGAGTCTTGGACCTGGCAGCTTAGAAAATATGCTGGGCATATGTGTGCAATGCCCAAAATCCTCAGAAAACGGAGGAGAAGGGATTAGGAGTAGCCATCTCCCTGGGGAGTGATTTCTCACTTTCCTTCTTTCGCTTTCTCTCTCTTTCTCTGTTTCTCTCTAGTAAGCATTTGCACCCTATAGCAAAAAGAAAGATCAGTTCCCTGTACATGGTTTCGTATGCATGGGATGGTGGAATACAGGTTTGGGTCAGGTTCTGTGCAACTCCCAAGTCTCTGAGTTCGTTTTTTTTTCCCAGAGCAAGAGTCATTGGAAGACCACACAACTTATAGAGCTTCAAAGTCAGGGGTCTCAGAGTCACCCCACAAAATTATACCCAGGCCTCTCAGCAAGGTCTAAGAATTTAAGAGTCAGCATCATCCTCCAGGAGGTAAGCCAACAACCACTAACCTGAAGCAAAGGGCCTGCCCCCTCCTCTCATTACCAGGCAAGTGTCTACCCTTCCCACTCCATCTGTACTCTGTGATAATATTCTGAGGACCCAGGAAGAGGGGGCTCTTTCCCCCTCAAGAAACTCTCTGGACTGCTAGTTGCAGTCCCCAGAGTGTCAGCTGATGACTTAAGATGCTTAAGTCCCTGTCTCAACACTTGGAGCACACACAACCCCAGGACAATTGGGCTTTTCTGGACCTCTGCTCTTTTCTCAGTGAAACTCGGAATTAGGCTACATGAACTCTGGAAATTGGCCAGCCTTGGCATTGCCAGATCTTCTAGAACTTTCTGCAGTGATGGAAATGTTCCATTTGTGCTGTCTGATACAGCAGCCATCAGCCATATGTGGCTAATGACACTTAAAATGTGGCCTAGTATAAATTAAGAATTGAATACTAATTATATGTACATTTGATTGATTTAAATATAAATACTGGCACATTGCTAATAACTGCCATATTAGACATTGCAATTCTAGGGTGTTCTGTATTACCAGCAATATCATTAGAGTAACCAATAGGGGTGCCAGCAAGTGGTATGGTGGTTAAGGCACTGGACTCCCACATGGCTGACCACAATTCAAGTCCTGGACCTAGTGGCTTGCTTTTTCACTTTCTCTCTCTGTGTTTTTCTCTTTTTCTCTCTGGTGAGTATACATGATCTATAGCAAATTTTAAATAACAACAATAATAAATAAAATATTTTTAAATTATAATTAGTAGGGTACCAAGGAGCAGCATGAGGGACTAACATCACCACCACCTCCTTCAGCCACCTTGCAAAGACAACAGGGGGGGGAAAAAAAATGTAAATTTCAGTTAAAAACAAAAAATGCTCCCTGTGCAAACGATCTTCAAAACCATTCACCCAGGACCAGCAGGTGGTGTGGTGGTTAAGGCGCAAGACTCCCATATGGCCCATTGTGGTTCAAGTCCTGAACCTCGTACCTCACTTTCTCACTTTCCCTTTCTCTCTTTCTCATGAGCACACATGTCCTGTAGCAAATGAGAAAATAATAATTATTATAAATAAAATAAATAATTCGTTTAAAAATTGAATAAAAATTTTATAAAAAAGCATTTACTCAGCAGCCCCGCACAACACTGTCCCAAGCCCCTTCCCACTCAGACATTGTGCAGCCGCCACGGCCTCTCACATTCGTTCACCATTGTTTTTGGACTTACCCTTGATCAATCGCATTCTTACAACAGCTTCCTGAAGCAAGTATCCTTATGCCCATTTCACAAACCATAAAACTAAAGTTCAGAAGATTTAAATGACTTCTACTGAATCAAAGGGGAAAAAAATGCATTCCATATAAGGAGGCTCTGAGTGGTGTCCTCGGTCGGCCATTACGTGCTGCTCTGAGGGAAGCCACTCCCACGTGGCAACCACGGGTCAAACCTCTGACCGGGTCAGCCTGGGACAGCCGCAGAGCATGCGCAGGAGTGCCCGGGGCTGAGTTGCTGAAGGACTGGAGTGTAAGGGATCGTGGCAACCAAACCCTGTAGAGGGTGTTGGTGTCTCTCGGGTGGTCTCTCTCTGTTTCTGATAAACGTGCGTGCCTCCTTAATTGCTAATGATAAAGAAATCATAGAAAGAAGCTTAAGGCAATTGGCCTAACCTCCCACGTTTGAAAATGATGCAAACCCTAATCTGTGATCCTTTAAATAAGCTGTTTATACCTCTGTGGTCTGCAGGTGTTACTAAATACACAAAGCAGGCAGAAGAGCCCCAGGCCTGAGCCAAGGGCAAGTGGAGGAATGGCAGGATGGGAGGAACAGAGGAAGCCGGGGCACATCACAGCTATTGTGGAGCTCTGTTCAACACCACACTTGGTGTGACTTCCTGCACTTGTCTCCGGCTCTCTGGATCATAGAGATGGAGTATGCCAGATGATCTCTAAGGTCTCAGACAGCCTAGGGCTTAAGGAATTCACGGAGTGGGCTTGCCAAGGGCCTAGCACTGTGCATAAGGTAGATTCCAGGAAGAAGGAGACAGAGCTGCCTGCCTCGAGATGCTTTGCCAAATTGGTCCTCGTCATTTGCGTCACCAGACCTGAGGAGGAAGAGTGAAGAGATGACAGAGCAGACTCTGGCACCAGTCAGACCTGGGCTCACCCTCCTGATTCACTTTAAGCTGTATGATTTGGACAGATCACATAACCTTGCTGAACCTTAGTTCTGCTAACTACAAAGTAGGGACATCGCCGCCCCCTTCTGAGGCTGACAGGAAATGATGCACACCAACAGGGCCTGCCAGTGCTGCGTGTCTCATGGATGTCGCTGCCTTCCCCTTGGTTTCTCCGCCAATCAAGAAAGAACGCCCGCTATCTCCCAGAAAACTCCCCTTATCAATCATGATTCATGGCAGGTCCCCACCAACCTAACTCTCCAGTTCTGATCAGTGCTTCTAAACCCTGCTGCATGCCTAAATATACATACCGAGCCCACCTGGTAAAGCCGGAGGCAGGGACAAGAGAGATGCAGGCTACAATGACAGTGAGCTAGGGCTCCCTTCCCAGGACAATATCTTTGGCCAAATCATCCCTCATCTCAGCCCAGATAGACAAACAGTTGCTCCCCTGAAGGCTCCCACCTAAAGATTCCACTTGTACATCATCCTTCAAGCAAGAACAGCTCCCACAAAGAAGAGACATCTGTCCCTCTCCTTCCCACCGACACCGGAATGAGTCTAATTAGATTGTATCTGCTTTCAGCTGCCACTATGATCAGTGCTACAGAAGTATAGCAACAGGGCGACTCGAGACACAGATGCCTGGAAATGCCACATAGTCACCAACCTCAGGGACCAGGCACTGTGGTTGTTATCAAGAGCTGGGGTCAAACCACAGAGAGTTGTGGAGAGAACAGTGAGATGAGGACAGGATGAAAACTGTTTTTTTCTGGAAGGAAGTAAACATTTCCTCAAATGGGCTCCAAGCCAAGCTAGCTTTTGAAATCTTATTCCTCAAACTTTGGATCTCTAATGAGAAATTATATCAGTCAGGGTCTTGGCAGGAAACAGAAGCTCACTCAGCTGGTATTTTTGAAGAGATCTTTAATGAAAAGACTGGGGGTGGGCAGCGTTCAGAGAACCCAGAGGAGATGTTGAGGTACCCAGGGACTAGCAAGAGTAGGAGGCTGCAATCACCCCAGGGCAGAAAGGACAAGGGGAAAAATGTAGCTATTGAAGTGCGGTTGAGAGCTGAAGCCTGGAAAGGGGCCACCTACCAGAGGCCAGGAGAAGAGAGGGATGTATCTTTCACCAAACCTACAGCCACACAGGGAGGAGAGGATGCAGCCAGCCCCAAAACCCCCAACTGGATGAACCCAACCAAAGTCAAAAGGTAAGAGCACTGTAGGTGCTGTTCATGGAGATCAGGCTCCTGAGGCTTAGAGCAAGGTAGAGGAAAAGCAAGATAGAAATGGACAGATGCAGAGTATCAGGGCAGAAGGGGAAAGCTTTCAGTTTGAGAATTACTGCCTTGGGGTCAAATCTTAACTCTCACACATGTTGGCTAAGTCACACTAAGAAATCCCTTACCTTTCTTGAACTTCAATATCCTTCTTTATAAATGGTCTATTTTCAAATCCAGACAATTAATATTTATAAAGAGATTTTATAGGCCAACCCTGAAGCACAGTGATTAAGCACTGTGCATAGGAAGCCAGATCACACAGGGCTGAACACAGTTTGAATCTTGGCCCCAGCTGCTTAAAAAACATGCCAGGTACATGTGTGTGCATGCTCAAACTCCTGACATGGAAAAGGATTGCAGCATGATCATGCTCATTAGGGGTTCGTTCTCTCTCTCTCTCTCCCTCTCTAGTACATGTGTACCTTCTGGCAATGAGGTACAAGGTTGGGGGGGTGGGAGGGGAGAGAAAAAGAAAACAAAAAGAAAGATCAATTTCATAGTGACTGGCAGGGAAAAAGTTGACAATGACATAGAGATGACTAAAAATACCACAGATGTTGGAATAAGATACCCTGGTTTCCTATCCTGGTTCTGTTATCCCCTAGTCGCATGCCTCTTGGCAAGAAACTCAACCTATCTGAACCCAAGTGTGTCACCTGCTAAACAGGTGCTAGGAGAACACCGGCTCCACAGGGCAACAGGATAGAGAGAAACAGAGTTTAGCAGTGTGCCTAGCCCAGAGAGTACCAATAGACGGTTGCTGCTGCTCCGTGATAACATTGAGTAGACAATATCTCTCAGGTGTGCTGGAGGCAACTGCTTCTCTCATGTCTGTTTCCCCTGGCAGGGGCTGCTGAATTTGAATTTCAGTGGCTCCCCATTCAGCAGAGCCTCTTTCATGTTCGCCATTCTCTTTAAGCTGAAGTTCATAGAACCTTCAATCTTTCCATAAAGTTGGCTCCCACCCTTCACAATTGGGCTGCTCCTCCACCCAAGAAGCACTGAGCCCATGGATCCTGAAAGGTGTCGAGTATAAACAAAGGAAGTTTCGCCCCTCCATATCCCAAAGTTAATGATTTCCCTAAGTTGGGATGAAGCTAGAGACAGCCCTGAAAACCTGGACTTTTGCAGTTCTTTTCCAGTTGGAAGAATAGGTACGCTCTGACCCTGGTTCACGGTTCAACCATGAGCAGCTTGAGGACTGGGTGGGCTCACCTGCTCACCTGAACCTGACACAGGGCCTTGGTGATATGAGTGAGCACCTCCAATGAGCCAGAGCCTGGGATGGGCACCAGGTGTGCTTCACTGAACAAAGCAGACACAGACTATGCCCTCATGGAGCTAACTGACTGGATGGAGTCAGGAATCTTACAAGTAATTGCACATTATTTTAAGTGGTATCGAAGTCAATGCAGGAAATCCACAGTGAGGATACACAAGATTGTAAAGGACCAATGTTCCCATCGATAACAAAACAAAACACCAGGGAAACTCAATATCATGTGTCTCTCTAAAGTCACTAAAGAGTGGTAGGTGCAGAGAAGTCTAAAAGAACCAAGCCCCAGAGAACAAGCCCTTCCGTAGTGAGGAAAGAGAAATTGCTGTTCTCATACCTGGGGCCATGCCAGGTCTGGGTATGTAGGTGGAGAAAAAGGCCTGCACAGGCAGAGGAATTTTGCTGGAACAAGGATAAACCAGCGAACTTTCAGTGACAGCGTGGGTTGGCATGACAGATTGGAATCTTGAAGAGTGCAAATGCAATAATAAATCTCTTGGCTCAACAGTGCTCCCCTGCAGGAATTGTGCTGAGCAAGCAGCTGCAGGGGAGGTGGTGGAAAGCAGAGATGAGTCTTGCAGTTTTGTACAGAGCTTAGACTAAATCTAGAGATGAATTGAAGGGAATGAAAGTCCCTGATAGTCCTCATTCTGATAAGATCAAAGGACCAGTCCCTTAGGAGTGGCAGCATAGGAAGTTGGATATTAGGATGAAAGACAAAGAGATATCTTGTTTCATTTGAAACCAAAGGAAAACTAAACCTAATTCAGATTTCAACTCAGTCCCTACCTTCTTCATCATGAAAGGTCACCTCTCACCAGAACTTCCTTATAGGGAAAGGGTAGAACTTATTTGGAGAAAACAAAGCAAAATATATTGTATTATCTGGTTTGGTCTCAACTATTCTTTTAATCTAGGTGTTTCACACACAGACAAAAAGTATGAGACATACAAAGAAGCAAGAAAATGAGACTCGTAATCAAGAGAAAAGCTAGCCAATATACATAGACCCACAGATGACCCAGGTGTGGGATTGTGCAAACAGGATTTTAAAATAATTGTTATAAAGATGCTGAAGGATTCTAAAAGAAAATATGTGTAAAATGAGTGGTCTGAGGGAATTTTAGAAGATAAAGGTAAGATTTACTTTTAAAAAACTACATGAAATTAAAGAACTTGAAAATATCTGGGATGAAAAAGTCAACGAATAAACTTAATAGTAAACTAGACTCAGCAGAAGAAAATATCAGTGAACTCAAAGAGCAATGAAACCAAGTAAATTACAAATAAATAAATAAATAAATAAATAGAGAGAGAGAGAGGGAACTGAAATATATCTAATGGTCTAACAAGTGTAATTGAAGAATTAAAGTAGAATTGCTGCAGGAGTATATAACCCACCAGCGTGTTCCCAGCTTAGATCTTCACATGTGCTATTCACTTTGCCTGGAACAAAGATAGCCACACAGTTCATTTCCTCAAAATCCTTCATGATTTTGCTCAAATGTCTACATCTCAGTGGAGACTTCTCTGACTGCTCTATATAAGATTTGACTTCACCTTTCCTCCTGCTCATAGCTTAGATTTCCTCTCCCCATATTTTTATTTTTTCCTTAACTATCACCATTAACAAACTACATTGTTAGTTTGTCTCGTTTACACTTCTCTCCTCCACTAGAATGTATGTTTCCTGATGGTGGGAGTTCACTGTCGAATCCCAAGAATCGAGAACATAGTAGGTTCAGTAAATATTATTCATCAAATAGCAGTGAGATTACCCACTCTGATATAAAACAAGGTATGGGGGCCAGCTGGTGGCATGGTGGTTAAGGTGCTGGACTCCCACGTGGCAAACCGCAGTTTGAGTCCCGGACCTAGCTACTTGCTTTCTCACTTTCCCTCTCTCTGTCTCTCTCTGTCCCTCTCTGGTCAAAATTTTTAAAAAGTAAATAAATAAAGTTAAATAAAATAATTCTTTTAAAATATATAAAAAATAATATAAAACAAGGCATGACAAAAAAGGTATAGGCTTTAACTGGATGGATGAGTATACTAGACAGGTCCCTTTTGAATGCAAGTGACAGAAATCTACTTCAAAATCACTGAACTAAAATAGAAAATGTATTTGCTCATGTGACTGAGAAGTGTATGACCAGATCTAGATGGTAAAATGGTATTACAAAAAATGGTCTCTCTTTGTTTCTGGGTTCTATTTTCCTGTGAGTGAGCTTTCCTCTCAAGCAAGCTTTCTCCAGAGAGTAGTAAAGAGGCTCTCAAAGCTCTAGCTTTGCGTGCTTTGAGCTTAACCTCCCTATGAGGAGATTCCTTTGCTTCTAACAGATTTAGTAAAAATCCCAATGCTAGGCTCATTGGCCAGGCTTGTGTCATAGTCAGCTCCTGAATGGATTCACTGTGAGCAGGAACTAGGGTGTTGGTGCACTCCTACTGAACCACATGGTCTGAAAGAGGAAGGTCCTCAAAAGAAAATGAAGTTGCAAAATCTAGAAGAGAGAAGAGATGCTAGGCAGGTTAGAAACATCGGTTTATTGCCATAAGAATCACCTGAAGTGTGGGGCTGAGACAAGCAAGACTGTATCAAGCAACGTCTTGATACAGACAGAATGTGAAGCATTTTAGGAATAGTAATAATTTCCATTTGGTGAGAAAGTGCAAGGAAGGACTAATGAGAAATGAAGAGGTCAACAGAGGCCAAGCCTGTGGGGCTTTAAAACCATGTCTAGAAGTTTAGATGTAATACCAAAAGCAAAGGGAAGCCATGAAGCAGTCAAGGACGAGATTTAGATATTCTTCTGTTCTGAAGAAATCCTACTAATTGCCCTATTTAGAGGGGCCCAGGTAGGAACAAGACTGCAGCTGGTCACCTGTTAAGTGTCTCAATTATCCATATGAGAGAGATTATGGAGACCTGTGAACGTGACAGGGGAGATGAAGAGAATAAAAACATTTGAGAGGCAATCTGGAGAGGCAATTCTAAACAAATCAGCATTTACTAATAGCTCTCAAAATCTTTCCTGAAAGATTTCAAGCTCTCTGTCACTTCTGTGCTATTTAGTAGGAAGGTACTATGATTCGGGTGTCCCCAACATAGTCACGAAGTATTAGAAGGAAACCTAACACCTTCATAGTGTTAAAGACAGAAACTATGAGAGTGATTAAACGATTAGGGTGAGACACCTATGGCTGACTTCCGGTGGGTTGATAAGGAAGGGGAATGAGACCAGAACAAACACCGGGGCAGAGATTACACTTTTCCCTCTGCGGTGTTGTGATACAGCCAGAGGATCCACACCAGAAGGGCCCATGGATTATAGACTTCCAAACTATGAACTGAATAACTTCTATTCTCCCAAATTGGCCAGATTCAGGTATGTTCTGTTAATAGCGATGGCACAGAGCAGAGCAGAACAGAACGCCATGTTGTCCGTCTCCTGTCCTTCTTTCCTCCCCCAACCTCCCTTCTAGGCCGATGCAGCCAAGCTTTCCCAGAAGTCAGTCCCTGCTGTGAAATCCATATGTAGATGAGCTGTTTAAATGTGTTTAGGTAGTAAGGTAAGAGGAGGAGCTCATGCTGGCCCCATCTAGGGCAAACACTTTGGCCTACAGCCAACCAGAACCAAGTTTTTTCCCTGACTCTGCTGCTTATTAGCTGTGTGCCCTTGAGCAAGTTACTTAACCTCTCTGAACCTTAACACCTTCATTTGAAAAATGAATATATTACATTAGCTCACAAGGCACTTATGAGATTCAAATGACTTTGAGCATTGGAAAGCTGAGAACAGCACCTGGCACACAGAGCAAGCTCGGCTAAGATTGGTTCCTTTTGCCTCCCAATCCTTCTTCCTTAGGTGCCTAAGGACCCATTTGCACCTATTTGCTTTTTTGACAGCAATCCTTCATCATGCCCTAGTTTTGTGATATAATTTTGATAAATGACATGCAAATAGTCTAGAGTCATCTAATTCATTACATTCGGCCTCAATGACAATCACTAACTGTTCTCAGCCTCTAGCAGGACACTGGCAGCTGTTAAGTAGCCTCAGGCTATCCGTTAGGCCCTACTGGATCATGAGTTCATGTTTGGGCTAATAAGGAAGAAATGGCACTTACAAAATAGAAGGTTAGACATATTCCTTTAGCCATTGTGTATTCGCGAGACCCCAGACATTAGGAAATTCCTATCGTTCCCCAGCAACGAGCTGTCCCTCACTGTCCCAGGTACACTACATAGCACTATCTGCACTAGGTGCTAACCATGCCCACTACAGCTGGTGACTAGAGCGTATGGGGGACATCCAAAACAATAAAAAATGTATAAATCTTGAGTAGGGTAGGATCTATAACTTGCTTCTAACCAATACAAGGTAAAGGTAATGAGATATATGTGACTACATTCAAGTGATTACATGGTTATAGTACACTAGGTTGATGTACCCATTTGGGTGGAGTCTCTCATTCTTGTGAGTTTTGAGCATGTAAACAGCCACATTAGGGAACGTCACGTGGCAAGGAACTACAGGCAGCCTCAAGGAGCTGAGGGCAAGCCTTGACTTGCAGCCACCAAGGAACTGAACCCCAGTCCTATAGTTCAAGAAATGAGACATATTTTGAACATTATCTTTAAAATTCAGCATTCTGAAATCTTGAAAGTTGTTTGTAAACTGTCAAGAATTATGGAGTATGAGCTAAAATTTTTTGCTATGTAAAGTAAATGTTTGTGGAAAAATGTAAAAAATAAATAAATGAAAGAGGCTTAGAAAAACCACGAAGACTAAAAATAAATAAATTAATTAATTAAATATTAAATTCCAAAAAAGACCCATAAGAAACAGAATTCTACCAAGAACTGTGTGAGTTTAGAAGGGAGCTCTTTGGCCCAGTCAAGCATCCATATGAAAATCCAGCCAGAGAAGCAATTTCAGCCAAGAATACTGTATTATCTTTCAGGTGGGAAGAAAAGACAAGAACATTCTCAGATAAACAAAACCTGAAAGAATTTACCAGCACCAGACCAGATCTCCAAGAAGTTCTCAAGGGTGTGCTGTATCAAGAAAATTAAACACAGACACACGGAAATAAGAGTCCCTATGAAAGTGGCCAACTTAATCAGAGGGACAAGTAGTTGAATACTATATCCCAGAATTTAATCAGGAAAATTGAACCAGAACAGAAGATAAAAGTACATGAGACTGATAGGTTCATGCACCTTCCATTTGAACAGAATCCTAACTTGTTTCCTGGCTTTAAGCAAAGTTCCTTGGCATTTCTTTGAGTTAAGTTAAAACTGGTTTTCTTAGTAGTAATGAGTGAACTCACCATGGAAAGTAGTTAGATTATGTAGGAAATTGTGTGATCAATGCAACGTGGGTGGGAAGGGAATGAAGGACAATTGTAGACACCAGAGGTGGTGTGAGAGGAGGGTGGGAAGGGACAGAGGGTCAGAAAGAGGGGTGGAAGTAATTCTAGGAATTAGTAATGGAAAATTTTTTGTAATGTGCATGATTGTATCACTATGCAGTGTGTACTGGATGGGAGATTGCATTTTGTATGCTGTGATGAAGCTTAGGGAAGGAATGTAAATTGAGTTACAAAAAAAAATAAAAAGTTTCAGAAAAAAAAAATATATATCTATTCAATGACTGCAGTAGGATATGTAGCCACAGCTAGGTACTACTTTATAGGATGCGTAAAGTAAGACTTGTGTTCATGGAAATGTGGGTATCACCTGAAACCCACAGACTTGTGAGAGGGTAAGTGCAAGTTGTTTTAAGCCACAGTTTATAGTAATATTGGTGCATAGCATAGATAACTAATATACATGTATGGTAAGAGCTAAATGAATGAATTAATGGCTCAGTGAATGGAAAGTTAGAGATGCAAATCAGAGAAAGGGCAGACCAAGGTAAGTTTATTCACCACTCATGTACTTACTGATGTTCCATTTATGCAGAATACTAGCTGACTATGCTGAGGGCTGGTGGGATGGTTCATTAACCAGGGTAGGCCACTGCTGTGACAAATAAATCCAAAACTTAATGAGGATTTGTTTATTTTTCACTCACATCAGAATCTGTTGGGTAGAAAGAAAACTGAGCTCTGTTTCATGTGGTCCCTCTGGGACCCAGGTTCCAGCCATCTGTGGCTTCTCCAGCCCCTAGGACTTAGGATTTTCCACTGACTCCTCTACATCTAGTTGGTAGACAAGAAAAAGAGAGAACATAAAGAACCATGCAAATGACTTTCTAGTTAGGAGAAAGGCCAGGAAGTAGACCAGTCACTTCTGTCCTCCTTTCTTGACCACAACTCAGTCACATGGTTTCACTTGACTGCAAGGAATTCTGGGAAATGTGATATGGCTCATGCCCACAAGGAAAAGGAAGGAATGAGATGAACCCAACTTAGTCTGCTCCAGAAATAGAATAGTAAAGATACAAAAATAATTAAAACATAGTCTCAACCTTAAGTAATTCACAGTGTACTGAGGAAAGTCATCAAGTAGTAATAATAACACATGGCCCATGATGAAATACTCTTGAGAAAGAGATGCAATTTGATGTAATGAGATTTGGGGCTAAGCCTTGGCTCTGCCCTGTTTACTTTATAAGCAAGATTTATTCACTTACCCTGTCTTTCTTTTTGTTAAATGTGCTATAGGGTGTATGCACTCACTGGAGAGAGAGACAAGGAGGAAAAGTGAGAAATCACTGCCCAGGAGAGATGGCCACACCACAATCCCTTCTTCTCCATTTTCTTCTTGGGATTTTGGGCATGCATGCACACACACCTGGCATGTCTTTTAAGCTTGAATAACCTTTCAGTAAGCCATGTGGGATCAAACTGCCTTAATTTCCATGCCGCTGGCTAGTCCTCACTTTCCTGAGCTTCCATTTTCCTCACATTTAAATTTGAGAAAATAACCTGATCTCTCAGTGCCTCAGTTTTCTCACCTAATATTATCCCCCTCAAAGGCTGATTATGAGATGAAATAATCCATGTGGTTAGAATATTAGCACAATAGCTCATTCATAGCAAAGATTCTATACATATTAACTATAATCATTAACATTATTGTAAATTGTAAGGGCCCAAAAAGACTTGGAAGTGCTTCATAAACTATAAAGAGTTTTTTCTTTATATAGCAGGTAATAGTTATATTGCCCTAAGTGGTCTGGTCACTTACAATAAAGAGGGATTGATTCTGGCTGGGAGGTTTGGAAGGGCTTCTGAGAAGAGGTGACATTTAATCCAGGCTTTGAAGGATCAGAACTATCTTCACTGCATGGGCTGTTACCTGACAAACAGGCAATTGGCTTCTTCATCCCAGAAAATTACAGACTGAAAAGAGAGGAGATGAAACTCAGGCTTTAGGGCAGGTTGAGCAGTGACCATGACATGTTCATTGGTTCCTTATTAGAGGCAGATCAGAACCTTCCCTCACTTCTCTATCTTTTCATAACTTGTATGATTTAAAAAGAAATTTTAAAAGAAGCACCTGGTGACACAGCAGGTCACAAATGTGTGGAATTCATTTCCCCAGGAGGCTGCCAAGGTGAAAACTTTAAATCATTTCCCAAAAAAAGCCTTAAATTTATAAGTGATTGATTCCTAACAGATTATTAAAGCCTGTTAGGATGCAAATCCTTAAACTTCAAGGTTGAAGTCTTGGAAAACAGCTGTGTTCTCTGATGATACTTCTCTGTTACAGACAAAATATGAGGCAGCATAGATCTCTGGGTTGACTCACTGTGACAGTATAGTTAGATCGTTACTACAAGGAGACACCTGAAATAGCATTTGGGGCCAGGACAGGGTACCCGTGCCATCACTCTCCCTGCCAGAGCCATGGCAGACAATCTCTAGTCCATCATAGCACCATTTCCCTTTAGACCCCATTATAGCTCCAAACTCCCATAGCATAACAAACTATTTGGCATCCCTATAAACCCCACAGCCTTAGCCAAGTTGAAAATGAAGGGGACAAATGGTTGCACAGAGGTAAAACACAATGCTCGGCAAGGCTGACCCACATGAAAAGGTTTTGGGTTTGAGTTCAGAGACTTCTCTGACTACATCAAATAAACATGCGCCCATGATCCAAGACTGACTGAAGGTGAGGGTGAATCATGGTGTCACAATCCCATTGGTGGCTCTCGCTCTCTCTTGCTTATTCACTCATGGAAGAAATAAATGAATAAACTTTTTAAAAAATTAAAATGAGGCACAAGGAGTAGAAGTGACTGGTGCATGGTGTTTGCTCCAGGGTTATTGATCCTTTTAAACTCTCTAGCCAGGCAAACCAGTGTGGGATCTAATAAAACGCAGTGTTCAGCCCAGTGCCCCTGCTTCTATCCTGTGTGATTCAGAGATGTACAATTCCACAGTTCCCTCCCTCCTTCCATATTAATAAGCCTGTCATTCACTTTATGTAATGAAAGTCTGGACTTAGGAGAGAATAACACACATGAGTCAGGAAGAGGAGGAGTAGGAAGAGGATAAGATGGAAGAAGAAGGAGGAGAAAAGCAGGAGAGGCCTTTTTCATATATGCATTGCCTTTGACATTGTACAAGCACCTTTCTATCCATTATCATTATAGTGAACTCTCATTATATCCCCGACTTCATTTTTTTTTTTTTAATGAGCTGAAGGAGGTTGAAGTGACTTGCCTCAGATGATACAGCTGCTACGTGGCTGAGCTGAGACTCAAGCCAGGCCTGTGCTACACTGAATTCATTTTCCACTCCCACAAACGGGGGTCCTCTCAGAAGGAAATCTCTCTCCTCTAGGTGTCAGATCCACCGGTCTTCCATGCAGATTGAGAGGGTCAATGAACTAGAATCAAACCCTGTCTCCAGCTAGCATGGCTAATTCCCTTGGCCCATACTGTTTTGTCCCTGGCCCTCCTGCTCCCAGAGAATGAAAATGTATCGAGGCAGCACGAGCAGAGAACATCACTCTGTGGCTGCTGAAGCTAGTACTCAGTACCAGATGTCCACCACCTCCCAGGCCAGATCTCTGTCCCTCTCTAATGGTGATATCAGTGCCACTGGAAATAACCTAATTAACCCACTGCCTATTATTGATTCACCCAACAAACAGTTTACTATGTTCTGGGCACTGAGCCAAGCCCTGAGGACCAGGAAGGACAGTTCATGTGGCTTACGTTGCAGGGGAAAAGATAAATAATGAACATGTTTATAAATAAATGAAAAAAAGAATATCAGAAGTGATAAATATGATCCCCAGGGTCATCCGATAGAGAAGAACTGAGAGGTTAAGTAGAGCCCATCTACCTTAGACCGGCCTCTGAGGGGCTGATCTGTAAACCAAGTCCTTAAGGATGGGGGTGGGGGGTCTTCAGTATAAAGAGAAGACTGAAGAGCATCCCAAGGACACGGCATGTCAAGTTCAAAGGCTCGCAGGCAGCAAAGCTTGTGCTCTGGAAGCAGAAGGGCAGCAGAATGCAAGGGCAAGAGTTATCCCATTTGAAAGCCTCGAGCCTTGGGGGGACTTGTCTAAGATCTCCCAGGCATGTTTGGAAGCCATAAATTAAATGACCCTCCCCTGCCACCAAGTGGATTATGATGTTGTAAATAAATTTCCCAGGACCTTGTCAGAAAGCTGCCTCTCTGCAGTTCAATATATACCTCTTCTCCCTGTTGGGTGCCTCCTGGGGATCTCACAAGAACTCCCAGGCTGGGACTAGCAGTTGATGTAATGGCTATGTCGCTGGACTCCCACGTAGTCGACTGCAGTTCAAGTCCCTGACAAGGTGGCTTAAACTCACACCAGGCGCGTGTGTGTGCATGCCCAAGATCCCAAGAGGAGAATGGAGGAGAAGGGATTGCGGTGTGGCCATCCCCCCTGGGAGTGATTTCTCGCTTTCTGTTTCTCTGTCTCTGTCTTTCTGGTGAGCACACGTGCCCTATAGCAAAAAACTCTGCCCCCCCCCCCAAAAAAAATAAACCTCCCAGGCAACCGACTGCATCGCAGCCTGCAATGATCATCTGAGGTGGCCCTCAGGAAGGACAGGTGACACTCTCTGAACAGGAGGTTTCCTTTCTGCTTGCAAAGGTCCTTCTCCAGTAGGAAGCACAGCAGAGGAGACAGCAGCACATTGAATGGCACAGTCAGCTAGGCAGGTGGCTAGAGATTTTTCCAATATCAGCTCATCTCAAGAGCTGGGCTTCAGCTTGTCTTGTTGATCTGAGGAAAATCCCCTAGGCTCTCCTTATTTCAGTTTAGCAAACTATTTCCTTGCTCTGGGCCCATCTCTAACCTCCTCTAGAATAGTGCCTATATCCAGAAGGCACCCAATAAGTAATAGCACGATGAACGAATAGGTTACACATGGTAAGAGAAGAACATGAAGGTGGATAAATGAGTATTAGTCACAGTTCCCCAGAGAAACAGAATCAGTAAGATATGTATGTATTAGCAGAGATTTATTCTGAGAAATTGGCTCATGTGATTAGGCTGAGAAGTCCTACAAGCTTCTACCCATCACTGGAGATCAAGGATAGCTGGTGGTGTAATTCCAGTCTTAGCACAAAGGCCTGAGAACCACAGGAACCAACAGTCTAAACCCCAACACAGGGGAGGAGAAGACGTATTTTCAAGCACAACAGGCAGGAAGGAAGCCAAAGGGATGATGATGATGATGATTTTTCTTCTTCTTCTTCTCCTCCTCCTCCTCCTCCTCCTCCTCCTCCTCCTTCTTCATTCCGTCCTACTCAAGCTCATAATGGATTGGATCATGCCTACCATGTTAGGAGGGTGGTCTGCTTTACTAAGCCCATGGATTCAGATGCTTATCTCATCCAGGAACTACTTCACAGACACAGCCAGAAATACCTAGAAACTCCCAAAATCCCAGGCACCTCTGATGCAATCAAGTTGATGTATAACATCATGACTAAACATCATGAAAAATGTTTATTCATTCAGTCAGTCATTTATCAATAAATACTGTGTGCCTGATACATGTCTAAACTGTGCTAGACATGAGATGAAAGAAGCTAAGAGGTGGAAAAATATGTTCATTGATTCATACAATCATTCCACTGATGGTGGGCCCTGTATTAACATCGCGTAGCACTCTGCAGTTACATGGCTTCATATAGTAGCCGCTTTATGGCATAGTTGTTGGAGTCAACTCTGCGTTCAAATCAGGCCTGACCATCTGTGTAACCTTTGGCAAGTTGCTCACCTCTCAGTGTCTCCATCACATAAATGGGAATAATAGTACAATACATCACGTCCTGTGTTCTTGTACATCCTGGTGTGGTGCCATAACATGTGAAGGGAGCTTAGCAGAGATCCCAGCACCTGGAAAGCGTTCAGTGTCTTCATTATAGCTATGTTAGATTTTATCCTCCTTCAGTACTTTGAAGTAGGTTATCTTGTCCCATTTTACAGAACCAGAAGTCCCAGAAAATTAAATGGCCAAGTGTCTCACGGAATTTAGGCCAAGCTTGAGGCTTTGCCCTCTATGGCAGTCATGTCCCCAAACTCATGCCTTCTGATTCCATAAATCCCTGGGGAGGCTTGTTAGACACCATAGTAGAAAACCTCCCAGATGATGCTCATTTTATAGATGAAATCACCAGGGGGACCAGCAGTTGGTGTAATGGCTATGTCGCTGGACTCCCATGTAGTTGGCTTCGGTTCGAGTCCCGGACCCGGTGGCTTAAACTCACGCCGGGTGCATGTGTGTACATGCCCAAGATCCCGAGAGGAGAATGGAGGAGAAGGGATTGTGGTGTGGCCATCCCCCCTGGGAGGTGATTTCTCGCTTTCTATCTCTCTGTCTCTCTCTGTCTGTCTGGTGAACACACGTGCCCTACAGCAAAAACCTCTCTCTCAAAAAAAAAAAAAAAAAAAAAAAAAAAAAAAAAAAAAAAAAAAAAGAAAAGAAAAGAAAAGAAAAGAAAAGAAAAGAAAAGAAAAGAAATCACCAGGGCCAGAGAGGGAGAGCAAATCCTCCAAGGTAAATAGTTTTGATGAAACTGGAATCTAGGCCGGTTGGTTGCATGGTGGTTAAGGCAGCTAGATCCTATATAGCAGACTATGTGGTTCGAGTCCCAGGCACATGTGCATGCATGCCCAGAATCCTGGGGGAAGAAGGGATTGCAGTGTGGCTATCCCCCCTAGTGGGTGATATCAATCTCTCTTTTTCTCTCCCTCTCTCCCTCCCTCCTTTCCTCCCTCCCTTCTCTTCCCCTCCCTTTCTCTCTCTCTCTCTCTCTGGTGAGCACATGTACCCTATGGCAAAACTGAAAAAAAAAAAAAAAAAAAAAAGAATAGACACTAGAATTCAAATTTAAGACTTTTAGTTTCGGGGGTTCTTACTATGTCAGATTTAATTCCAAACATGTGAAATTAAGTATGGCCCTGGGGAAACCCTGCCTTTGGGGACAGGCAAGTCATTAAAGGTCTCCAAATCTGTTCGTTCATCTCTAAAATGGATACGATTACACCTTCACAGGTTGTTTGCAGCCAACCAGAAATGGGTGGGCTCCATCCTTCATCCTGCCCCTTCTTAGAAGACAGAGGGAGGGAACCAGCAGTTGGCGTAATGGCTATGTCACTGGACTCCCACGTAGTCGATCGCGGTTCACGTCCCGGACCCGGTGGCTTAAAACTCACGCCAGGGGCGTGTGCGTGCGTGCCTAAGATCCTGAGAGGAGAATGGAGGAGAAGGGATTGCAGCGTGACCATCCCTCTGGGGGGTGATTTCTCGCTTTCTGTCTCTATGTCTCTCTCTGTCTGGCTGGTGAGCGCATGCGCCCTATAGTAAAAACCTCTCAAAAAAAAAAAAAAAAGAAGAAGAAGAAGAAGACAGAGGGACAGAGACTCTAATAATCTTGCTTATTATATTATTTCTCACATCCAGGACATAACACCAGCATGATGTGGGCAAGGAAGTGTTTGGCCAGAACAGGCATCCCAGGAAGAGGGGAAAGCACAAGAAAAATTGTGGCGATCTGAAATGATGGGGTACATTCAAAAACTTAACCACCTGGTGAGCATAGCTGCACCTAGGAAGGTGCCCTGCAAGGAGGGTGGGCAGGGACATTGGCAGCGGGGTGGGAGGCAGGAACCCATGGGCCATGTCAAGGACCTGTACTTTCCACCAGGCTTCTTCCCTTGAGTTCTGTGTCATGTCTGCTCACCCCTGCATTCCTCACAAGGAGACTGGGGCAGACACTGTGAATTGTCTATCCAAAGATAATTTATAACCAATTTCTCCTTGTCTTCCTCTATTGCAAAGGCTGAGAAGCTAAAATAACCTATTTCCCACCTGCCTAGTCCAACAAGTGAGACATAAGAGAAGTTCCAAGGGATCTTTTCCCTTCAAGGAGAAGTCTTGTGTGTGTGTGTGTGTGTGTGTGTGTGCATGTACATGTGTGGTATTGCCCTTTTCTCCTTTTTTGCTATTTGCCACTCTCCACTCTTTCCCACTGGATGATTCTTAGGGACACAGCCAGCCCTTGAGCTACTATGAGGTGGCAAGCAAGAGGGTGTAGGCCTATGTGGTAAAAACAAAGGTGAGGCACTTAGTCTGTTTGACAAATAATTCTTTGTTTAAGCCATTAAGGGTGTGAGTTGTTTTATAATATTTGTAGCAGAAAGCAACCCCAGTTTTTGCAAGGACCAGCTAGCTCTCCTACCTAGATAGCCTTGCTCTGAATAGACCTTCACTCTTTCCTCCTCTTCTCCTTGGACACGTTTTCTGTTTTTTCCACCTGGAGTCACCAAGATGTCTCCCTTGGCTCCAGGAGATGTGAGCTTTTCTTCCCAGCCATGATCCTGGCCTCATGAGCAAGACATTTCCTTTCCTTAAGGTGAGACTCAAGAGAGGAATGACTCACAAATGGACGTGGCCTCTGTGTCTTGGTCTTGTCTCATGCTGTTTGGGTTCCCCAGCATCCAGACTGCTCTGTTTGCCATGTTGAGAACCCCATGGATCCTGGGATATCAGGCTTGGAAGGGCCTCAAGGAACTTGCGCTGCAGCAGGAGCAAATCTCAATATGTTTAGCCTTCTGCTTTTCTCTTCTGCACTGGCTTGAGGATAATTAGGATTACAATGGTCTTTTTCCTGTATTCTTTTTTTACTTCTGCAATAAGCTCTTTAGAACCAACAGGAAAGACCCTAGGGAGCCAGACATAGAGCTTATGCCACAACAGACCAGAAAAAGAATGAAGAAAGCCAGGGGCCCTGTCACCATGGAGACCAGTTGAGGTTGTCTGGTGTTAGGAAAAATTGGCAGACTTGGAAAATAGCAGAATTGGTTACCATGTGTCCTCTCATGAGGTATTCTATCCTGGATCTCAAGGGATTAACTTCTCCAAGATGAGCACCTTTGACAGACATCAATCAACATGGGCTATTTGACAGGTCTGTAGAGACAGAAGTGGTAGAAAACTTATGGTGATGCAAATGGTGCTTGTCCCTAGCAATGAAATAAATTTCATCTGGTAGACATACAATTGATGTCTACCCTGTAGAAAAAAATAGCCCCAACCATTACATTTCATTGCCCAATAGCAGTGGTTCTCAAAGTGCCATTTAGCTATATCTTGGGGTTGACCAGAATGCTCTCAGGAAGTCTATTAGGCCAAAACGACTTTCATAAATAAGGCGCTACTTGCCTTTTTTACTCTCATGTTCTCACAAATCTATAGTGACATTTTGCAGGGACTACATGATTTGTGATGTCACTGTCCTTGCTCCAATGGCTAATGGAATTTGTAACTGTAGATTCTCACATTTCAAAAATGTGTGTAAAGTACTTCTAGTATAGCAGATACAATGTTATAAATGGTGTGTATGTGGATGAACACATATGAACACATATCCTCCTAATATAGTAGGTACAATGTTATAAATGGTGTGTGCGTATGAAGACACATGAAATATCCTCCTAATATAGCAGGTACAATGTTATAAATGTATGTGTGTGAGTGCATGCACATAGTCTCCTAGTGTAGCACGTACAGTGTTATAAATGGTATGTGTATATGAACACACATGTGATATCCTCCTAGTATAACAGGTACAATGTTATAAATGTGTGTGTGCGTGTGTGTGAATGCATGCACATATTCTCCTGCTGTACCAGGTACAGTGTTATAAATGGTGTGTGTGTGTGTGTGT
Organism: Tupaia tana; assembly: GCA_026018925.1. NCBI lineage: Eukaryota > Metazoa > Chordata > Mammalia > Scandentia > Tupaiidae > Tupaia > Tupaia tana. Next base: position 214,327,153 of record JAKSZU010000006.1, read on the forward strand.
GTGTGTGTGTGTGATATCCTCCTAGTATAGCAGGTACAATCTTATAAATGTGTGTGTGTGATTTCCTCCTACTGTAGCAGGTACAATTTTTTTGGGGGAGTGGTATTTGCTATAAGGCGTGTGCGCTTGCCAGAAAGACAGAGAGAGACAGAGAGCCAGAAAGTGAGGGATCATGGCATGGCTATCCCCCCGGGGGGTGATTTCTCGCTTTCTGTCTCTGTCTCTCTCTGTCTTTCTGGTGAGCACATGCGCCCTATAGCAAAAACCTCTCAAAAAAAAAAAAAAAATGAATACTCCTCATTGAGGGGCCAACAGGTGGCATGGTGGTCAAGGCACTGGATTCCAACATGGCCAATCATGATTTAAGTCTTGGACCCAATGGCTTGAAAATCACTCTGGTTCGCATGTGTGCATACCCAAAATCCTGAGAAGAGAATGGAGGAGAAGGAATTGTGTGGTCAATCCCCCAGACGGAGTGGTTTCTCACTTTCCTTCTCCCTGTCTCTCTCTCTATCTCTATCTCTCTCTGTCTCTGGTAAGCACAGACACTGTATGGAAAAGAAAAAGAAAAAGAAAAAGAAAAAGAAAAAGAAAAAAGAAAAGGGAAAGAAAGGGAAGGGAAGAGGAGAGGAGAGGAGAGGAGAGGAGAGGAGAGAGAAGGAGAAGAGAGAAGAGAGAAGAGAGAAGAGAGAAGAGAGAAGAGAAGAGAAGAGAAGAGAAAGAAAAGAAAAAAGAAAGGAAAGGAAAGGAAAGGAAAGGAAAGGAAAGGAAAGGAAAGGAAAGGAAAGGAAAAGAAAAGAAAAGGAAAGAAAAGAAAAGAAAAGAAAAGAAAAGAAAAGAAAAGAAAAGAAAAGAAAAGAAAAGAAAAGAAAAGAAAAGGAAAAGAAAAGAAAAGAAAAAAAGAAGAGTACTCATTGTGAGACAGAAGGAGCAACAGGAAGACCCAGGCCATCGGGTCTGAGATCAACGGCAGGGACCCTCACTCAGCCTGCTGTGGGAGAGGAGGGTCTACTCTGGCTTTCAAGGACCACAACCCAGTTCTACAGTCCCAAAGATAGAAGATAGGAACTGCCATTTGGCCCCTCATTTATGTAGGAGCAAGAGAGAGGCCCAGGCCAGCTCGTCAGCAGGGACCCCCCACCCAGCTTGCTGTGGGAGAGTAAGGGCTGCTCCAGCTCAAACAGTATGCTTGTGTACCACATGAAGTGGTCCACCACCTTGTATCCTACCCATCTAACTCAGCCTCCAGCCACACTGTGAGCAGAAAGGTTTGGGTATACAGGAACCAAACAACTGAAAGACAGCAGACTCTGGAGGAATCCTTGCCCCACAACCTCCCTAGCGGTAGAAGAAGAAAAACTCTCCTCTGGAAACCTGAACCCAAGGGACCAGAAGATGTCATGGTTACGTCACTGGACTTCCACGTAGTCAACTGTAGTTTGAGTCCTGGACCCAGCTGCTTGAAACTCATACCAGGCATGTGTGTGTGCATGCCCAAAATCCCTAGAGGAGAATGGAGGAGAAGGGATTATGGCATTGGCCATTCCCCCCGGGGAGGATGATTTCTCACTTTCTGTCTCTCTGGTAAGCACATGCACCCTATAGCAAAAATCTCTCTAAAAATAAAAAGTAAATTAAAAAAATAAACTGAACCCAAAATTCCTACTGTGAATTCCACACAACCACCCACGATGGAGGAGGGAAACTGGCAGAGAGCTAGTGCAAACATAGGGCAGGGCATGAGTGTATCTCTGCAGCAACATACTCCAAAGAAGTGGGAAGAAGTGAATGTATCATCAGATAACTAAAATTCAAAGCAGAATCCCAAGAAATAGGAGAAAACCAGAAAACCACCCCCCACAAGGAACATAACTCCTCACCATCAATGTATGAAACACAAAAGATCAAAGAAATGACGGGACCAGCAGTTAGTACAATGGCTATGTTGCTAGGCTCCCATGTAGTCAACCACGGTTCGAGTCCCAGACCCAGTGGCTTAAATTCACTCCAGGTGAATGTGCGTGTGTGCCCAAAATCCCGAGAGGAGAATGGAGGAGAAGGAATTGCAGCATGGCCATCCCCCCTAAGGGGTGATTCTCGCTTTCTGTCTGTCTCTCTGTCTTTCTGGTGAGTGCACGTGCCCTATAACAAAAGCCTCTCCAAAAAAGTAAATAAAAAATGTCAGAAAAATAATTCAGAATATTCATTGTAATAAATATCAACAAGATGCAAGAGAAAACACACCCATTTCCAGAAGATGAAAATAATCCTTTCATGATTTGAAGAAGGAACTCCATAAAGAGATAGACACGCAGAAAAATCACCAACAGAATTTCTGGAGAGATAGAATACAATGTAGAAAGGTACAACCTGCCCAGCCTGCTGATCAACCTGCAGAAAAAGCTGATGAACCAATGGAACATTAAGTGATCAACCTATCTATATGTGTATTATCAAACATGTAAGAAAGCAGGAACATATGATTACAGTGCTAATGATAGGAATCTATACTTAGAACCAAAAGATACAGAGTGCTAGAATAGTATGTTGTAGGAATCAGTTGAGATGTGGTTTTTTTCCAAGCAGCCTCACCACGGAGATATAATGGAGAGCATTTTTCTTTGAAAGGATCTATATAATCATTTATAGACTACCATGAAATAAAACTAAAATGTTTCACCTCTGGTAATAAATAAATAAATAAATAAATAAATAAATAAATAGAATACAATGTAGAAAATCAAAACTTTCCTTAAAAATATCAACAGCATATAGACCACATAGAAGAATTTCTGACCTTGAAGACAAAACCTCCAGTTTAGTCTAAGCAACTGAAAAGAATAGAAGAATAACCATTAAAAATCAGGACAACATAAGAGAAATCTTAGACACCATCGAATAGCTGGTAGCCACATAATAGGTATTCAAGAAGGCAAAGAAACAGGTAAAGGTATGGAAATTCTTTTTCATGATATATTAGCTGAAAATCTTCTAAATTTAGAGAGGCATGTGGACATCTAAATCCAGGAAATACAAAGGACACCAAATAGACATAACATAAGATCCTTTCCAAGGGGTATCATAGCTAAGTTGGTAAAAATCCAAGACAAAGACAATATTCTAAAAATGGCAAGAGAGAAATGTCAAGTATAGCTACCCAGTTAGACTGACATCCAACCTCTCAACTGAAACAATTTAGGCAAGGGAAGAGTGGAAGACATATTTAAGACTCTGAAAGAGAAACTGTTTCAGCTGAGAGAATTATACCTGGCACGATTATCTTTCAAATAGGAAGGAGAAATAAAGTCATACCCAAATAAACAAATGCTGAAAGAATTCACCAAAACTAAATGTCTTCAGGAAATACTTAAGACAATACTACACCAGAGAAACTAAAGGGAGATAAATAGAAGACAGAGCGACTTGAATAAAAAGGTAAGTCCAAACATATCCATAATAACATTGAATGTCAGGATTAAATTTCCCAACTAAGACTAAACAATGCAGATTTAACTATTTTACACACAAGCAGGTATATAAGTACAAATTCACCAGTTATTTGATAGGCAGTTGTCTCTACTGGTTTCAGTTTATATATTTATTAAAACCATTACTTATTGTATAAAACTAGATAACAGAGGAAAAGTCCAAAATGTTACAAATAACTGAGTCTTTCTTTGGAATGAATTTAAAGAAGGCTAAAATCAAGAATTTTGTAAAGCCTGTAAATCACCAAATTGCTGAATTCACCATATCTTTACAATTTGATTTTGTTTTTGCTTTTTTAAGACTTTATTTCTTTATGCACAGTGTAATACTACAGTCTTACAATGTGAATATGTAAAAGTATTCTTTTTCTCTCTCTTCCTAATGAGCTATTGTTAGGTATAATTGTACCTATCTCTAATTGGACTAATGACTGATACCATAGATCTCTTCAGATCATAAACTCTTATCTTCCACAGTCCTCCACATGGAAATTACAAATTCTTCTTTCATTGGCTATGATAAGATTATCTTTGTTTTCAAAAATCCATCCTCATTAATTTTTTTTAATCAACAGAAATTTATTTTCTCACAGTTCTTGAGGCAAGGTGTCCCAGATTAAGGTATTTTTATCAGGGCTAGCTGCTTCTTCTTCTACTTCTATTTTATACAATCACTATACGTCACTTATATTGCAAAGTGAATTTACCCAACGTGAAATATTCTTCACTCCAGTCCATCAAAAGGTAATAAACCATTTCTGTGTCCCACAAATGTGTTGCCTATTTTTCTCCCTAATTTCCCTCCATACACTTTCCTCCTCTCTCACTCTTCTCCCACAGTGTCTCCAGTGTCCAAAGCTATTTTCTTTTTTTTAATTTTATTTATTTATTTATTTACATTTTTTTATACATTCAATCGCATTATTTAGCTTACAAAGTGAACATTTCAATATGTGAACATTTCTCCCCGGTCCAGTTGATCAAAATATCTTCAACAGATAACAACATACCTCCCCGTCCCGACTGTGCTCTGTCTCCATATCCCTCCTCCAAATGTCCTTCCTCAGGCTCCACTCCTCCACACACACCACATCTGGCATTCACACCCATCTCTTGTGTTTGTACATCCTTTAGCCTGACAGTTTCAGTCATAGAGTGCGGACACTCGGTATATATTAAGTGGGGACATACAATGTCTCTCCTTCATAGCCTGACTTGCTTCACTCAGCAGTAAAATCTTCCATATTCTTCCACTTTCTGTCAAACGTCAGGGTTTTGTTGTTTTTTATGGCTGAATAGTATTTCATAGAGTATATGTGCCACAGTTTTTCAATCCAAGCTATTTTCAATGCTTTTATGTCTGCAAGTCTTTCAGTCTCTACCATAGAGTGTGACTCCCTGTGCCATTGGGACATCCTCATTAACTTAGGAGACTTTCTATTGTACAATTTGTAATCAACTTGTTTTTCTTCAAACCTTATTTCACAGTAAAGAATATCAGAGGCATTTCAGTATATACTTCCAGAATAACCAGTGGAACAGGTTTTGCATGTTTGCAACATAATATGTTAGATACTGGTGGTGAATATGTTTATATTATTGATTTGTTTTTATACACAGTATACAAGTTCTTAAAAACCATTCTATACCCTAAAAAGATGGACAATGAATAGATGTAAATCATAAATTACAATAAACATTCTTTTTAAAAAAGAAAAAACTAAAAAGAAAAAGAAAAAAAAATATTCCTTATCAAAAGTTAGTCAAATTTTGTTGTTATGGCTACAAACATACAGTAAAAAAATAAAAAAACATTTAAGCAAATAATATCCACCAAACTGACAACATCATAGTGTTCCCCTCCAAGGAAGAAAAGGGAAGGAGAGATAAAGCTGTGTCTGTAATATGCTGAGTCTTTAAAATTGAAAAATGTATATAGATGAAGAAAATAAGCTAATAAGAAATAAAAGATAATATTATGTAGTGATACAGATGACACTATAAGAATTCATTTTTAATTAATTGTTTTTCATAAGCAAGAGAAAGATGGTGCCCCAGCAAGGTCTTATCACCATGATCCACTCAAGCTCCAGCTAGCCTGGATCACAGGAGTGTGTGTCCAGTATACTCAGTGTGGTCTGTAGATGTGAACCTAGAACTGTCCTATGTGTATCAGCCTCACAGAACATGCGTTTTACTGCTGTGCCACCAGCCTGTCCTAAGAATTTCTTTTTTTTAATAGCTTTCTTGGACATATAGGACAGACAGTTGGTGTTAAGTGCAGACATACAATGCAAAGGGACATGCATGAGATCTTCGGTCATAGCCTCTTCTGCCCATGTTTTTGTTGTTACTACAACATGTACTATATCTTGCACTCTAAGAGGCACCTTTTAAAAAAAAAAAACTTACCATGTTCTTATATTTATTTACACATTTCTACATAGGTTTCGACAATATCTGGAACCACTTTAATGGGTTATTTTGAAGGAAAAAAATGGATGTAGAGAACTTAACTTTGTGACAATTACAGAGCACGGTTGCCTAAAAATAGCCATTACCTCTTCCCTTCTTTGAGTTTTTGGTTATTGCTTTCCAAATTTTTCTTAATTTCACATTGAGTAATTTAACCCACCTACATACATATAAGATATTAACTTTAGATGTCTCATGATTAACTGAAAAATAGAGGATTGTCTGTTGATGATAATGTGTACGATTAAATTTTTAAATGGACTGGTGTGTAGTGTATTTATGCTGAGAAATCTTTTTTTTCATCCATAACTAAAATTCCAAAATTTTAATCAGTTGATAATGAATTTCACAAAGCCCACTCAACATTTACAAAGTGAAGAATAACCAGTCTACTCACAGCATGGGATTACTAGAATCAAACATTTTGAAAGTTGTCCTTGAAAGGCGAAGAGAAAAGTATGTTCTAATCTTTACATGAGGGCTCTATATTCCTTAACTTTTATTACCATGTAATGGCATTTATACTTTTGAAGTTCCCATGTTAAAGAAGACTTTAAAATGTATCCCCAAAAGCGTAACCTTAAAATACAAGACTGCCATGTTAAATTTTTTTGTTCCCCTTGGTTTCAGCAAAGGCTATGAAAGTGCTGGCTATTAATGTCTTTTCCCATTTATCTAAATATGGACTACTCAGGAAACTTGACTTTCCATTCAAAGTATTTTTGTTTACCTTTTTTATTATAATTATTATTTTTATGCATTCAATCACTGTACATCATTTAGCTTGTATAGAGAATTTACCCAACATGAAATACACCTCACACCAGTCCAGTTGAGAATACTGTGTACATCATCATCAACAGGTAATAAAACATTTCTGTATCCCACAAATGTCTTACCTCTCTATTTTTTCTCCCTAATTACCTTCCCTACACTCTTTCCCATTCTCTTTCCATACTGTCTACAGTGTCCATAACTATTTTCAATGCTTTTATGTCTTCCAATCTTTCAGTCTCTACCACAGAGCACAGACAATTGGTGTTAAGTGCAGACATACAATGTCTCTCTTTCATAACCTGACTCACTTCGCTCAGCAATAAATCTTCCATATTCATCCATTTTCTATCAAATGCCAGGGTCTTGTTGTTTCTTATGGCAGTGTAGTATTCCATGGAGTATATGTGCCACACTTTTTCAATCCATTCATCTGTTGGTGGACATTTGGATTGGTTCCATGTCTTAGCAATCATGAATAAAGCTGCAATAAACATAGATGTGCAAGCACCTTTCTGACTGAGCATTCTCCTGTCCTTTAGGTAGATACCCAGGAGTGGAATTGCTGGATCATATGGTAGTTCTATTTGTAGATCTTTGAGGAACCTCCATATTGTTTTCTACAGTGGCTGGACCAATTCACATTCCCACCAACAGTGTAGGAGAGTTCCCCTTTCACCACATCTCCACCAGCACTTATTAATTCTTTTAATATTCACCATTCTGACCAGGGTTAGGTGGTATCTCATTGTGGTTTTGATCGGCATCTCCCTTACAATGAGGGATACTGAGCATTTCCTCATATGCATTTGGCTGTTTGTATGTCTTCCTTAGCAAGCTGTTTATTCAGCTCCTTTTCCCATCTTTTAATTGGGTTAATCATTTTTTCTGTGTAAGCCACTTGAGTTCCCTGTGTATTCTGGTTATCAATCCCTTATCTGTTTTATAGAAATATTCTCCCATTCCAAGAGAGAATATTTAAAACATGTTGACAATTCTGAAATAGGGCTGCATTTTACAATTGATAGTAAAATATAGTTAAATTGGCAGAGTTCTTTCATGGTGCAACAAAATATTTCTGGTTCATCTTATAATCAATAGTATCTTGGATTCTCTCTCTAAAGGACAAAAAGAAATTTAAAAAAAGAAAAACATGAATGGATGAATGAGTTCACTTCTTTGGCATTCCATTGAGAGACCAAGAGAGAAATGAAAAACTGTTCCTTTCTTTTCAAGGTAACTAAGGGGGTTTCTTTGATTGAGGCACTGTGTTGAGACTGAGCCTTAGACAGCCTGGGAACTTAACTGTATCTAATTACCTTTTAGGAGAAGAACAGGAGAGCTGGAGACACACATTGCTATTTATGATGCTGTTTATGATGATTTCTTCTTTAAAAAAACAAGAGAATAAAACTCATATTGAATTCCTTTGATTAAGAAGATGTGATGAATCAGAGAAAACTCGGTGTTGGTCAGCAGAACCTGACCTGGAATAAAGAATTGTCCTAATTTCTGAGTATTATTAAACTTTACTTGCCAAAGTAAAATGAAGTACAGAGCCAATAGTAATTAAGTCCTCTTTTTTTTTTTTTTTACAATGGACTTAGATGTAAGAGGTTCTATAAGAAGAGAGCCTCTACTTCCTGATATAATAATCTCACAAGGGAGAAAGCGGAAAAGCAAATCATACCCTATTGAATAAAAGCAGGAATCAAGGAGGAAAATAGAGAGGCAAAGCATTTAAGGGACACAGAAATGGAGGATTGTCTGTTGATGATAACATATATGATATCTTCAACTGGACCAGTGTAAAGTGTATTCATGTTAGGTAAACTCATTTTACAAGCTGTAGTGATGTACAGTGATTGGATGTATAAAATAAATTTATAAAGAATCAGGGTCAGAGGAGGGGAAGATGATGAAAGACTTGAGCTGAGGTCAGACATTGTGGCTGCACAAAGACGCACAAAATCTATCCTGTTCAGATGAAATTCTGAAATCCAGCCCTTCCTCATCCTTCCCACAATGCAGGAGCCTTGGAGTGAAACTTTACAAGAATGAAGCACGGTTTCCAGTGAGTGAATAATATGGCATCTGTCATCAAACACACCCATCCCAGCAAGGAAAAGGCTCAAACCCTGAAAGTCTGTCCTGAAGTCAGAAATGATAAAAGTGAGGGGGCAGGTAGCCTCTGCAAACCAGATAAGAAGGTGTCATTTCCACTGTTTAAAGATTTAAGAATGTTGAAGTCACTAGATCCACATAGTTATTTAATGATCACTCATTCAACAAACATGTTTTTTAGCACCTGTTACATGCCAGGCACTGTTCTAGGAAACTGAGATAGAGTCCTCTCTTTGTAGTTCCTATATTCCTCCAACTTAAACACTATATAAAGTAATTCCCTTAATTCTCTATTACTATTAGTAAAAGTATAGCTGAGATTTGAACCCATAGTCAAATTCAGAGTCTGTGTTCTTAAGTATTGTACTATATCACTTGTCCAGATGGAGCTCAAAATTAAAATAGTGTGCCTACTTATAGGGCCACTGTGGCTCCATGGCCTGATGGTTAAGGTAACTGGATCCCATATGGCCAACTCCAGAGTCCGAGGCCCAGACCTGGCAGCTTGAGAAACAGGACAGGTACATGCGCATGCATACACAAAATCCCAAAAGGAAGGAAGGATGAAAGAGAAGGGATTGTGGCATGACCATGCCCCATTGAGGGGGAAAGGGTGCTCTATCCTCCCCGCCTCTCTCTGGTAAACACTCATGCCACCTAGCGCCAAAAGAGAGAGAGAGGTTCTGTCTGGCAGATGGAGTGGGAGCTGGGCAGCCCTCTGTGGGATGTCTTCTCTCCCAGGGCTCTGCCCAAGTGACATTTTATCCTCCTTCCTCCACCTCAGTAAATGAGGGCAGCCCTCCAGCTTTACATGACTACATGAAAGGATTACATCTACATGAAGGTACAGCTGCACGTGTGTCCTCTCTACCGTGTTGTAAGCCAGGGAACCATTATGGAGGACCTGGGAGAATGCTGCCTCCCTTCACTGCCCCCATCCTTTCCCCACTCCCCACCTCCATCCTTGATGCTGGGGGAAGAAAGAAAGAAAGAAAGAAAGAAAGAAAGAAAGAAAGAAAGAAAGAAAGAAAGAAAGAAAGGAAGGAAGGAAGGAAGGAAGGAAGGAAGGAAAGGAAGGAAAGGGAGGGAGGGAGGGAGGGAGGGAGGGAGGGAAAGGGAAAGGGAAAGAAAGGAAAGAAAGGAAAGGGAAAGGGGGGAAAGGAAAGGAAAGGGGAAAGGGAAAGGGAAAGGGGGCAGGGAGAGGAAAAATAGAAGGAAAGAAAGAAAGAAAGAAAGGAAAGGGAAAGAAAGGAGGAAGAAGGAAGAAAGGAAGAAAGGAAGGAAGGAAGGAAGAAAGAAAGAAAGAAAGAAAGAAAGAAAGAAAGAAAGAAAGAAAGAAAGAAAGAAAGAAAGAAAAAGGAAAGGAAAGGAAAGAAAGAAAGAAAGGAAAAAAGGAAAAGGAAAGAGAGACAAAAACCAGACCAGACCTCCTCAAGCCAGGGAGGGAAATGATGTGAAGAGAAAAGAAATTTAATAGGAGTCTCTTGCTGCCCAGAGCAGCCCCGGGACATGAGTCTTTGGGAGAGACCTGAAAGCTCAGCCTCCAGGCTCTGGTGGCCTCCACCTTCCTTTCTCTGAAGCCGCAGCCCCATTGCATTTGGAGGGAGTAGCTTACCCACCCCACCTTTCCCATCTGGTGACATCTTACCTTTTCCTTCTCTCACAGTGGCAGTTGGTGGGCTCTTAAAGGGATGCTGAACAAAACAGCTAGAACTAGATCCAGAGGGACTTTTTGTTGTTGTTGTTGTTGTTGTTGCTGAGTGAGAGATTTTGCTATAGAGTGTGTTGGCTCACCAGAGAGTCAGAGAAAGACAGAGAGACAGAAAACGAGAAATCACCCCACAGGGGGAATGGCCACACAGCAATCCCTTCTCCATTCTCCTCTTGGGATTTTGGGTGTAAATGCACACACGCCCAGCATGAATTTCAGGCCCCCGGGTCCAGGGCTGAAACTATGGTCGGCCATATGGGAGAGTAGCACCTTAACCACTATCCCAGCTGCTGGCCCTTGGAGGGACATTTAAACTATCCAGTAATGGGCACAGTGCAGAGCCTGCCGTCGAACGCCCAGTGCTGTGATAAGCATCTTAGGTGTTCATTTCACCCTCCCAACACCCTAAAAGTACTAATACATCCCATTGGTAGTCCTGTTCTACAGATGAGGAGACTGAGGCACAAGGGCAGGTTAAACAGCTCACCTGAGGTCATTGACTCTGAAGTGGCAGGATTAGAACCCTGCTCAAGGTCAAGCCTGTGCAGTCGACCACAGCACTGAGCTGACCCCAATAGCTAAAGTAACCTGTGGTTGCACAATATCCATTCTCAAGCCTCAGTGCAGGGTGGCTCCCTCCCCTATGCAAACCCTAGGTGTACTTCCTGTCCCTCCTGCCAACCCCAAGCATGTCAAGCAAAGCCCCACATCTGCAAATTCCTCACATGGTCTCACCTGCCCAGAAAGAAACTCCTTGCCCTTCCTCTGGGCCTTGGTTTGCTTAGCCATAAGGCCAGAAACAACAGCACCTGACCCTCAGAATCAAGTAAAGCCTTACCAAGACGTCCACATGCCAAGTGCCTGACACCATGTGGGCATGCAGTGGCTTCTAGGAAACCCTGGCTGCTGTGTATGGGCTCACCTATGAGCTACGGAATTGCTAATGGAGCCTCCAGCGGGTCTGGATCAGCCTCTGCCTCACTTAACCTCTCTGTGACTCGGTTGCCTTCATGGTAAATGGAGACACTGCCCTAGCCTCCTGTTCCTCCAACACCATCAAACCTCTCTGCATATGAGGGGATGTGGGCTGTTACAGTTACTGAATGGGACAGGTTGTGGTGAGAAAGAAATTCATACATATAGGATATGTGGGACCCTGCCCTGTGCGTGGCAAGGACACCCTGAGGTCCTGGAATCCCAAGAGGCACCTACACCAAGGGCCCCTTTGCTTGAGGAACTCCAAGCTCTTTCTGAGGCTGCTGACAGCACTCCCCATGTGCAGATAAAGTGCCCTCTGCAGAGATGGGGCACCGAGCCAGGAGAGCAATGTCATAGAGAAAGACCCCCAAGAAGGAGCCCCCCACCCTGCCAGCCCACTCACCAACAGCATCGTTCCTACCAGCAACCATGGGCCTGCACCAGAACCTGGAAAAAATAAAATGAAACAAAATGGTCCATAATTAGAATGGCAATAAAAGCAGGGGGGAGGAGTAAGGCAGTGAACTCTATTAATAGTGCTAATAAATGTTCTGGGATAATACCACTGTGTTCTGAACCTGCCCGTGGGAGGTGTTGCTTACACTCATTTGCATATTAATTTGGAAGGAAAATGCCGGGCTCTTTCTGCTGGGATAAATCAATTCCACTGGAAGTTCTCAGATGGGAAACGGCTAATTCTTCTTCCCTTTTCCTCCCAGCAGGAAGACACCCATTTGCTGCTGGGAAAATATTTTTAAGAGCCACCATGGTGTGAAAAAAACTAGGCCAAAAACTATAAGCAAAGTGCAGACTTTGCAAATGGCCACAGCCACACTGTGACAGCCTAAGTAAGGCTCAGCTTTGTGGGGCTGCAGGAGCCAAGGGGAGCCAGATGGACTCCTGGCTTCTATAGACCCAGGATGGCCAGTAGGTTCACTCTGAATCCCAGTGTTTTTTGATTGGTACTGACTGGAAATGGCACGTGGAGTTGAGAAGGATTAGAACTCCAGCTTCAGACCGTGTGGTAGTTGATTAGTGATGTTTGCCACGAAAGATAGCGCATGGTGGGATGAGTGATGTCTGCCATGCTGCCCTAAGGAGCGTCTTGGCTTATAATCTGGATCAGGTGTCTTGGGCTACTTGAGGCCTGGTGAGGCGGTCAGGGCAGAAAATGGGAACGAAACTACAGAGCAGCTAGGCAGATAACAGACAGCCCAAAGAATGTGGTGGGAAAGGACATATCTAAACACTAGTATTTTTTTGAGCATCTTCCATGTTTTGGACACTGTCATATTTGGAGAATATGGAGACATCAAATACAACACTTCATTTCAAGAAATGAAATCTAATGAATGAGACAGGTCTGTAAATAGGACTTAGAATATAATGAAACGGGGACCAGCAGGTGGCATGGTGGTTAAGGCGCTGGACACACCCACATGGCCGACCTGGGTTCAAGTCCTGAATCTGGTGGCTTGCTTTCTCACTTCCTCTCTCTCACTCTCACCCTCTGTCTCTCTCTTGTCAAATTAAAAAAAATAAATGAATGAATAAATAAAATAAATAATTATTTTTTTAAAAAAGAATATAATGAAACATCTCTGGCTTCTGTTTCTTCTAATTCCTGGGTGCTCTCCCCAGTTTCTCCATTTCTCCTCTTGATGAATACTCCCCAAAGATGCTCTTCTTGGGTGTTTAGCTCCTTTCCTCACTGTACACACTGACAAGGGAATGTCTTTGGGCTCCCTAAGCCTGACCTTCCTCTTCTGCACCAATGGCTCCAAAAAGCTGGTCTCGAGCAATTTTTCTCCCCACCACCATTTCCAGCGACCATGAGGCATCCCCACTATTACAGTCCCTGTATTATGGGTGGGGAAACCATGGCTCAGAAGGCTTCAGTAGCTTCCTCAAGATCACCCAGCTAGCAGGTGGTAAAGATTAGACCCAAGGTCTGTGTGCCTAGAGCCTGTGACCTCAACCCCAGGCCATCTGCTGACCAGTTGACACTGTCTGCTAAGACATCACATTGGACCCCAGGAGGAACCTCATGCATAGGGTGAGATGCCTGGACACAGATACAGGACACTTGTTCCTCCCACCTATCACCATCAAAACCTCCCTGCTTATGAGGGGATGTGGGCTGTTACAGTTACTGAATGGGACAGTCACCAGATACGGGGAGAGAGCTGTGGATGGAGGGAGAGGTCAGGGCTCTGTGACTGTGAGTAAAGATAGGCTCTTCTGAATTGCACATCGTTATGATGTGAGATTGCTTATTCTTAAACATCACACAGCAGGGAGGTCACCAGATTTCTCCAGTAAACCAGATACTAAAAGGTGGTTCTAGGGAAGTGACATAATCCTCACTTCCTGGAGGAAACTGAGGCTCAGAGAGGTCAATGTCTTTTAGGTATGCACAGCCAACAGAGCAGGGACTGAACCCAGAACTTTTAGGCTCCCAACCCCACATGGTTCCTTCCAATACCAAAATTCTCCAGCTAGATAGAAAAGGTCAAAAGTAATTCTAGGTGGTGTTTATTAAGCACAGAGGTAGAAGAAAGAGAGATATTATCATGAAGAACTTGAATTTAAAAACAAGCATTCTTCAAAGGATCTGTTTCCTTAAAGAGCATCTTGGTGCTTTGTGTTCAATATGGCTAGGTAGAAAAAGCTTGTGGACTCTGGGAATCTGAGGCCAAAGACTTATGGCTTCTGTCCCAGAACTCTAGCACTCAATGAGCAGATACCTCCTGCCTCACTTTGCCAGAGAATGAAGAGACCTCTATAGCCTCAGCCCTGGAAAAGATCTTGGGACCCTCCATCATGGTCCATAGCTTCATAATAGCAGCTCCATTCTCCCAGGTACCTATCTGTCTTCTCCTTGCACCCCACCCCAGGGCAAGGAGGGGCTGTGGCATAAGGGCCACAGATGGCCTGTGTCCCAACCCCAGCTCTGTTTCTTATTGGCTGGGTGGCCCTAGGCACCCACATCTCCCTGTGCCTCAATACTCTCATCCCTGACATGGAGGACGCAGCAGCACTTGTCCCACAGGGTAGTCATGAAGATTATATGAGTCCAAAACCATAAAGATTTACAATGGTGCCCCGTGCAGTAAGAGCTAGTCCTCATTAGATTCTGATTGGCTTCTTCTTGTCTTCTCCATGAGCAAGGAAACTTCCCCAGGGCCAGGATGTTGTTTTGCTCACCACTGAATCCTCAGCATCTAGAATAGTTCCTGGCACTGGCCACAGGTCAGCTTGCAGATTTGTTCAACACTAGCCCGGCCAGGCACAAGACAGGTCAAGTTAAAAGTATTCAGAAGGGGCAGAATAGTGGCCCCTACAATGGAGGACATGAACAGGTTGTCGAAATGCAGAGATCCATGACCTACAGAAGTCAGGCTCTAGGGTCAGAGTGCACAGGGTCTGAATACACCACCATCTGGGCAGGCCTGCAACCCTTTGGAGCCTGTTTCCTCATCTATAAAAGGGGAGCGCTTGTCCTGCAAGTAGTTTATCATGAGCTGGAAAGGTCACAGATCCGTGATGTCTGCAGGTGCTAAGTAAATGTTGGGCTCCTTCTCCCTGGCTCAGGCTTTCGGCAGGGCCTTCTCCCACCCTGAGAGTCCCCCTGGCCCTCCTGCCCAGGCAGTGGCTGTCCCCATCAGCAAGGCTTTATATTTACAGCCAGATTGCATCTCCGCTCTGTGATAGGGGGACGTGCTATTTCAGTTACACTCTTAGCTGGAGGAGGTAGGGGGTTAAGCTCCTGTTTTTGTTTTTACAAAGCAAAATTTGTCAACTTGGCACAGTTGACAGACTGTCTCTGTGTCACCGCACTGGTTCCTTTAATTGCTTTCCCTGCGTGTGAGCATCTGCATGTGTGTGTGTGTGTGTGTGTGTGTGTGTGCGTGCGCGTGCGCACACTCCCTGAGAAAGGCTGGCTTGCTTTGGCAGAAAAGGCACTGATTCCAGAAGAGGAGCCTGTTCCCTGGGCCTTCTGATCATGGAGAATCAGTGTGGAGTGGAGAAAAGAGACCTCTCCGGGCATCAGGAAACAGAATCTGGTCCACATTCTTCCCCTTAAATAATGGCAATATCGGCAAATGGCATGACTGTAGCAATAATAGTGTATGGTAGAGGCTAAGGGCTCTTTCCAGCTCAGTTTTAATCTCAGGCCCCAAGACATTCCACGTTCAAGGTGAGCGCTCGAACCCCCACTCCAGGATATACGAAGGAGGCAACTGAACACCTGCTTTGTAATCCTTGGCTGACCGCCTGCTTCTGGTTTATTAGACCTTGGGGCAACTTCGGAGGGGTTTAGAGCTGGAGGGATTTCTGTGGGGAGAGTCAGTCCTTGCCTGAAATGATGGAATGGGATTAGGGTTCCTCCTTCTCCCCTCTAGCCCACAAGCTGGTCTTCATGGATGGGGTGTTTTGTGCACCGTGGTCTGCCATGTGACACGTGCCTAAAGATCGAGGGGTGGGAGGCTACTCCCAGCCTGAAATGAGTGGAAGGAAACGTGCAATGCATCGAGGTGCAGCTGCACACGTGCCAAAGTGTGGACAAAGTAGAACCTGGGCCATGGGAGAGGCCAGCCTGGAGCCCACCGCAGCAGACTGAGGCGAAGCGACTCCCAGAGCAGGTTCCACACCGGTTCCTTTAATCACCTGATTGCCAGGCTCCCTGGGGTGCAGGAAGGAAGTCCAAGCGGGACCCTGAGGGGGGTGAGATAGCAAAAGGTGGAAGAGTGACAAGACAGAAAGGACCCAACCCCCCCCCCCGAGGAGCTCACTGAGCCATTGAATGAACCAACCTGTCCTCTCCAACCTGGGACCTTCTCGGCATAGAAAGTACCACGCTGTCACTGCTGCTTGCGACACCTGAGTTCTCTGAATCCTGGGTCCGAGCTGATAGTAGTGACCTCCCTCACGTATGCAACCAACAAGTGGAAATGTCAAACTGGGTGGCAGGTCTGTGGCCCAGGGCCCAGAGTGTTTCATGAGTCACTAGGCTGCGATGGTCAGATGTTCGCGGGAAGCGTGCCGTGAAAGCCCAAGTCACAGCTGAGACACAGGCAGGCTGGAAGACTGAGGAAACAAGACATGAAGGGACTTTAGGAAAGCAAAAGTAGAAGCTCCACGCACACGTCAGGATACAGCAAGGTCTCGGTAAAAGTGCATTCTGAGAAACTGTCATAGACCTGCGGACACTGCGGACACATGGAACTAGATGCCTCGTGGGACCTGGGGGCTGGATCCTGGAAGGAGGTGAGGATGTCAGTGAGAAACTGGTGAACTCCAAACAAAGTCTGAAGTAGAGTTAAGAGTAATGTTTCACTATGTCCGGGCAGTTGCCCCGCAGTATTGCAACTGGACTCATTTGGGAAATGTCCTGGGTTCACATCCCGAGGCCTCCTGAGGACATCAGGCACGTGTGTGCCCATGACCCAGGCAGCTAAGACTGAGGGTAGACTGTGATGTAAAGATATTGTTGCAGGAGAGGGGTCTCCCCCAAAAATAATAAACTTGGGGCCAGCATGTGGCATAGTGTTAAGATACTAGACTCTTTTTAACAGAGATTTTTGCTACAGGGCACCTGTACTTGCCAAAGAGACAGAGAGAGACAGAGACAGAAAGTGAGAAATCACCCCCCAGGGAGGATGGCTATGCTGTAATTCCTTCTCCTTTTGATATTTTGGGCATGCATGCACACACACACAGCATGAGTTTTAAACCATTAGGTCCGGGACTCGAAGCGCAATTGACTACATGGGAGTACTGTGACATAACCATTACTTCATCTGCTGGTCCCAAGGCACTGGATTCTTAACATGACCAACTGTGGTTTGAGTCTTGGACCTAGCAGCTTAAAAATCATGTCGGGCGCATGTGCATGCATGCCCAAAATCCTAGAAGGAGAAAGGAGGGGGAGGGATTATAGCATGGCCAATCCCATGGGGAGTGATTTCTCACTTTCCCTCTCACTCTGTCTCTCTGGCATGTGCACACATCCTATGTCGGGGGGGTGGGGGGGGGACCTTACTAAAAAAAGAAAGGAGGGACCAACAGATGGTGTAGCAGTTACATCACTGGATTCTCACATGGCCAACTACAGTTCAAGTCCCAGACCTGGTGGCTTGGAATTCACAGTGGGTGCATGTGCGCCCGAGATCCCAGGAGGAGAATGAAGAAGAGATTGCAACATGACTATCCCCCCAGGGGTGATTTCTCACTTTCCCTCTCACTGTGTCTGTCTCTCTCCCTCCCTGAGAGCACATACCCTGAGGCAAAAAACCTCTTTAAAAAAAGAAAAACAAAGAAAGAAAGAAAAGAATTTTTTTTAAAAAAGTAATGTATCAATGTCAGTTTCTTAGCTTTGACCAATGTGCCACAGTGTTATGTTATAGATGGCGGAAACTGGGGGCCTCCTCTGACTCCCCCTTTTCATTCATGTTAGAACTCTCAGAGCCTGAGAGACCCTGCCTTCTCTCCACCACCACTCCAGGCTCCAGCCACTCAACTTCATGCTTGATGCTTGGAAAAAAAGGAAAAGCAAAGAGCTATAGCTTCTTCATGGCCCTGAAATCAGCACCATAAATCTTCATTTTAAAATTTAATAATATTTTCTTTTGCACTTATGGCATTATTATTTTAGAGCAGTCTGCTCAGGCTCAAGGTGGCTACAGGAAATGATCTCATTGACGGACACCCTCAGCTTACTGCCAGTGGGCCATGGTCTGGCCTTCCCTAACAGAGAGACCACAAAAACCACAGGAGGGACGAGCTGGCCATGATGATTCTGAATGGCATGGGGGCTCCTAATGAATAGTGTTCAAGTGGAGTGGGGGAGTTTTTCTGAAAATCTGACCTTTGGAGGATGCCCATTGCTCCAGTGTTGGGGGGAGGTGCCTGCCTTAATGACAAGAACTCTAACAGAACAGCCCAGAGGACATGGGAGTGATAGGGTGGAACAGTGGAAGTGGCTGACCCGCTCCTATGAACCTGCTCCTCTCCCCGACCAGCCAATCCAAATGTGAAAACCCCACCCATCCTACAGAGTCCAAGTCAGTCACACCCCCTTCACACACACACACACACACACACACACACACACACGTGCACGCTCATGTGTGCACACACACAGTCCCAGTTGCAATGAATCACTCAATCCCCAAAGTTCCCATCAAATGCTACTCCCATACTCCGATTGTAGCCCTTGTCGGAGAGAACCTGAATGGAGGGACTTCATTCCTTCATTCATTCACTCACTCAACAAATATTTGCTGAGCACATTCTATGTGCTGTGTCCTGAGGACACAACACCAGCCAGATTAGCCATGAGCCACTCCTGCTTGGAGCCAGTAGGCTATAATTCTTGTGTGAGTCAGCCTGCCCCACTGAGCTGTGAGTTTCTGGAGGGATGGGCCTCTGCCCTCCCCCCTGGTCCTGTGTGCCCAGCACATAGCTGGCCCATATTAAGAGCATACAACATGTATACTGCGTGCATAGCCAAATCACCAAACACAGCCTGTGTCTCTTACTTCAAGTCTCCCAGAGCTCCCCAGTGTCCACAACAGGGTCGGCACCCTGCATCCTGTAGGTTGCAGCTACTGTCCCCAGGTCCTGGGATTTTCTCATTCCTGGTCTTTCTCCCCCACTGGTTCACATTCCTTGTGGGCCAGGACCCGCACTCCCGCAGGCCAGGACATCTTGCTGCTGACTGCTCTGGTGATGTCTTGTTCATCGCTGTCCTGTAGCAGCTGGCCCAAGGCCTGACTGTAGGGAGCAGCTGAATCTGAGCTAAATCATAGTGATCTTTAAAAGCAGAGCACCAGCTCTTGCTTGGGGCTTGGGCCAAGGCTGCACAGCTGGCAGAGGTTAAAGGAAACTATGTTTCAGCCAGAGAAGGCCAGGTGGGGCTTATATAGACCAAGGGATTCAGATGCTCCCCAGCTGCAGTTGATAATAGACACCCAGCTTTACCTTCAGCTTCTCCCTTCCCCCATTGCCCTATAAAAGAATAAACCTGGGAAAGGCTCAGGGCCGTGGTGTTCTCTATCAGAGACGTCTAGTCCACCCAATCCCCACCTTTTTCTACTTGTGCATCTGTGTCCATGTGATTGTCCTTTCCAAAATCCACCATTGCTCCCACTTGGGGGGGTCTCCTCCCTCCTCCCTCCTCCCCCCTTTTTGCCTAACAGGCCTCAGCACCTGACCAGTACAAGTCCTCTGTGAACGGATTTGGTAGATCATGGGTGTCTCTCTCACTCTGCTCAGTTCCATGTGTTCCTCCCTCCACCCGCTGGCTCAGAGACAATGGGGCAGAGAAGAGAGTCCAAGGAAAAGATCCCAGCTATAGAAACTGGGGCTGCCCTGGTCTGGCACCGCATGTGGGGTCGGGGCAGGGGCCTGCATGCTGGTACAGCACAGCAGAGGGCAGGAGTGGACCCAGGCAGGAGCCCAGCAGTGACCCTGAACCAGGTACCAATCCGCTGCCTCACCCAGAGCCCCCCGGTTTCCTTCAGTGGCAGCCAGAAACCAAGGTGCCACCAAGCCCCTGGTGACACAGGAGGTCACTGAGGTCTACCTGCTTGTCCCTCACCCCTATAATCTCTTCTCCGCAGAGCATCCTAAGCCCCCTTCCGTGACCTCAGTGAGATCAGGCCACTGCCCTGCTCCTTGCCTTCCAGTGGGCCCACGTCCTTACCATGGTCCCACAGCCTCTGCATCAGCTGCGAGCCCTGTTCCCATGATACCACCACCTTCACTCTGAGACCCCAGGGTGGCAGTCACTACCTGGGATCTCACAGATTTGCCAGGCAGAAATGATAGCATTGCAGAGCGTGAACTAGCTGGTACGCGTGACCTCGTGCGGCCCCACTGGCCCCACCTGAATTTGCACAATCTTCCTCCAGGAAAGGACAAGGAGATTAGTGACCAGTAACCCACTGGCCAAAGGCTAGATATTCTGTGGTTTCTTTCTCTGTACACAGTGTTCAAAATGGTCCCTAGCGTGGCTAAGTATTCCGTTAAAGTTTGTTGGCTGGACAGAGGGACAACCCCAAGGCCAGAAGCAACCTGACTTAATTCTAAGGCCCTGTGTGCTGGGGCTGATAGTCTCCCAGAAAAACAGGCTCAGTGGCTCTGGCACATCTGTGTATCCAGCTACAGAGCTGGAAAAGACGGAGGCTGATCTGACAGCAGCCCTAGGTGCCCAGAGCAGGAAGGGGGCATAGGTAACACTGCTCCGGCCTCCCTCCATGGAGTCCTCTCGTCCTGGCACAGAATTCCCCTGGGTGTGGGGTGGTTTCCTGGGATTTGGGAGGGCAATCCTCAGGCTGCAGACAAGCAGGGCAGCACCTCCGAGTTCAGATCTCAGACACCAGACCAGGATGGGTCTCTAAGATATGGGTCAGAAGGCACTAGAAGACCAAGATCAGAACTTAGGAAATGGGCAAGTGGCAAAAAACGGCTGCTCTGGATAACAGGATGATTCTGAGACTCAGAGAGGAGCAATGACTTATCCCAGGTCACACAGCTGGTACTGGACGGAGCCAAGGTTTGAACCCAGCACACACGGAATGCCAATAAGAACAGTGATAGTAGCTGAGCCTTCCCAAATTCCTACTGCGCCCCTGGCATGTTCAAGGAGCAGCAGGGGCCAGTGTTGCTGAAGCAGAGTGAGTGAGGGGAGGTGGTGGGACAGAGAAGGGACAGGGGCCAGAGTGTGGAGAGAGTCCCTCGTCCTAGGCACTATTGACCTTCCAGCCTGGATGGTTCTTTGTTGTAAGGGGCTGTCCTTGGGCATGCACACATATGTGTGGATGGGTCTTCCCATGATCTCTTCCCTGTATGTGTATTTTCTTGTGTCTCCCTGCTCCTCCCAGGACACCAGTCATTGCACGGGGGCCCACCATTCTTCCACTGAAAGAACTCATTGACAGGTCTTTTTGCACCCCGGTTTCCCCCTCTGCAATCAAGCCTTCCTGGTTCCCCAGCCCAACTTGTGCAGGTAAAACCCGGGGGGCTGACTTGGGGCAGAAGAAAGAGTTTACTTCCCTGACAATTGCTATTCTGGATTAGCCCGGAGGATCTCTGGGGACTTCGAGGCCACAGTGGGAGCCCCACGTGGAAGCTGGCAAGACTATGGCAGGGCAGAGCGCGCACATTTTAACCCTTTTCTGGCGCTCAACTCAGCCGCCCTAAGCCCAGGCTCCCATCAAACCTGAGACCACAGCGCCCCCTGGCGGTCGTTACGAGCGTGCAGAGCGGCTCCCCAGTGCTCATGCAGCCGTGCGCGGCGGAGGTGGCTGTAAATGAATTTAGCATCAGCACAGTTATTTAAATTGTTTTAATTAATCACAGATTGAGCAGTAAATGAACCACTAAGTGGAGAGAGAGAGAGCGGGAGCGAGCGAGAAAGAGGTGAGGGAAGGAAGGCAAAGCCTAGGTGATGGCGCAAAGAAGCACAAATAGCTTCCAGGGGCAAGGGGAGGAGGCAGCGGGCGGCGATCGCTGAGCTTTCCACCCACTCGGAATAGTCTCGGCGCCCAGCTCCAGGCGCTACATGTGGGTGCGGGAGGCGTCCCGGCCCACGTGGGGTTAGAAGGGACACAGAGCCTGGGGGGAGGCTGTCTTCTCCCTGGTTGACTGAAGGGAAGACACAGCAGGAGGGAGGAACAGACTTAGGAAGAGAGTAACATGTGCCTTGCACGGTGCTCAGTACTTTCACACGCACAATTGTATCTAGAAAGTGCAGTTGGAAACTCCGGGCGCCCTCCCAGCCTTGCCAACAGCTCTCCGCGCCACTTTACACACGCGTACCGCACGCCTGCACGTGGCAGCTTCACGGGCAGGTTGGGAACCGACCTCTGTCATGGCGGAAGACAGCGACTGAGAGGACGCCCGGACCTAGGGTGCGTTTTTTTCTTGAGTGAGACATGTCAATGACTCTCTGGGTCCTACTTTGTCATCTGTAAAACAGGTTTGTCACTTTTCACAAAATTTAATACAGAATTCAACAAACTGCTGCCCAAAGGCCTGTTTTTGCACAGCCGGTGAGCTAAGAATATTTTTTCACATTTTTAAATGGTTGAAAAAAAAATCGAAAGAAGAATAATATTTTATGGCACATGAAAATTATGAAATACAAATTCCATAAATAAAATTTTATTGGAACATGGCCATGCTCCTTTAAGTATTGTCTACAGCTGCTTTTGAGGCCCTGCTGGAGACCAGAGTCCCCTGTGTGACAGTGGCTGTGCCCCCTAGGAGGCCTACAAGATTTTCCATCCAACCTTTGATGAAAAAAGTTTGCCACCTCCCCCCACCAACCCCCACCACCAACCAGAGGCTTGCTTTCTCACTTTCTCTTTCTCTGCTCAAATTAAATAATAATAATAAATTAATTAAATTAAATAAATAAATAAATCTAAAATTAAAAATTTCCTATGTCTCTGGTAAAAGGCATGTTTATATATATCACTAAAAAGAATATCAAAATTAGGCCGCAACCCTTTATTACTTAGATTTTGTACTTTTGTATTTATTACAGTTATTTCAGGGGCCCAGAAAATAGCACAACAGTAAAATGAGACACTCTGCAAGGCTGAGCCACTTAGGAAGGTTCTAGGTTCATGTCCAGAGATCTCCCCGAGTACGCAAAAGCTTGTGCACATGATCTGGGGCTGGCTAAGGCTGGGGATGAAGTGTGGTGACAAGACCCCACTGGGGGGATGCACTCCGTGGGTGTAAGTGTGTGCTTGTGTATGTGTGATTCAAGGAGAAAGAAACTTTAAATATTTTTAAGTTATTCGAGACTATTTAATGCATACGCTTGTATCACATGTCTCAACTGTGAATACATAAAAAGGAAAATAAATGGGGCAGTGTGGTCCTGGGTCAGCCCTATGGCCTACTGGTTGAGGGAGCCAGATCCCCCCTGGCAGACCACAGTCTGAAACCTGGCTCTAGAGGCTTAAAAAAAAACTACCGGGCCCATGTGTGTGCATGCCCCAAATCCTGACAGGGTGGAAGAAAGGAGGAAAGGGGATTGAGGTGTGACCACGCCACTGAGGGGTGTTTTCTCCCTCTCTGTTTCTCTGTCTCTCTGCTGAATATTTGTACCCTCTAGCAACCGGAAAGAAAAAAAAAAGTGCTCAAGCATCTTTCTATCTAGAGATCCAGTCTTCTGAATCACTTTTTAACTCCAAATCACTTCTGCCCTCGTTTTATACACAGTCCTGTCCCCAGTGCTTCTGGGTCACACGGGCTTTCCTGCCATTGCAGGGTTTTCTTCCCAGCTGTTGATGCCGACCCTGGAAGTCCTGAGTCAGTCAGATGTTCAGGCTGCAGCAACAGTGTCACGGCCACTGCCTGGCCCAGCGTCAGAGATGTTTAAATGTGGCAGAGACATACCATGAATAATAAGCTTTTTCAAAATTGGAACAATTGTCACCTGACTCTGATACAAACGAGAGCGAAAAAGATGAAAGATCAGTCCTCAAGGAAATGCAGTGTAGTGGGTGAAGGAGACAATAGACAAATAAATATGGGTTTTATCACTAGGTGATGAGTGCTTTGAAATAAAATAAGCAGTTGGGACGGGGAGGAGAAGACCGAGGAGGAAGAGCAGGCAGGGAAGCAGGAGGAAGGGAGGGAGGAAGGAGAGGAGGAGGGTGTCACCGAGGCTGGGGTTTTGCCAAGCAGGGGCAGGAGTGAGGGGGCTGTGTGCAGGGAGGGGGCTCCAGATGGATGGTGGGATCTGTGGGTGGAATAAGGGTTGGATGCGCTCAGAGACCATCGGAGACGGGACGCACAGGGAGTCTCGGAAGAGGAGGTGGTGGTGGCGGAAGCATGGAATTGGGTGAGAACGCGGCAGTGGCTGGATGTTGGTGAGAATAAGGTCTAGAATATAACCATAGGCCTGGCTGAATGAAGAAAGGGTGAGGACAGGTCACTGAAGGACAGGGGCTCAAGCAGCCAAGAGGCTGGGTTATCAAAGGGATCCTCTCTGTAGATACTAAAATCCCCCAAAATTAGGGCTCCTGGAGCCCAGATTGGAGAGAATGAAAGAGAATCAGGAGCTGAAAGCTTCAGGACTACAAGACACAAACTCAGGGTCTATCGGTGACTGCAAGGAGGAGGAAGTGGCAGCAGGTTCTCACGTGATAGTCGACAGCCCGCCCTAGCCATACTCGATCCAACTTTAATATTCTATCTGAGGTGTCCTCTCCTCCAGGAAGCCAGCCTTGCTTCCCTCCTGCTCCAGTCTGGGTAGATGGCTTCACTGTGCTGCCCTCTGCTGTGCTCTGAAATCCTCTCAGGCACCTGCTCCGGCACTCAGTCTCTGTAGGTGTTCAATGACTGTGGGACATCCAGACTGAGAAAGCAAGGTCCGGGTTTCAGGAACAAGGCAGAGGCTTGTTTATTAAAACTGGGGACCCGGGGGCCAGTGGTAAGAAGGAGTCAGGGCTGAATCCCCTGATGCCTTTTCCCACACACACTCTATGGCTAATTAGTCCCAGTGCTAGTTTTCACTCATGCAGCAAATATTACTGAGCTCCTGAATCCCACACTCTGTGCCTGGCAATAAAGACGCAGCGTTAAACAAGATATCCATAATTTCTGACCTCATAGAGCATGTTAAGTTCTAGTTGCAGAAACAGCCACACAAGGAAATGCACAAGACATAAGATCATTTCAGATCAAAGTGAGTTTTAGGAGGAACATGAGAATGCAATGAGACAGCAGCGGGCTTGGGCAGAGTTCCTTTCACTGGTAGGTGGGGGAAACACCTGAATAGAGACTGGTGTGAATGATGACAGGGAGGAGCCAGGCCAAGACCTGAGGAAGGACTTTCTACACAAGGGAACCTGCAACAAAGCAAAGACCTGAGGCGCGACCAAGCCTGGTGTGTTGGAGGAACTGAAAGGAAACAGAGAGGTGAGCTTAGGAGCAAAAGGGAAGGAGGGTAGAAGGTGAGGTTGGAGGGGCAGACCCAGGCCCAGGAGGCACATGCAGGCCGAGACATTCCAAGGACAGGCAGCCCTAAGAAAATAATACAGTCGTCTAACACACTTGGTCCTCCTGATCGTCCTGTGTGCTGGAGCTTTCGTTGGGTAAGCTGAGTCACAGGATTTGGTGCCCCTCCCCGAGACTGCACAGCTGGGAATGGAACCCAAGCAGCTGCATGCCAGGCCACGCATGCTGTCAGCACGGCAGACCTCCCCTCGCTGCTCACACGCCAATGCACTTGCTCCTCAAAGCAACCCAGAACATGGAGCTGCTGGTTTCCCCGTCTGACACAGGGCACAGGTGGAATCCCAGGCAGGAGGCGCTCCCAGGCATAAGGAGTTCTGCTTTACAAATGAGGAATCTGAGGTCCTTGTATGTTAACTGCCACAGGGACCGGGAGGCAGAGCCAGAAGCAGGCCCCTCCCTGATCTCAGGGTTCCTGACTGAGCCCCCTCTCCACGCCACAGCTCACCTCTTCACAGTCTTTGACACAAGTGCCTCACCTCTGAGCAGTGATTACTGTACACAAAGAGGCTGCCACTGCCTCTGAGTTCAATGATCCCATAGCCCAGAGGGAAGCATGGAGACCTTCCTCACAAATAAGGAAACAGTCTCTCTTTGTCACTCCAGCAAGCACATGCGCTCTCTGGCAATTTTTTTTTTTTTTAATGGAAACCAGGCTAGTCTTGTGACCTAGTGGTTAAGGGAACCAGATCCCACATGGCCAAGTGCATGGTTTGAATCTCAGCCAAGGCAGCTTCAGAAACAAGCCAGGTGCATGTGTGTACCCCAGACCCTGAGAGAACAGGGAAGCAGAGAAGGGCTGCAGCCTGGCTATGCTCTTTTGGGTGCAATCTCTCTCTCTCTCTCTCTCTCTCTCTCTCTCTCTCTCTTTCTCTCACAAGTGGACATGTCCTCTGGAAAAAACTTTTAAAAGAAAAAGAGTGGATCTACCTCTGGGGGTGAGGCAGGGTACCCAAGGGAAGACTGCTTGTGAAGGAGCCTCACTCCACCCAAGACTGGGGTTCAGACCTCTTTGGAGAAGGCGTGGCTAAGGCTGCTGGGTGGTGGCAAAATTTGCTAGGGTGCCACGGGTCACAGTTAGTAATATCTTAGTCTGTTCATGCTACTATAACAAAATACCACAGACTGGACAATTTATGAATAATAAAAATTAGTTTCTCACAGTTCTGGAAGCCAGGAAATCCAAGATCAAGGCACCAACAAATTCAGTCTCTACTTCCAAGATGGCGCTTGAATGCCATGTCCTCACATGGCAGCAGGGACTGATAGCAGAAGGGCCTGGCTAGTTCACTCGGCTGCCTTATAAGGTTGCTAATCCCATTTGTGAGAGCAGAGCCCTCACCGACTAAAGGCCCCACCTCTTAATACTATCACATTGGTGACTAAGTTTTGACCATACATAGTGGGCAGAAAAGCACCCACTGGCTGGTTTCTCCCTGGAGATGGGCACCCCTGGGCCTCCCCAACCCATCTCTGGCAGGGAATCCACCTGCTGGAGTGGAGGCCAACTGCTTATAGCCATGTCCTGGGAACAAAAAGAAACAAAAGCCCGGGTGCCAAGAGATGCCTCTTGCTCCAGCTCCCTGTTGACAGGGCCTACCATCGTGCCCACTGCTAAAAGAGTAGAACAAGAAGATGGATTTGGAGCTGAAAGACAGTCAGCCCTGACACACCCCCACTCAGAGAAAACAGATGATACCTCAGAGCAGTAGTTAATGCCTTCCACAGTTAGTGCCCTCTTACCTCTTCAGGTCTGTCTCTCAACACGCCCTTCCTTCCACTGGGTGAACAGCTTATAATTCCCCCCAACAAGACAAATTGCTCCATGCTTCTCACTACTCAAGCCCTTCCACTGCCTGGAGCCTTCCTCCCTCCTCCTAGTCAACCTTCATCTTATCTAAAAGTACATTTTGAATGCCTACTGCGTTCCGGTGCCATACTAAGCCCTTTTCATGCATCACCCCATTTAGTTTGTAGGGCAACCCTGTTGAAGTATAAACAGTCCCAACTGACAGGAAAAGATACCGAGGTTCAGAAGAGTAAGGTAAACTGAATAAGGTGACTCAGCAAGCAAAGGATGAAGCTGGAATTCAAGCACTCTCCCTTCGCTCCCGCAGGGGTTCTGCCCATTCCGCAGCAGGGCTGCCATCTTGTGGCTCAGAGCCCACCAAGGTCACATATCAGAAAGGATCCTACCTAGATTCTGCCCAGGTGTGCTGACCTGCAGAGCTCTGCCTTCTGAGTCATGAGTGGTTTCTTTCATTTGTTTTTGTTTTTGTTTTTGTTGTTTTTGTTTTGTATAGGATGCATGCACTCACCAGAGACAAAGGGAGAGAGAGAAAGTGAGAAACCAACTCCCAGGGAGGATGGCCACATCACAATCCCTTCTCCTTCATTCTTGTCTTGGGATTCTGGGTATGCACATACATGTGTTTTTTAAGATGCTGGGTCCAGGATTCTAATGCATGGTCTTCCATGTGGGATCCAGCTGCCTTAACCACCACGCCACTGGCTGGCCTCCTAAGAGTGTTCTTGCCCCAGACTTGAGATGGCTCTTCAGCTCTTCCTTCTGGCTCCTGAGGTGCTTGGAGACCTGGGGATTATCCATCAGTGATTACGAGGCTCATCTTCAGTAATATGGTGTTCCAGAATTTTGAGAAATACAAAATTCGAATCAGTTACATCCTGAGGCATACTAGAGAATTACATACTAAACAAAAAATTCAAAATGAGCAAAATGACTGCTCCAGAGAGCATTCTAACTACGTCCCTCCCTCATAGGAGATAATTCCCAGGAACCCTGTGGTCATTAAATTCCCATTTCCTGGGTTACTGATAAGATTGGGCACTTAAATTGTTTTCTTATATTGACCACCATTCCCATTTCCTCCAGAGCCCATTGGAACCCTGAGATTTTCCCCAAAGTCCTAATGGAGTCATTTTAGTGTGGGGTGAGGAGGTTGGAGGGAGATGTTAAAGCAACAGAAGATTGTGAGGTAGAGGGATTGAGGAAAGAAAATGGAGGAAGGGAGGGGGGTGCCCACTTCCCAGCCCCTGAGCCTAGCCACTTCCTTCCTCCAGGGTGGATTCCCTCAGCTCCTCCCACCCATTCCACCTCCTCCCACCTCCTCCAGATCTCCTGAGATCCTGACCAGGGTGTGCCCTACACGGGAACTCCAGCTAACACTGTGCTTGCCGAGCTCCGCATCCTCTGGGCTGTATCTGCCGAGGAGAGCCTTTTCCTGACTGGGCAGCAGCATTTGGGGAAGCACCAGAGGAGAAAATGCAGATCCCTGCGTCGCAGATCTGGACTGAAGGATGACGGTGACCCCCAACACACACCTGCCGCCCAGGGAAAAAGAAGGAAGCAAAAGGGGGTTCCTGGCCTCTGCTGCCTGACTGAGAAGCGCATAGCCTCTCCAATGATCCTGGACGAGCCAAAACAATGGTCCGCTCCATCAGCCTCCAGGGACCAGGCCGGGAGGTGGCCAGCAGGGCTGAGCAATTCAGAGGCATGCGTGGGCTCGGACGTGAACAGATGCTCCTCTGGTTTATTTCCTATTAGCCTGGTAATGTAATACACTGTGTGTAATTGGTACATGAATCAAAAGACACACTCCCTTTATGTTCTGCCGGGCTTTGCTTGGAAACCTCACTGTGGCCCGCTGCCTCACTCTGGCTCTTCTCCATCTGGTCAACCTGACATTTCTGAGGCTGGCACAGAAGACACTTTGTTATAGCCCCTAAATTGGGGAGTGACATATTCTTGGGCTTTTATAAGTGGTAGCGATCAAATCATCAGAGGGGCATCCTCCCTTTCTGATCCTAGAAAACAAGTCTGTTTCCAAATAAAAGGAATGGAAGATCCAGACAGCAGCCAGTGGGAACAGATGCAGGCAAACGGCCCTGGTACCGCATATCCAGGGCTGTCTCACTTCCTCCAAGACCAACTTCTCACTTGTTGTTGCCACCATCACTCCAGCTGCCACCCCACCCACTCCACAGTGGCCCTCAGTTGACCTTTCTGCACTCGTAAGAAGGCAGCACTGGACGAGGCAGAGACTGGGTTTGGGAGACCCACAAGCCCGAATTTGCATCTAGAGCTGAGTGCGCAGAACAAGTGACTTCACCTCTCTAGGCCTCAATTTCTTCACCCATCAGATAGGCATAATAATAGCTTTCTCCTTAGTTTGTGGTAAAGACTAATTAAATCTTCCAGAAAATCTGACACAGAACAAATGTTCATTTAGTGCAGTCCCCTGTGCCTCCTTCCCACCTTCAGCCCTGGCCCTGCCCCATCAAAGGGTCATGACTGGCTTTTCCTCACATTACAGATTGAATCCAGGATATTGCTAGGGTGAGACCTCTAAACATGCATCTGGAAATTTACTTATCCCTAGAGTAGTTCTCATGCAATTCCTTCTATAATCACACCTAAAAATCACTACTGGGCCAGCCACCATGGCACAGAGGTAACTCAATGCTCTGTGATGCCAAACCCACACGGGAGGGCCCTGGGCTCATGTTCTGAGATCTCCCTGTGCACACCAGGCACACACACTGTCTATAACCCAGGCTGGCTGAGGCCGGGTGTGGATCATGGCATGAAGATCCTGTCAGAGGTGTCTGTCTCTCTCTGTTTTCTTCCTCCCTCCCTCTGAAGAAAACAATAAATACATACAATTTTTTCAAAAGAATTATTTTTAAACTTTATTATTATTATTATTATTATTATTAATTTAAGAGAGAGCGAGAGTGAGGGAAAGTGAGAAAGCAAGCCACCAGGTCCAGCACTCGAATCGCAATCAGCTATGTAGGAGTCCAGCATCTTTAACCACCATGCCACCTGCTGGCCCTAATACATAAACTTTATTTTGAAAAATCCTTAATGAGGGACCAGCAGTTAGCGTAATGGCTATGTCGATGGACTCCCATGTAGTCGACCACGGTTGGTGTCCCGGACCCGGTGGCTTAAACTCACGCCGGGCGTGTGTGCATGCGCGTCCAAGATCCCGAGAGGAGAATGGAGAAGGGATTGCGGCGTGGCCATCTCCCCTGGGGGGTGATTTCTCGCTTTCTGTCTCTCTGTCTCTCTCTGTCTGGAGAGTGCACACGCCCTATAGCAAAAACCTCTCCAGAAAAAATAAAAATCCTTAATGAACTACCCAGCCAGCTCAGACACTCTATAGTATTTAACACCTGTGTCCATCATGGCCCATCATACCATCAAGTCAATAATATGTCAATCTCAGGGACCCTAGGACATTAACATCCCATGACACCCTGCATGTGAAATGCATTTGCATTGAAAATGCAAATCTCAGGCCTCTCTCATGGCCTGATGGTTAAGAGAACCAGATCACATGTGATTGATGATGTGGTTCAATTCCCAGCCATGGAGGCTTGAAAAACATGCTAGGAACGTATGCGTGCATGCCCAGAATCCCCAAAGGAGGGAGAAATGGAGGAGAAGGGATGCAACATGACTAGACCCTACTGCGGAGAGGAAGTGCTTTCTTTCTCCTTCTCTTTCTCTTTCTCTCTCTATCTCTCTGTCTCTCTCTGGTGAGCATATGTGTTCTCTGGCTTATAAAAAAAAAGAAAAGGCAAGTCTTACAAACATGGCATTGGTTTCATGAAACTAATGAAAGTGGTATCTGAATGTGGCTCATGTTTTTGGTTGTTTTTTGTTCTCTTATTTCTGTTTGGTAATATTACTTTTAAAGAGCTTTTTTGTTTCTTTTATCTAAGAATGATTTTATTTGTTCTTCTCAAATGAAGGAAAGTCTTGCCCGGTATAGGATTTTTGGTTGAAATTGTTTCTCTTTTAGCATTTTGAATGTATCTTCCCATTCTTTCCTTGCTTACATTGTTTCGGTTGAGAGGTCTGATGTTAACTTAATGTGAAAACCTTTGTAAATAATTTGACATTTCTCTCTTACCCTTCTTACAGTCTCATCTTTGTGATTTTGACCACTCTGGCTATGGTGTTCCATTTAGTTCTTCTTAGGTTGATTCTATTTGGAGTCCTTTGTATTTCTAGTGTCTGGATGTTTGAATGTTTATCTAGTTTGGAAAGTTTCCTGCAAGTATTTCATGGGATAGATTTTCAATGCCCTTATTAGATTCTTCACCTTCTTGAATACAAATTATTTGGATGTTTGGGCACTTAATGGTATCTAGTATGTCATGTATGTTATCCTCATTTTTATTTGCATTATTTTTTTCATTCTTTTTGGTGGTTTTGTCTTCCAGATCAGAGATACTATCTTCTGCATGGTGTAATCTGCTATTAATACTTTCAAGGAAGGTTTAAATGGCAGAGACAAGTCTGCAAATAGCATTGAATATTAATGCAATAAATTCTCCAATCAAAAGACACAGACTGGCTGAATGGATTTTTTTTAAAAGGAGCCTTTTATATCCTGCCTACAAGAAACACACCTCACAGATAAAGACAAACAGATTGAAAGTGAAGGTCTAGTAAAAGTATTCCAAGCAAATAGAAATCAAAAAATTTTGGAGTTACATCAGCAGATGGCATAATGGTTGCATTCCTGGACTCCCACATAGTCGACCGTAGTTCGAATCCCAGACCTGGCAGCTTAAACTCATGCATATGCATGTATGCCCAAAATCCTGAGAGAAGAATGGAGGAGAAGGGATTGTGGCATGGCCAACCCCTCTGGAGGGTGGGGGGTGACTTCTCACTTTCTGTCTCTCTGGCGACTGCATGTGCTCTATAGCAAAAAATCTTTCTATTAAAAAAAAATGGAGGGAACCAGCAGTTAGCGTAATGGCTATGTCGCTGGACTCCCACGTAGTCGACTGCGGTTCGCGTCTCGGACCCGGTGGCTTACAACTCACGCCGGGCGCGTGTGCGTGCGTGCCCAAGATCCCGAGAGGAGAATGGAGGAGAAGGGATTGCGGCGTGACCATCCCCCCTGGGGGGTGATTTCTCGCTTTCTGTCTCTATGTCTCTCTCTGTCTGGCGAGCGCACGCGCCGTATAGCAAAAAACCTCTCCAAAAAAAAAAAAAAAAAAAAAAAAAAAATGGAGTCACAATACCGATATCAGAATAGATTTTAAGATAAAAACTGTAAGAAGAGACAAAGAAGGACTATAGTACTATAGTACTAAAGGACTAATTCTCTGAGAAGAAATAAAACTTATTGATATCTATATACCCAACACTGGAGCACTCAAATGCATGAAATATAGAGTGCTTAATCAAAAAGGAGAGAAAGACTGCAACACAATAATCATTGGAGATTTTCTGTCCTCTGGATAGATCATCTAGACAAAAAAATAAGCAAAGAGATACAGAATTCAAATGATACCATAAATCAAATTGACTTGACAGACATTTATAGAACTTTCCACCCAACAACCACAAAACAGACATTTTTCTCACCCTCACATGGAACATTTTCAAAGATTGACCACATAGTAGGGCACAAAACAAGCCTTCACAAATTCAAGTGAAGAGAAACTACATCGAGTATTTTCTACAACCACAATGGAATTAAACTTGGAATGAACTGTAGGAAAAAAAAAAAAAAAAAAAAACTCAAAATACATAAACACGTGGAAACTAAATAACCTACTCTTGAATAATTTCACAACCACTGAAAAAACTAAGACTGAAATGAAAAATTCAGAGAAACCAATGGTAATGAGTTTTCATATGGAACACAGAGAAACCAGTCATAAAAAGGAAGTTTATAGCATTTAATGCTCACAAGAAAAAAAAAATGGAAAGGTGGCAAATAGACAACCTAACAACAGACTTCAGAGAACTAGAGAAAAAAAAAAAAAAAAAAAAGGAGAGGGACCAGCAATGGCATAGTGGTTATGTTACTGAACTCCCACATGGCGGCTG
The DNA here is from genome assembly GCA_026018925.1 of Tupaia tana. Classification (NCBI taxonomy): domain Eukaryota; kingdom Metazoa; phylum Chordata; class Mammalia; order Scandentia; family Tupaiidae; genus Tupaia; species Tupaia tana. The sequence goes on from JAKSZU010000006.1 coordinate 214,360,628, forward strand.
ACTGCAGTTTGAGTCCCAGACCCAGTGACTTGAAACTCACACTGAGTGTATGTGCATGTGGACCCAAAATCCCAAAAGGAGAATGGAAGAGAAGGGATTACGGTGTGGCCATCCACCCTAGAGGGTGATTTCTTGATTTCTGTCTCTCTAGCAAGCACATGTGCCCTATAGCAAAAAATCTCTAAAAAAAAAAAATTGTTAAAGGAGAAATAATAATAAAGATTAGAGAAGAAATAAATGAAATACAGAATAAATGGCCTATACAGAAAATAAATGAAACCAAAAGTTTTGAGAAGATAAACAAAATTGACACACCATTAGCTAGACTAATTAAGAAGAACAGAGAAAAGAATCAGATAAATCTAATCAGCAATGAAGCAGGCAATATTACAACAGACATAACAGAAATATAACTGATCATCAGAGAGTACTATGAGCAACTATACGCCAACAAACAAGAAAACCTGGATGAGATGGGCAAATTTCTGAACACATAATCTACCAAGATTGAATCAAGAAGACATAGAATAACAAGCAATGAGATTAAATCAGTAATAAATAGCCTCTGAACAAAAAAAAAAAAAAGCCCAGGTCCTGATGGCTTCCCTTCTGAATTCTACAAAACTTTTAAAGAAGAGCTAACCCTCATTCTACTCAAACTATTTCTAAATATCCAAAAGGAAAGAGCCCTCCCAAATTCATTTTATGAAGCCTCCATCACCATCATTTCCAAAACAGACAAGGACTTAAAAAAAAAAAAAAAAAAAAAAAAAAAACTGCAGACCAATATCTCTGATGAATATAGATGCAAAAACTCTCCACAAGATACTAGCAAATTGTACCCAATGACACATTACAAAGAGTATATACCATACCCATTAGGCTTTATTCCAAGGATGCAAAGGTAGTTCAAGATATGCAAAACCATACATGTAATATATCATATTAACAGAAGGAAAGAAAAAAATTATATGATTATATGATTTCAATCAATGCAGAAAAGGCACTTGATAAAATACAACATCCTTTCATGATTAAGACTCAGCACAATCAGCATAGAAGGAACATCTCTCACAATATAAGCCATATATGAAAAACTCATAGCTAACAAACTGAATGGAGAAAAAGTGAAAGCTTTTCCACTAAAAACTGGAACAAGACAAGGCTGCCTACTTTCTCCACTCTTTTTCAATATAGTGCTGGAAGTTCTAGCCAATGCAATCAGATAAGAGAATAAAATAAAATGCATTCAAATAGGGAAAGAAGTAAAATTCTCTCCATTTGCAGATGACATGATGATGTACATAGAAAACCCAAAAAATCCACACAAAAAAAATTTTTTAAAAAACTCCCGGAAGGGGTAAATTAATGCAATAAAGTGGTAGAATACAAATTCAACATGCAAAAATCTATAGCATTTCTCTGCACCAACAATCAGCAGGCTGAGGTAGAATCAAAGAAAGCAATCCCATTTACAATAGCCACAAAAAGTATAAGATACCTAGGAGTAAACCTAACCAAAGAAGTCAAAGACCTCAACAAGGAAAACTATGAAAAACTTTAAAAAGAAATTGAAAACAACAGATAAAAGTGGAAACACACCCATGTTCCTGGATCAGAAGAAATAATATAATAAAAATATCAAGTCTACCCAAATTAATCTACAATTTTTTTCTTTTTTTTTTTTGGGGGGGGGTAGGGGGAGTTTTTGCTATAAGGCGCATGCACTTGCCAGAAAGACAGAGTAAGACAGAGAGACAGAAAGCGAGAAATCACCCCCCGGGGGGATGACCATGCCACAACGCCTTCTCCTCCATTTTCCTCTTGGGATCTTGGACATGCACGCACACGCGCCCGGCATGAGTTTAAGCCACTGGGTCTGGGACTTGAACCAGGGTCGACTACATGGGAGTCCAGTGACATAGCCATTATGCTAACTGCTGGTCCCAATCTACAATTTTAATGCAATGCCAGTCAAATTACCAGAGGTATTCTTTATAATGTTAGAAAAAAAATCATAGATTTTGTCATAAAAGATCCCGTATCACCAAAGCAATACGACACGAAAAGAGTAGAGCAAGAGGCATCTCATTCCTTGACCCCCAAATATATTACAAATTTGTGATGATCAAAGCAGCATGGTACTGGCACAAAAACAGGCATATGGACCAATAGAACAGAATAAAGATCCCAGAAATCAACCCCAAAACATACAGTCAACTGATTTTTGACAAAAGGCACAAGACAACCCAGTGGCAAAAATAAAATCTCTTCAACAAGTGGTGCTGGAAAAACTGGATATCCACCTGCAGAAAAAATTCAAACACAATCCCTATATCTCACTATTAACAAAAATCAGCTCAAAGTAGATCAAGTATCTAAACATAAGACCTCAACTATAAAATTGCTAGTGGAAAACATAGGAGAAACTCTTAGAAACACCTGAATAGGCAAAGACTTATTAAATAAGACCCCCAAAAGGCAATAATCCCAAAAATAGACAAATGGGATTACATCTGGTTAAAAAGCTTCTGCACCACAATAGAACCAATAATTTAAGTGAAGAGACAACCCTCAGAATGACAGAATATGTTTGCAAACTCTCCCTTGGATAAGGGACTGATAACTAAAATATATGGGAAACTCAAGCAACTTAGCCTGCAAAAGAAATAATCAATCCAGTTAAAAGATGGGCAAATGAGCTTAAAGGACAACTCTCCAAGGAAGACACATGAACAGCCAAAAAGCATATGAAAATAATGTTTGGGAACCAGCAGTTAGCGTAATGGCTATGTCGCTGGACTCCCACGTAGTCGACCACGGTTCACGTCCCGGACCCGGTGGCTTAAAACTCACGCTGGGGAGTGGCTCAGCGAACTGCGAAGGGAGTGTCTCTAATTGTCGCCTGAGTGAACTCGGGTACCCTGAGGGTGTTCGAAAAGAACCCCCACTCTGGACCCCAAAGTCTACCCAGCCAAGGTAGCGGTGATCTCTGCCAAGAAGACTTTGTCTTACTTGTACGACTTTCTCTTTTTTCCCTCTGCTCTTGGGTGCCTCCCTGCCTCTGCGCCAGATTTCGGGGATGCTCTACCGTAAGCAGAATTTTTCGGCCCGGATCTGAGTCCTTTTCGGAATGGATTGATGGGAGGGACTGAAAAAATCGGTGTGGTAGCGAGATGCATTACAATTGCTGAAATCGTGAACTATAATGCTTTGGGGAAGATAACTTCCTGCAAACCTAGAACTTTCGGATTACGAAGATGCTGAAAATATTCAGGGGGAAAAAGGTCACTTCATATGAGTTTAAGAAAAAAAAAATCATCTCCTAAACCTATGCCTACTTCAAGAAGGCTGGCAGGGCTAAAGACACTTGTAGGCTGAGCTTCTGGAATGCTCCACCAGTCCACAGTATCTACCTATCAAAGAAGTGCTGCTCATGTCACATTCAAGAAGTCACTTGCTGAGACTGAACTTCAAGAATTTGAAAGAAACACACCATCCATCAGATGACAAGAAATCACCGCCAGATCACAAGAAATATGGGAAAACGAGAAAATACCTCTCCTCCAAGGGAAAAGAGTAACTCTTCTTCATCCACAAGCAGTTTGGTGAAAATCATGGAAATGTCTGATAAGGAATTTAGAGCATTCATAATGTCGAAGCTAACAGAGATGGAAGAAAAGAGAGATAATGAACTGCTAAAGAGAAAGGAGAAAGAAGTTGACGAGTTCCAGGAGATGAGGAAATTCTTGCTAGATCTAAAAGAGGAATTACACACTTTACAAAAGACTCAAACGGAACTGCTAGAGATGAAATCTATAATACAAGAAGTCAAAATCTCCCTTGAAAGTATTAAAAGCAGACTAGATCATTCAGAAAATAGAATCTCAGATGTAGAAGAGAAAATGGCTGGCCTAGAAAAATCCACCACAAAGACTGAGAAAATGGCCCAAAAATTTAAGAATGATATGCGAGAAGTACTGGATACCATCAAACGTCCAAATATCTGGATAATTGGCATTCCAGAAGGTGAAGAGACCCATAAGGGCATTGATAATCTATTCCATGAAATCCTGCAAGAAAACTTTCCAAACCTAGAGAGGCATTCAAAGATCCAGCCCCAGGAAATACAAAGGACCCCAAATAGAATCAACCCAAGAAGATCTTCTCCAAGACACATTATAGCCAGGTTGACCAAAACCGCAGACAAAGACAAGATACTAAGATTGGCAAGAGAAAAACATCAAGTTACCTACAAAGGACATCCCATCAGGCTAACAGCAGATCTCTCATCAGAAACATTGCAAGCGAGGAGAGAATGGGCAAGTATATTCAAAGTGTTATGAGAGAAGCAATTTCAGCCAAGAATACTGTACACAGCAAGATTATCTTTCAGGTGGGAAGAAAAGACAAGAACATTCTCAGATAAAACCTGAAAGAATTTACCAGTACCAGACCAGATCTCCAAGAAGTTCTCAAGGGTGTGCTATATCAGGAAAATTAAACACAGACACACAGAAATAAGAGTCCAAAAACTAAGAAAGTGGCCAACTTAATCATAGGGATAAGTCTGGAGTTGAATATTATATACCAGAATTTAACCAGGAAAATTGAACCAGAACAGAAGATAAAAGTACATGAGACTGATAGGTTCACACACCTACCATTTGAACAGAATCCTAACCTGTTTCCTGGCTTTAAGCAAAGTTCCTTGGCATTTCTTTGACTTAAGTTAAAACTGGTTTTCTTAGTAGTAATGAGTGAACTCACCATTGAAAGTAGTTAGATTATGTAGGAAATTGTGTGATCAATGCAATGTGGGTGGGAAGGGAATGAAGGACAATTGTGGACACCGGAGGTGGTGTGAGAGGAAGGTGGGAAGGGACAGAGGGTCAGAAAGAGGGGTGGAAATATTTCTAGGAACTAGAGATGTCAAATTTTTTGTAATGTGCATGATTGAGTCACTATACAGTGTGTACTGGATGGGAGATCGCATTTTGTGTGCTGTGATGATGCTTAGGGAAGGGATGTAAATTGAGTTACAAAAAAAAAAAAGTCTCAGGGGAAAAAAATATATATATATATATATTTTTTTTTTTCAATGACTACAGTAGGATATGTAGCCCCAGCTAGGTGCTACTTTATAGGATGCATAAAGTTAGACTTGTGTTCATGGAAATGTGTATGTCACCTGTGTTTGCTATGAGGGTATTTGGATTGATTAGGGTCTTTGGTGATTCAATAAAATGTGGGGGGAAACAGTATAGAAAACAAACATAGATATCAGAGACAGTGTGGGAGGAGAATGGGAGATGGCAGAGGGTAAGAGATAGGGAATCAAGGATGGGGGAAAAAGAGCTAAACATACAGAAAACAAGAAATGGAAGACCATCTGCTGACAATAACATGTTTGTTGATGTGCTTGATTGAGACAATATACAGTGTACTCTGGATGGAAAATCTCATTTTGTATGCTGTAATGATGTATAATGAATGAATGCAAATAAATAAATTGAAATAAAAAATTTAAAAAAAAAAAAAAAAAAAACTCACGCTGGGTGCGTGTGCGTGCGTGCCCAAGATACCGAGAGGAGAATGGAGGAAAAGGGATTGCAGCGTGACCATCCCCCCCCCCGGGGGGTGATTTCTTGCTTTCTGTCTTGATGTCTCTCTCTGTCTGTCTGGCAAGCACACGTGCCCTATAGTGAAAACCTCTCCAAAAAAAATAATAATAATGTTTAACATCTCTTATCATAAGGGAGATGCAAACCAAAACCACAGTGAGATGCCACATAGCTTCAGTCAGAACGACTAAGATTAAAAAAAATCAAGACCATTAGGTGGTGAAAAAGGAACTCTCTTATAATGTTGATGGGAATGGAACTTAGTACATTAGTATGGCCACTGTCGAGAATAATATGGAGATTCTTCAATTACCTACAAAGAGAACTATCATATGACCCAGCAATTACACTCCTGGGTATCTACCCAAAGGATAGGAATACCCTCAGTCAGAAAAACACTTGTAATCCATGTTTATAGAAGCATTATTTACAATTGCTAAGATGTGGAATCAACCCAAGAGATGAATGGATTGAAAACGTGTGACACATATACACTATAGAATACTACTCAGCCAAAAAAAAAAAAAAAAAAACAAGACCCTGACATTTCATAGAAAGTGGACAAATATGGAAGATTTAATGCTAACCAAAGCATGTCAGACTATGAAAGAGATCTATTGTATGTCCCCATTTAATATATACCAAATGTCTGTACTCTTATGTCGGAAACTGAAAGATCAGAGAATGTAAAAGCATGGAGAGCAACTATGTATCCTAAAGAAAGTGGGAGAAGAGGGTGGGAAATGAGGGGGCAGAGAGAAGGAGGGAATAAAGAGGGGGAAAATAGAAGCAAAACTTTAAGGGACACAAAAATGGAAAATTGTCTGTTGATGATAGTATATATGGTAATATCTTTGACTTGACTAATATGCAGGATATTCATACTGGGGAAATTAATTTTGTATGCTGTAAAGATATACAGTGATTGAATATTTTAAAAATTAGAAAATAAAATAAAGAAAAATATATAAGATAAATATGGACAATAAAAAGAACTAAAGTATGACTCAAATTACACACAGTCTTGGTAAGCATAGTAAAGCAGACTTAGCAGTTCAGCTCCTTAGTGGTTGTACCATCATGAACAAGTTCCTTAATTTCCTCTAGGCCTCAGTTTCCTTCTAACCCAGGCACAATATGACTTACCACGTAGAACCACAGTAAGAAAAAAAAAAAAATCCGTGAATACACACAGGGTATCTCATATAGTAAGCACTTAGTTATTAGTAGCTTTGTAGAAGGTTAGACTTGTTAATAATTAACAAAGAGAAAATCAATGAGGATAATGAGTAAGTTCCTCAAAAGAGCATAATTTCAATATCAAAGCACTAAGAGAGGCCCTTAGGAAAACTTATGAAGCCCTCAAGCATTTTTGCAAAAATGACCCTCTTTCTAGTTATGTTATAAAAATCTAATAAAAAGTGAAGGTTGTCCTAACGTACCATAATAACATCTTGCCAGAAAAATTCCACCAAAAAGAGAAAAATGAGATTCATTCTTTGTTCATTCTAAAAAGTGGTAGACAATTTTAAGTATAATAAAATAGTGTTAAACACAAGATACAATTAACTGACTTTCACCATATTTAGTGTTATATTCCCATGACAGATTGGTCTTGTCCAACAGGGTGACAGACACATAAAGTTGGTACTGAGCAGAGATGGGACTGATGTTTAAATGAGTGATTCCAAGCCTGTGGCATAGATACATAGTATTTTTGTGAGCAGAAGGGGCCCAGGCCAAGACTTGAAACGAGCTTTTCTTTCTTTCTTCTAATCAGAAATACTAATGTGTCGCATACTGCATGTCATCTCGATGCTTATATGACAGCAGTTAACAAATAAACAAAAAAATCCTGACCCTCAAGGGCATACAATCCAATGGATGAGAAGGACAGAGGGTCAGATCTAAGCCATACCAAATAAGTAAACTAACATTTTAGAAGGGGGTTACTGCTATTGAAAATCAGGGACTCAGGCCAGCTGGTGGTGTGGTGAAGGCAGCTGGATCCCACAACTGACTGCACAGTTGGAGTCTCAGACCCAGTGGCTGAGAAAACATGTCTGAGTGTGCATGTGTGCCCAAATGGAGGAGAATGGAGACAGGATTGTGGTGTGGCCATACCCTCTGCGGGTACTTTTTCACTTTCTCCTCTCCCCATCCCAACCCCCCCCCCCCTTTCTCTAGCAAGTGCACAGGCCCTATAGCAAATTACAAAAAAGGAAATTAGGGTGCCAGAGCAGAGTTGAGCAGGATAGACCTGGTTGAGAAGGTGAAATTTGGGCAGATCAGGAGGAATGAGAGAATGAACCATGGAACTGAGTAGGGAAAAGCATTCCAGACAGAGGGAACAGGGAGTGCAAAGATGCAAGGGTTTCTGATGTGTTCTATGGAACAGCAAGGTGGTCTGTGCAGCTGGAGCACAGAGAAGCCATCGGGGCTGCATCTCACAGAGCCTCATCTGGACTCACAGGGAGCCGGGGAAAGTCGCTGGGCAGCAGCGGCAGCCATGGCAGCCCTGTAAAGCACAGCCTGCAAGAAGAGGAGGAAAGCAGGGAGCCTCATGTGGATGTCTGACCTGTGTCCTTACAGCCCAGTCATACTCAGCCAGATACGATTCCTCTCCGACCACCTGTCATGTGGGAGAGATGATCTCTAGGGAATCCCCAGGTCTGACATTTTCTGGGCTATAAAGTCAGGACCCAAGAGACTCAAGTGCCACAGGCCTTGGCTTTTCCCCCAAATATGGCTGTGGCCTTAGGAAAGTTACAGTTCCCTGTCTTGGCTAGATGGGGCTTCCTGGTCCATCAGTCTGTGTGGATACTGCCATTTCTGGAAAGGTCCAAGGATGCCAGCGGACCCTTCTGGAATGAGTGATACCTTGCACTGCTGTCTACACAGGGGAGCCATCAGGCCACCCATCACTCCAACTTGTCCTGCCAGTAACCCTGCACTGCTTGCCTGCCCCACAGAGGTGGTGATGGGCAGACCCGGCAACTCCACGCCTTTGGTTCACACCCTGCCCGGCATCTCCTCATAGTTTCCCTCACACCTGCCTCCACGGTGCCACTGAACACACCCTTTTCTTCTTCCAGTTCTCTTAATCGAAAGCAGAGCTGCTCCAAAGTCCAGGGTTTTTTCCAACCACAATGAGGTCTGAAAGTACAAGCGTCCGAGTCACTGCTCACTGTGATGTCACATGCCTGTCCCCTCTAGCCCTCCAATTCCTAGCGAGGGAGACATTGCTTTATCCCTAAGAAAAGCTGGAAGTAGGTGAAGGGACAGTAGGTACAGGAGGTTGGGCCTGACCATCCCCAGGTTTGAGCCTCCCTGTGGCCAGGTCCAGAGACAGGGGTCCTTGGCAGGAATATTTGGAGTCTCTCCTACCCCTCTCTCTGCCTTGGCAAACTCTCTGAGGCTTTTCTCCAAGCCAGTCCCGGATAGCTGTCCCTATGTCCACGGGAGAGCCTTCTCTCCATTCTCTCAGAGCCTGTTCAAGTGTCACCTCCTCCAGAAAAGTCCTCCCTGAAGCCCCCAAGGAAAGGAAATCGAACCTTCTCCTGACCCACCCTCCCTCCCACAATATACAATTTTGGTTTTTGAATAAAAGCTGGAAAGTAAAGTGGTTTTGAAGTATATAGGTTCTAGAGCAAGACAAACCCGGGTTTGAATCCCATCTGGGCTATTTCTTAGCTGTGTAGCCTTGGGCAAGTTCCTTACCTCTCTGGGCCACCTTTCCTTTGTGGGAATGAACAAATAAATGTATAAATGCATCATCTACTCAGAGAAAGTTCTGGAATGCAGAACAGGGCAAAGGAGTATTCAGTGTGTTGAAGTCTTAGGCCTGAGAATAGATGGAGACTAAGGCTGTGGGAGAGATGAGGCCGGCCTCACTGTAACTGCATAATCCTCCAACCTCAGCTGACATCTCTCTTTGACTCCCCCCACAAGGAATCCCAGAGCCATTTGCATCCCAATGCCCATGGAAATGTCAATTGATCATAATTGCCCTATAAATGGACCCCATTGCACAAGTTATCAGCTTAAGACCCCAGGAACACCGCGTTAATATTTCTAATTTATGGGCTCATTTGAGAAGTCATCAGGGACAACAAACCTAATAAATCTGGGTTAAAAGGAGCCCAGACAGCGGCACGTGGAGCCCTCGCGCAATGGGTGGTAGCTATTGAAATTTTGAGACAATCATGGCAACTGTCGCCAGGGAGACGGCCGCAAAAGGGAGCCGGGAGTCAGCAGCAGTGACAGCTGGAAGCAGACTGTCCAGAAAGGACGACCTTTCCTGGCCTAGCAGGCATCTGCCGGGGAAGAAACTGCTATCAATTATGCACCCGCTTTGTGCAGGCACTTTATTTGTCCTGCCTCCTTTAAGCCACCTCAAAACACACCTGTGTGGTGGGTGCCCTCATCCCCATTTTACAGACAAAAGAAACTAAGGCTCAGGAGATCAAGACTCTTGCTCAGTGATTGCAATGAACAGCTCAAATGCAGGGGAGCCTGCTCAATGGTCCATGAAATCAATCACTGCACTCTCCTGGCCACCAGATCTAATACTCTCCTTCACGGAGCTGGAAACAGACCCAACGACCTACCCACACACAAGCGAGTTAACAGCAGGGCTAGGATGAGGTCTTGGGAGCTTGGAACACACTATCCTCGTGTTCCTTCTGGGAGGCTTCCCCAGCACTGTCTTTCCCTGGTTCACACCTTCCCTCCTGTTCTCATCTCCTTACTCTGTCTTTTTTCCCCTTGTCATAGCATTTATCACCTGCCAAGTTACATATTTTTGCTGAATCCCAGAATGCTCACAATAGTGAGCTGAGGGCAAGAGCAATTTCACTTTACAACCAATTGTACCCCGAGATGGTGATGAAGGCTTGGATTCATAAGAAATTGGTTACATGGGGGCCGGCAGATGGTCTGGTTAAGGGCACTAGACTCCCACATGGACAACCACAGTCAGAGTCCCAGACCTGGTGGCTTGCTTTCTCACTTTCTCTCTCTCGCTCTCTCATTCTTCCCTCTCTGGTCAAATTAAAACATAAGTAAATAAATTAATAAAGTTAAATAAAACAATTCTTTAAAAACAAAAAAAAGCAATTGGTTACATGTACATCTCAAGGGTGTGGGCTTACTGGGGACACCAAAGGAACTCCAGCCCACTTGCTGAAAGTCTCCCCTGGGCTAAGGGTGGGGGGAGAGGCACTACTCACGTTCGGCCTTGCAAGGGCTTTCTTTTTGCACGTTGCTCAGGACACGTGGGATTTTCCTGGCTTGGTTGTCTGAGGAGAATTTAACTGTGGAATCTCATAAAAGAAGCATCAGATGAGCCTCGGCAAGATCCAACCCCCTTCCTAAAGAGAAATCTGGGTGAGTTACACTTTTCTCCATCTCTTTAGAGACGAACGTGCGAGCAATAGTTTGAAGGACAATCTATAGCGAGAACTGGACTGTAGCACAGACATTCCATGTTACCAGCTAGGAGAAGATCCATGCGCACTAACAATCAAATGGACCAACCTCTGCACACAGAAAGGTGAAAAAAGACCTGTGGGAATATCTGTAAGAATACCTGTGAGGAACTTGAGGGAATATCTGTGGTAGAAATACCTGCAAGAATACTTGAAATGTCTGTAAGAAGACCTGTAGAGATCCTGTGGGGCTACTAGTGAGAATGTCTGAAGGAATATCTATAGGTGGGAATATCTGAAGCATATCTGTGGAAATGCCTATGGGAATACCTTTGAAAATACCTCAGATAATACTTATAAGAGTACCCATGGGGATGTCTGAGGGAACACCTGTGGGAATGCCTATAAGAATACTTAACAGGAACCTGTGGGGATACCATTAGGAATACCTATGAGAATAACTCTGGAAATACAGTGAGAATGTCTGTGGAGATACCCACAGGAATCTCTGGGAGAATGCCTCTGGGAACCCATGTGAGAATGTCTGTGGGGATATCTCTGGAAATCTCTGTGAGAAAGCCACTGGGAATCCATGTGTGAATGCCTCTGGGAATCCTGTGGGAATGCCTCTGGGAATCCCTGTGAGAATTCCTCTGGGAATGCCTGTGGAAAGCTGTTTTCTTTGAGAAAACAGTTAGGGATCTGCTCCCACACCAAGGAGCAACGTCATAGTCCATAATAATTTTAGCTTGAATGTTTTTCAAAGTACATTTTAGTAATCTCCCAAGAAGGACTCAGAAAAATCCTATATTGCACCCATAAGACATCTAATGTTAAGCAAATATAACCTCCTGGTGAGTCCCCTGAATGACTTAGTAGGAAAATGTAGCCCTAAGTGACTAAATGAGTGAATGCAATTCACAGGTTGTTGAATAAAAGCCAACTCAATGTTGGAGGCCATCTGCCAAAATTGACAATTGGGGGGTTGGAGCAGTTCATCCTGAGCCATTTTTTTCTGACAGTAATGAGGCCATTCCTGGTTCATGACAATAAAACCATGTCATCTGCATAGAAAAGACTTCTAGCTTTCAGTTCCCCATAGCAAAGGGTAATGCATTCAGCTCATCCAAAAATCTTTCAAGCCATAAAATATTTGTTAAAGGGAACAGGGACCAAAGCACATGGCTCTTGTGCTGAAGCTGGAATTGCTATCTGGTTCATTGAGACACTATTTCTATGACCCCGGTCCTCACACTGAGTTAAGGTGCAAGTTCTGTGTAAGTACCTGTGGCAGGGTGGGGATTAATATTGAGCTCCTGTAGTTTAGCCCATAATTGGTTTCTCGCCACATAATTAGTTTCTCTTCACTGAGTCAAAGGCCAAAAGCAGTCATTGCTGTTGTAATTCTTATATTGTTCCTGACAAATTTTTGCACAAGTGGTATAGAAAGGTCAATAGTGTGGAATAAATGTGCCAGAAACCTAGGGGCTACTCATACAAAATCTCTGCCTGAGAAACCCAGACTGGCAATTTATAAAGGAAGAAAATGGGAAGATAGTATAGTAGGGACCTCAAGTTAACCATTGGCTCTATCGTTTGGGGAGAAATAGAGGATAGGCCTTTTATAACGAGGCCTAATCTACTCCTGGGTCCCTCCAGACAAGCTCACAGAGTAAACAACTTGTCTATTGAACCCTTGAAACGTGGCAAGTCCCGACTGAGATGTGATGTAAATGTAAAATATACCCCAGATTTCACACTTAGTACCCAAAAATGTATAATATCTCATTCATAATTTTATATTTATTACATGCTAAAATGATCATATTTGGATATTTTGGGTAAGGATAATATTATTATTAAAATTAATACCATCTTTTTTTTTTAGGGGACCGCTAGAGACTTTGAAATTACTTGCATGCCTACTGTGGTAGCTGCCTCTATGATAATAACCCTAGTGATCTCTGTACCTGGTATTCACAGCCTTGTGTGGTCCCTTCCCTGGCTATACCAGGGTTAGTCATTGTGACCAGTACAGTCCATCAGAAGTGATGACACCTGTAATGATCGGTTTATGCATCATCTTGACTAAACAAAGGTATCTGGTAAAGGATTTATGGATGTGTCTTTGCAGGTGTTTCTGGAAGAGATTAGCATTTGGAGGACAGATTTTCCCTATTAATGTGAACAGGCATTATCCAAAGGCCCAGATAGAATGAAAAAAGCAAAGGTAAGGCAATTGTATCTCTCTCTCTCTCTCTCTCTCTCTCTCTCTCTCTCTCTCTCTCTCTCTCAGCTAGAATATCCATCTTCTACCCTCAGACCCTGGAGCTCCTGCTTCTTGAGCCTTCAGATTCTGGAACTTATATCAGTGTCCACCCTCCCACACATTCGCATGACCCCCACTAGCCAGCTCTCAGGCTTCAGTCAGCCTAAGGGTGAATTACACCACCAGCTCTCCTGGTTCTCCTGCTGGCAGATAGCTGACCATGGGACTTCCTGACCTCCATAACTGCATGAACTAATTCTCATAATAGATAAACATATATGCAGGGTCTTCAAAAATCTCATAGAAAATTTATATTGTGAAAACACTGTGCACAGATTTCGAAATACACACCTACTTTAATTTAATTTTTCCACAAACATTTTAAAGTCCCTTCAAATCTCCTACTGGATTTGTTTTATCTGGAGAATCTTGACTAATACATTGTCACCCCAAGATTAGGTAATAAAAGACATTACAACTTCTGTCTCTCACTCTCTCGCACGCACTTCTCACTTATTCTGGGGGACATTAGCTGCTTTGTTGTAAGCAGCCCCATAGAGAAGCCTACATATGGAGGAACTGAGACCTCTACCCAACAGCCATGCGACCAAGCCTTCTTGGAAGCAGATCCTCCAGCCCCATCTGGCCTTGAGACAAGTGTAGCTCAGTCCACATCCTGATCACGCCTCATGAGAGATCCCATGTCAGAGCCACTCACAAATCTGCTCCTGGATTCCTGATGCTCAGAAACCCAGTGAAGTAATAGATGTAGTCTGGGGTAGTTGTTTACAGAGCACTAGGTAACTAATTGCCTGGCATTATATTTCTATTGAACAGCACTGATCTCAAACAAAAATAAATAAAAGAAAACGAGCCTCCAGAGGGTCTTAACCCTGATTAGAATCGCCTGCCTGACTTTTAAAAACTAAATTACTGTGGCGAGCAGATGGCATAGCAGTTATGTTGCTGGACTTCCACATGGCCAACTGTGGTTCAGGTCCCAGACCCGGTGGCTTGAAAATCACACTGGAAATGTCTGATGTGTATGCATGCCCAAGATCCCAGGAGAAGAATGGAGAAGGAATTGCTGCATGACCATCCCCCTGATGGGTAATTACTCATTTGCCCTCACACTGTCTCTGTCTCTTGTCTCTCTCTGATGAGTGCATGCACCCTAAGGCAAAAACCTATTCTAAAAAAAAATAATAAGTTACAGATGCCCAGGTCTTGCCCTAAACCAATCAAGCCAGGGACTTTAAGGGTGGAGCCCTGGCACAGGTTTTTGGGTTTTTTTTATTGTTTTTGTTTTTATTTTTGCTTGTGTGTGTGTGTGTGTGTGTGTAGTTTTGTTTTTTTTACAGTGTATTACATTTCTTCTTCCAGAGGGAATGCCATGCATGTCAGTCAATACAGAGACATTAAAATCCCCACTTCATCAATCAATATCTTTTCATTGTTTTTCCTGATCATTATTATTATTATTCCAATTATTTTTTAACCATCAATCACTATTTCTCATTTTGCTTGTAAAAAGACTTTACCCAACATGAAATATTTCTCAGACCAGTCCAGTTAAGAATACTATACATGTCATCATCAACAAGTAATAAAGCACATCTGTGTCCTGCTAATGTCATGTCTCTATTTGTTCTCTTGCTATTTTTCTCTATACTCTTCTCTTCTTCCCCCCCATTCCACACTCTTATCTTCGTTAAGTATTTTCACTGCTTTTATGTCCTCCAATTTTGTATTTCTACTATGTCTGTTGTAATATTGCCTGTTTCATTACGTATTTGATTTATCTGGCTTCTTTCCTTCTTCGTCTTGATCAGTTTAGCCAATGGTGTGTCGATCTTGTTAATCTTTTCAAAGAACCAGCTTTTGCTTTCATTTATTTTCTGTATGGTTCATTTATTTTCTATTTCATTTATTTCTGCTCAAACCTTTATTATTTCTTTTCGCCTGGCATTTTTGGGGTTTGTTTGTTGTTGTTTTTTCAATTCCCTAAGGCATGATGTTAGGTTATCTATTTGCCATCTTTCCATCCTTTCCTTATGCGCACTAATTGCTATGAATTGCCCTCTTTGACTGCTTTTGCCATGTCTCATAGATTATGGACACTTGTGTACTCATTATCATTTGTTTCCATAAACTTTTTGGTTTTAGACTTAATTTATTCAGTAATGAAGAAGTCATTCTGAAGTAGGTTGTTCAGTTTCCATGTGTTTGTGTATTTTCGAGGGTGTTTCTTGAAATTAAACTTGAGTTTAATTCCATCATGTCAGAGAAGATGCTGGATATAGTTTCTATGCCTCTGAATCTGTAAAAGCTTGATTTGTGTCCTAACATATGATCAATCTTTGAAAAGATTCCATGCTGGGGTGAGAAAAATGTATATGTTGTGGACGTAGGGTGGAAAGTTCTATAGATATCTGTCAAGCCCATTTGATTCATAGTATCATTTAGGTCCTGTATCTCTCTATTTCTTTTCTGCCTAGAATATCTGTCTAAAGGAGATAATGGGTTGTTGAGATCTCCAACAATTATAGTATTTCTCCCTATCTCTCCTTTTATCTCCAGCAGTCTTTCCTTCATGTATTTAGGTGCACCTAAGTTGGGTGCATAGATATTTATAAGCGTTATGTCTTCTTGCTGGAGTACCCCATTTACTATCATATAATGCCCTTTTTGTCTCTTCTTACAGTCTTTGTCTTGAAATCTATTTTGTCTGAAATCAATATCGTTGCTCCAGCCCTTTTTTGATTTCTATTTGCATGGAATAGCTTTTTCCTGCCCTTTACTATTTTAGTCTATGCACGTCTTTATCCATAGGTGAGTATCTTGTAGGCAACAAATAGAGGGTTTCTGTTTTTTTATCCATTCAGCCAGTCTCTGTCTCCTAATTGGACAATTTAATCCATTGACATTCAATGTAATTATCGATATTTCCATACCTGTTCCTGTCATTAAGTGAGCCATTTTCTTGTCTGCTTTTTGTTCTCGTATAACTGTCTGACTTTTAGTTTTCCTGGTAAAGCACTCCCTTCAGAACCTCTTGAAGAGCTGGTCTGGAGTTGGTAAATCCCTTCAAATTTTGTTTATCAGAGAATGTTTTTATCTTTTTTTCCCATATGAAAGATAATCTTGTCGGGTATAGTATTTTTGGTAGAAATTGTTTTTCATTCAACATTTTGACTATATTTTCCTATTCTTTCCTTGCCTGCATTTTTTCCACTGAGAGATCCGATGTTAGCCTGATGGGGTGACCTTTGTAAGTAACTTGAATTTCCCTCTTGCCAACTTTAGTATTTTGTCTTTGTCTATTGGTTTTGCCAGTCTGGCTATGATGTGCCTTGGAGAGGATCTTCTTGGGTTGATTCTACTCAGGGTCCTATGTATTTCTTGGATATGGATATTTGAATGCCTTTCTAGGTTTGGAAAGTTTTCTTCCAGGATTTAATGGAATAAATTATCTATATCCTTATTATTTTCTTCCTCTTCTGGGATACCAATTATCCGGATGTTGGGTGCTTGATGGTATCCAGTATTCATCATATATTATCCTTGTTTTTCTTGGTTGTTTTCTCAACCTTCTTGATACTTTTTTCAGATGTTTTGTCTTCTACATGAGAGATTCAATCTTCTGCCTGATCTAACCTACTTTTAATACTTTCAAGGGAGGTTTGATTTCCTGTTTCACATTCTTCAACCCTAGAAGTTCCATCTGATTCTTGTTTAAGGTATCTATTTCTTCTTTCAAATCATGGAAGGACTTCCTCATCTCCTAGAGTTCCTTGTCTCTTTTCTCTTCCATCTCAGTTTGGTCACTACAAATATTCTGAATTCCTTACCAGACATGTCCACGAAGTCCATTGTATTGACTGTGGGTGATGTAAGCTTGATGATTTTCCTTGGAAGAGAGGCCTTTTGTTGGTTGCTCATACTTCTTGAGCTTCTGTGATTGTTCCTAGTCATCAGGTGATCTATATATTGCTTCCTAACTTATTTAAGGTATCTCTGAATGTTAAAAGGTGTACAGAATTAGAAAATTGATTATTTATCTTATGGTTGGCCTACCCGTTGCTCACCAGTACCATGTACTGTTGTCACTGGTCCTGGGTGACCCAAAGTCCTCTGTTTCTAAGGAGTGGTGAGCCTCCAACTGACCTAATAAGCAACACCTGAAGAGCAAAGAAAAAAAAATCACCCAAATGTGTGCCATGTGCTATTTAAAACACTCAAATTCAGAGAGTCCAAAGGTAAGTGAGGAAGGGGTAGAGGATGAGCAACGGGTCTTGGCAGTAAGGGCCTGCAGCTGCAAGCAGCCTGGTGTCCGGAACTGCTCGCTGGCTTGAACTGGTTTGCAGGTGTGTGGGGGTGTGCGCGTTCGTCTTAAAGTCCCGAGGAACCAACCTGACATCTAGAGATGAGTAGGGGTGGGGATGTGCCTCTGTTTTTGTTTTTTAAGTTACCTAGATGATGGGTTAATATGCTGCCAGGGCTGAGACTACATTCTAAGAAAATGTTTCTCTGGACCAGCAGGTGGTATAGTAGTTAAGGCACTGGATTACCACATAGCTGACTGTGGTTCAAATCCCAGACGTGATTTGAAAAACATGTTGGGTGCATGTGTGCCATGCCCAAAATCCCAACAGGAAAATGGAAAAGAAAGGATTGTGACATGGCCATTCCCCCTGGGGGAGGGGGGCGGGAGTGTTGATGTCTCACTTTCTGTCTCTCTCAGGCAAGCACACACGCACTATGACAAAAACATTTTTCAAAAATGCTTCTCTGATGTCACAGTGCTTAATTCAACATATGATCTAGAACATTGCCACTCAAAGTGTGCATCTGACTCATCTGGGAGCTTGTTGGAAATTCCAAGGCCTGGGGCCAGCAGGTGGCATGGTGGTTAAGGGTGCTGGATTCCCACGTGGCCTACCATGGTTCAAGTCCTGGACCTGGCGGCTTGATTTCTCACTTTCTCTTTCTTGCTCTCACTCTGTTCCTCTCTGGTCAAATTTAAATACATAAATAAATAAAGTTAAATAAAAAATTTTAAAAAAAGAAATGCTAAGGCCAAGGTCCCCACCCAGGTGTGCAGAATCTGCACCTTAATAAGATGGGAACTTGAATGAACATTGAAGTTTAAGAAGTGCTGATTTAGGGTATCAGTTTGGAACTGGATCTCAAAAAACTTCACACTCTGGCTTTATACAAAGGGCAACCATATCCTAAAGTCTGTTCTACCAGAAAGATTTATTAGACTTAAAGTTGTGTGAGCTCCCTCCCACAAGGAATTCTGACATACAGTGATCAGTGTGGGTCAAAGTTTTCCAGGTGCTTTGAGAGCTACCGCCCTGAGTGATGAGTGCCATCAGAAGTGATGACATCTATAATGATTGGTTTTATGAGTCACCCTGACTGGACAAAGGATTGTTCAGATATCCAGACACCATCAGCTGCCCTCAGTGGGTCCTTTCCTGAGTCTCTCATCTCGCCACACTGAGTAAGAAGCAAGAGATTAAGCATGAACCCAGTAAGTCAACTGCCCCATCAAGACCTTACCTAAAGAAACAGCCATTTTTTCAACTGAGGTCAACCCATTGCACACTCCCTCCCAGACAACTCAAAAATACAATGTGGACTTTTCCAGAGTCAGAGCAGATACCTGAAAGGTGCTTTCCTGAGGGATTTCTGAGGATAATTCTGCAGGTACTGATGACCTGAGTCACATACCTGAGAACTAATCCCAGCAAGAAGCAAGGCCACTGTATAGCAGGCTCTAAATTTTATAACAAGTGTGTTGCCTCCAACTCCACACACATCAGCTCATTACCCTGGTCACAGTTTAAAAATTGTTTTATGGGACCGGCAGAAGGCGTAGTGGTTGCATCACTGAACTCATGTGTTGTCGACCACGCTTCGGTTCCTGGACCCGTCAGATTCACTCCTGGTGCATGTGCATGCATGCCTGAGATCCCAAGAGGAGAATGGAGGAAAAAGGATTGCAGCGTGGCCATCCCTCCAGGGGGGGTGATTTCTCACTTTCTGTCTCTCTGTCTTTCTCAGTCTCTCCAGCAAGCACACGCATCCTATAGCAAAAATCTCTAAAAATTTTTTTTAAAAAAAAACAAGTGTTTTACTTCTTTGTTCATTTGTTTCATTTTTGCTTTCTGACATTCTTTATCAAACCAGGAACTACAATGGCAAATTCCATATTTACTCAAATCAAAATGAGCTAATGAAGACCAGTTTAAATTTGCCAACAAACCCACCCATAACTGGTGAGGGGGTAAACTTAAGGTGTCTCTTGGCATTTCAAGGTATTCTTAGAAAAACAATTCCCAGCAAATCAAAAGTTCCACTCCCCTTTTCTCAACATCCCTGTCCTTTGAGATGCAAACATGAGTTAATAAGCTGTAAGCATGAGAATACCAAGAGTGAGGATCAGAGAGATATTATCATCTTGTTCCTGGGTGAAAATCACCCTCTTACATACAGAAATAACTAATAAAAGCTAACCGTAATACACTGTACACACTGTCTCTTCAAGCTACTTACCAAAATTTGCAATTATTCTATCTACTTGTCTGTTTATCACGGAATTCCTCTCTGATCTATAACTGTTATTGGGAATGGCAGAGAAGAAGAATGGAAACTGCTTGGTCTTTGACATCGTTCTTATGCCTGAATTAACCAACCTTGCATCCTCCTACATACCCACATTATGTGAATTAATAAATCCCCACGGTGGATAGTTGATCACTTGCCATTGAAGTCAACCCGATGCACACTCCCTCCCAGACACCAACACACAGAACCTGTAATGATCTCCATCTTACTTGCATTCCCCATCCCCCCCTTAACCTGCAGTTCAGCTGATGATAGAGCTATTACTTGCTGAAACACTAAGGGTTCTGTGTTACCTTCAGGATAAAATTCAAATCTGAGGGCCAGCCTGTGGTACTGTGGTTAAGGCAGCTGGTTCCAACATGGCCCACTGTGCAGTTCAAATCCTTGAAAAACATTCTGTGTGCATGTGCATGCATGCCCAAAATCCCAAGAGGAGAATAGAGGAGAAAAGAGGAGAAAGGATCATGGCTTGGCCATTAGCCATCTCCCCTGAGGTGCTTTCTCTCTCTCTCTCTCTCTTTCTCTCTCTCTCTCTCTCTCTCTCTCTCTCTCTCTCTCTCTCTCTCTCTCTTTCTGACAAGTGCATGCACCCTTTAACAAGACTAAAAACAAAATCTAATCTGAAAACACTATTTATTCCGTGGTTACCATTAACTCTGCTAAAGTAGATTACCACCAAGGCTGAGGAATCCCTGAGCAGACCAAGCCAGTTAGGCCCTCGCAGGTGACATTAACCTCGTTCAATTTGCAAACAGAAGCAAAGCTAAACTTGAGCTACCTCTTATAAATGCCTATATGAAAGAAAAACAGAACTTAACTCAACAAAAAAGAAACAGCTAACAAACATAAAACTAGAGCCTTTCTAATGGGATAGACAAGATGAGGCAACTTTACAACAGTAACAATCAAACACTGTCTGTATTCTTTCCACATTTCCTCTATAAAGCCTGTCGCTAAGCCTCTTCAACTGAGCCCTCAGAATCACTTGCGGTTTGGAGCTGCCAGATTCACAAATCACTGGGTTGTTTGTTTGTTTGTTTGTCTGTTTGTTTTCGAGAGAGATTTTTGCTGTAAGGCACACGTGCTTGCTGGAGAAACAGAAATAGAAAGATAGAAAGTGAGAAATCACTCCCCTGGGGAGATGACCATGCCTCAATCCTTTCTCTTCCATTCTTCTCTTGGGATTTGGGGCACACACACACACACACACACACACACACACACACACACGCCCACCCTGAGTTTAAGCCGCTAGGTCTCGTACTTGAACCATAGTCGACTATGTGGATGTCCAGCGACATAACCATTATGGCATCTGCTGGTCCCCACAAATCACTGCTTTGCCCAAATAAGCAATTCAAAGTTTTATTATGCCCAAGTTTATCCTTCAGCATCACTTATGGAAATTACATCGGGCATACGTTTATTATCTGTTTATCATCCGTCTGTTTGCAATGTACCCTCTAAGAAAACATGGACCTTGTTTATTTTGATCACAAATGTCTCCCCAGCGCTGAGCTCACTGTCTGGCGCATCTTAGTGAGTGCTTCAAAATATTTGTAGGATGCCTATACGAACAGATGGCTGCAACCTACCTTTCTAGCATGTTCTGCCTTAACACCTCTTCAGAAAATATAATTTCTCTGCCATCAATAAAACTAGCAGCAGTGCATCACACATGCCTCAGTATGTCCCTGCTCCAAGTCTTTGTCCTTATTGTTGTCACCACCTGATCTGCTCGTTTTTCAAGGCCCACCTCAAATTCTGCCGTTGAGGGTGATTAGGTTGCACCAAAAAGAGCAATACTTGGGAACTCAGCTTGCACGCCCAGCCCTACCACTCCCTAGCTGCGGGGCCTCAGACAAACGACTTAAAATCTCCAAAGCACAATTGCTTCATTATAAAGTGGGTCTGAGATACCTATCTTACCAGGGCATATGAATTTGCTTACATGTTTGGTTTTTGTTTGTTTGTTTTTATTATAGTTTGCAATAGGGCATATATGCTCCAAGAGAGCTGGGGAGAGGGTGGTGAGAAAACACTTCCTTGGGCCAGCAGATGGTGTGACAGTTATGTCACTGGATTCCACGTGGCCAACCTGGGTTCGAGTTCCAGACCTGGTAGTTTGAAAATCATGCCAGGCATGTGTGTGTGCATGCCCACCCAAGATCCTGAGAGGAGAATAGATGAAAAGGGATTGTGGCATGGCCATCCCTGTTGGTGGGTGATTTCTCACTTTCCCTCTCACTGTCTCTGTCTCACTCTTTCCAGCAAGTGCACATGCCCTAAGGCAAGAAGAAAAAAGAAAAGAATAAAAAAGATTCCCCAGAGGGGATGGCCACACTGCAATCCCTTCATCTCCATTCTCCTCTCGGAATTTTGAGCACACATGTACATGTTCCCAGTGTGTATTTCAAGCTGCCAGATCCAAAACTTGAACCACAGTCATCCGTATAGAATCCAGCTGCCTTAACCAACGTGCCACTTGGCTGGTCCCTGCATGTTTTAGACTAGATTAAATTAAGCAACTCAGGAAGAACTCTTATATATTTCAAACCCTCCTCTTCAAAGTTGTCCTTGAGTCAAGCAGCCACACAATCTCTTACTCCTTTGAATGCCCATAAGATCTCATCACTGATCACTGACCACATGCCACCGTGTGTCACTGGCATGTCTGCAGTCATCTTCTCCCATCCTTCCGACCCATGCCCCTACTCCAGAACATGAGTCCCTTGAGACAGGGACTGTGCCTTTTTTTGGGGGGTCGGGGGTGGGGTGGGGAGAGGTTTGTGGGTTTTTTTGTTTTTTTTTTTTTTTTTTTTTTTTTTTGCTATTTTTGTGTGCACTTGCCAGAAAGACAGAGAGAGACAGAGAGACAGAAAGCAAGAAATCACCTCCTGGGGGGATGGCCACACCACAATCCCTTCTCCTCCATTCTCCTCTTGGGATCTTGGGTACACGCATACCCAGAGTGAGTCTAAGCCACTGGGTCCGGGACTTGAACCACGGTCAACTACATAGGAGTCTAGCAACATAGCCTTTATGCCAACTGCTGGTCCCAGGGACTGTGTCTTATTCATCTGCATTTCCCTGGTTTCTGTCATGTAACATGTGCTTGAGAAACATTTGTGGAAGGAACACACATGGGAATGAGAAAAGGCCTGAAGTCAGGGGTATCAAGGCTATGAGTAACCATAAGAGAGATGGTTTGGAAGGAGAATGAGTGTCCAGGTCCACACCACAGGAAGGCATTTTCTTAGTCTGTCCAGGGGCCAGGCTCACCCAGAGAGAAGCAAAATAAAAGGAAATCAATGAGGGAACCAGCAGTTAGCGTAATGGCTATGTCGCTGGACTCCCATGTAGTCGACCACGGTTCACGTCCTGGACCCGGTGGCTTAAAACTCACGCCGGGCGCGTGTGCGTGCATGCCCAAGATCCTGAGAGGAGAATGGAGGAGAAGGGATTGCGGTGTGGCCATCCCCCCTGGGGGGTGATTTCTCACTTTCTGTCTCTCTGTCTCTCTCTGTCTGTCTGGCGAGCGCACGCGCCCTATAGCGAAAACCTCTCCCAAAAAAAAAAAAAAGGAAATCAATGAGATATTAAAACCAGAAGGTGTAACTCTGGTAGCTTTTCTCTTCACCTCTCAGTTCTTTTGTCTGTAAAATGAGAGGATTGGACCAGTTTGTCTCTGGGAATTATGGCAAAGTGTGTGGGGAGGGGAGGGGGGGGTGATAGGTTTTAGAGCCAGATTCACCTGGGTTTGACCTGATTTTTTTCTATTGGTTGCCTGTGTAACTTTACACATGTACTCCACCTCTCTGGGCGTGTCTCCTCAGCTGTAAAAGGCAGTAATGACAGCTAGTGATAGCTGCTGAGTAGATTAAATGGGACAATAAGAGCCCAAGGCCTGGCACATAGGAAAGGCTCCAACACTCCCTCTCTCTCCCTCAGCCTTTGCTGCCTCTGCTGCCTCTGTTGCTTCTACCCCTGAAGACCCCATCCTTACTCTTGACCAACACAAGTATCCATCAGAGCCTTTTTTTGCCCCAAGTGGAAGAAAACTTGCCCTCCCATGACATAGCTCTGTCAATCTGAAAAGGTAAACTGAGGCAAAGTATATAAAGCAAAAGAAGTTTACTTGGGTCAGGTCTGAGGACTGTGGTCCAGCATGCTGTTTAAGTGGACATACTCAGGTTGCCCAAACATGTGCACTGAGATCTTACCATCTTCAAGTAGATTTTAAAGGAAACACACACACACACACACACACACACACACACACACAAGCAAAACGGAGAAGGAAAGAGAAAATTTTACCAGTTGTTTTGGGACAATTATCATCGGCTACCGGGATCAGTCACAAGGGTGGCATCAGTCCTGGGTTAGACAGGCAGTCTCTGGGCAAATGTCCTTGCAGAAGCAGTCCTCGGGTCATGTTGCAGTGGTCTTTGTGCAAGGTTGTGGTTCTGGAAATCCTCGTGACAGTGCTTTTATCAGGCATGTCAGCTTGAGAAAGCACCTCTTTGTGACCTTCCCCAGTTCGGTTTAATTAGGGTTTAACACAAGTTAACACAAATGACTCCATTTTGATTCTGACAACTTTCCTTTAGTCAACTGATGGCGAATCTGACTTCTCTGATTGTGAAGGTCACCCAACAGGCTCGTTTTCCTCCCAGCCCAGAGGAAATCCCCATTTTCCAGTCCCTTGAATCCAGGCAGGGGCATATGACTCATTCTGGGCACAGACGACAAGCAGGAGTTTGTTGAACCACTTCCACTTCTGCCTTGTTAAAATTCCCAACTTTACTCTCCCCGTTCCTGGAACACTGGGAGCTCACAGGTGGAGGATGACGGCATCACTGTATGGAAGGAGCTGGCTCCCTGAATGAGGGGACCACATTAGAATATGATATGGGTGAGTGATTCCACTCCCGAGATTTTAGGGGTTACTGCTCGCAGCAGCACAGCCTTGTCTCCCCTAACTAAATTGGGGAGTCTGACACTTCTGAGGGGCACATCTGCTACACTAGCCGCTCTGTACCTCTGTCCCCTCTGGGGGTGAGTCCTCTTCTCTCCTGACTCACCCCTCAGGGAGCAGGGGTCAGGCTTCCTCACTCCATGTCCCACTCCCACCCTTTGTGCTAATATCTAGTTTCAAATATCCAAATTCACGTTCACAGTCTCTGCCAGGGCATCTGTTGCTCTCGTGCAAACTGGCTCCTTTGGCGAGCATGGTGCCCTGGAGCTCCCCAGGGCAGTGCTTAGGTCAGACCCTGCCCTCACATCCTCTGCTCCCCCTTGGACTGGGCCTCAGTCTCCCCACATATACCGTAAGGGCTTCAGAAAGCCTTTTCTGGGAAACCAGCAGTTAGCGTAATGGCTATGTCGCTGGATTCCCACGTAGTCGACCGCGGTTCGCGTCTCGGACCCGGTGGCTTACAACTCACGCCGGGCGCGTGTGCGTGCGTGCCCAAGATCCCAAGAGGAGAATGGAGGAGAAGGGATTGCGGCGTGGCCATCCCCCCTGGGGGGTGATTTCTCGCTTTCTATCTCTCTGTCTCTCTCTGTCTGTCTGGCGAGCGCACGCGCCCTATAGCGAAAAACCTCTCCAAAAAAAGAAAAAAAAAAAAAAAAAAAGAAAGCCTTTTCTGCTCTGATATTGCTGGCAAGCTGATGAAAGCACCTCTGGAAGAGGCTGCTCCCCAGCCAGGCCTCCAGCCCGAATGTGACCCATAAACTCGCAGCCGAGTAAACAACCTTTATTGGGCCTGGGCACACTTCCTGGCCATTCTGTCTCCACTTCTATTCCCCAGCTCAGGCCTGGCCAGTTCTCCAGCATGGCCCCTCCCAGCCCCTCTAATTTTATTCTTCAGATCTCTGCTGCCTCCAGCCCCTTTCTACCCTGACACCTGCATCCCCAGCCTGAGGGGGGTGGAGAGTTTCTTCCCTTATCAGCTTATTTTACTGCCCCCTCCTCCTTGGTTACACAGTAATTTGGAGCAGCGTTCCTGGCAGGAACAGATCAACAACTGTCGCCTCCCAGCCAACGGTTTATTGGACAGAGAGACAGGGTCCCTTCAGTGCTGTCTTGGAGACAGGTAAGGAGCGTGCACGCAGGAAAGGAGTAGAAAAGACCCCCAAAAGGAGGAGGAGGCTTCCCAGGCCAGGCGTGCAAGGAGAGAGGGCTCGACGAGAGGTCAAAGAGAGAACAGGAGGAAGCCAGGGCTAGCCCAGAGGCGCCCGAGGTGGTTAGACCCCACCGCCCAGCGCCCAGCGTGGCCGGGCAGCGAGGAGGAGGCAGGTCTGGCAGTGCGAAACAGCCCCTTTTCCTTGGCCTCTACGTGTGGGACGACAGACGTGCAGACGCTCAGACGCTCTGGGAGGCCCATTCTGGAGTCTGGAAGCGCAGAACTGAAGGAAGTCCAGGAGGGTTCTGGGAAGGTCCTCCAAGCTGCAGCATAGCCCAGGACTGAACTGGTGACCTGGGGCCCACAACGGCACTCCAGCCTCCCAGGGGCTGGCCAGAGCCGGCAGGAAAGGGCAAAGGTAGACACGCTTCCTCCTGGTCCTCCCTGAGGGCAGATCTCTCGCTTCAGCCCTTGCCCATACTTCTCTCTCCTCTTTGCTTCCCACTTGGTGAGCTTAAGGACCCAGGTCTGGTGACTGAAAGCAACTTTCTGGAGAAGACCCCTCTGGAAGACAGAGCCCCAGTCTGGCAATGGCAACTCCTTTGACGGCAAGCTAGTGGGAGCTGAGAGCCTGGGGGCCCAGCACCTAGCACCTCCCAGCTGTGCTGTTGGGACCTGCCTCCTCAGCCCCAGGGCATTTGAAGTGGCCCATGGAAGCCCTTGTGGAGACAGAATCTTGTTTGGATATCCAACAGGGGCTCCCTGTTCTCCACCACTGCCTGCTCTGTTGATTTCAGGAGGTTTGGAGGAAGAAGCTCGTCACCCTGTCCTGGCAGCACCTTGAGCTCACACACAGCCCTTTTGCCCCTCCACACCACCACCCAAAGAGGGTGCCAAGGCAGGTCCTGCTCTCTGCAGGGCTATGGAGAGGAAGACCCCAGGGTGCTCTGAGGCCCCAGAGAAGCTGGCCCTGTCCTTCTCCATCGAAGCAATCCTAAGAAGGCCCACTGAGAGGAGCGATAGAGTCAGGCTGCAGGGGGCCGATGGAGAGGGCACTGTTCAAGCAACAGCGATCAGCTCCAGGCTAGAGAGGCCCTCACAGGACCAGCCCCAGGGTAAGTGTCTCTGATCATCTCCTTTATTCCCTGGGTTGTAAGGTCTGGTTGGGCTTAGACAGGAAGGAAGTTGTAAGCATCAGAGGGATACCAGGCTCTGGGCTACTGTCTTATCCATCTTGCAATCTAACCCAGAACTGTGGTTTTTCAAGTGTAGACTCCAAGCCTCAGCTAGTTGCAGAATACAGGGACCTAGGGTTTGATACTGCACCCAGGTCAGACTAAGAATGCTGGTTACCATTTATTTGGCATTGACAATGTGGTTGCTCATCAGAAGGTAGGCACAATTATCACAACTACACAGGTGAGAAAAGTCACAACCAGGAGGGGGTGACTGATGTCCCGAAGTGTCACAGTTAGTAGGCAGAGGACATGAGATCAGGACCTGACTCTGGCTACCTTCAAACTCCTGTTTGGTCTTGTGCCTTCTCTTCATTAACTGAGTTCAGCCCACATACCTTTGATCTGCTGAAGCTTTGCCGGGGATCTGCCAACCCTGATCACTCACCCCAGCCCTGTGACCATCCCAAGGCATGACCCTAAACAACTGTGACCAGAGAGATTTCAGCACACTCCTTGAGAGCCAGCGTGAGCAGAGGACAAGAGGCAGCATTAGGGCATTGAGGTGGATGCATCTACCCTGCTGAGAGTCAAGAACCCAGGTGTGAGCTGCAGTCCTGCCCTGCCTGCTGTATGACCTTAGGAAAGTCCCTGTCCACTCTGTCCTTAGCATCATCCTGGGTGAAACAACTAAATTGAGGGAAAAAAAATGTTGGAGCTGGAGCTATGCCGGGGTCCTTTTGAATCTGATAGTCACACAGCATCTCACATGAGGTTCCCAGATCCCCCCCTATTCACTCCTCTAACCCAAGAAAATGCTGGAAAGAAAGCTCAGAGTGGCCCTTGACTTTTTTACCTACCAGACACAAAACCCACCCCTCTGCCCCAGTGAAGTCTCCCACTGAGGAGGGTGTTCTGAACTGCAGACAATGGGAAGACCTGGAGAGCTACTGTCCCTAGGCAGCTGGCTGGTTTCCCTGTGTCAGAACCCATCAATGGAAAGAGTCTCTAATTTTTGGAAGTTCATTAATATCTTCCAGTCAATTGAGCATTCAAAGGAGGAATTCCCCTGGGGCTCCAACCTAAGTCTCTCCTACTGCAGCTTGTTACAATGAGAGAGAGAGAGGGTGAGAGAGAGAGAGAGAAGAGAGTCTGAATAGCTTCCCTTCCCCTAGCCCCCACTCTCCTCCTTGGAAGAAGGCCACTCTTCCTCGGCCCCCACTGAAGATCTAGCATGTCCTGTGTCCAGCTGTGCTGGGCCCAGGCAGACCCAGTAAGTGCTGGGTTGGAACACCAGACAGTGCCCTGTGGCTTTCACAGCATGTTCATGGTCATTTCCCCATACGCTGGTGCACTGTGAACCCCACCATGCAGAGGACCAACCAGAAGAGGGGATAAATCACCCACAAAAGCTATGTGAGTAGTTAGCATTAGAAATGCAACCTGGTGGACTGAGGCCATCGCTCCAGCTAATTCCCATTGCAGTTTAACTCACGTATCTCCTACTCTGTTGGGGCTCAACATTTCTGAGAGCATGATGAAGGTCCCACTGGTAGTTTTTTTTTGGGGGGAGAGGTTTTTTCGCTATAGGGCGCGTGCGCTCGCCAGACAGACAGAGAGAGACATAGAGACAGAAAGCGAGAAATCACCCCCCAGGGGGGATGGTCACGCCGCAATCCCTTCTCCTCCATTCTCCTCTCGGGATCTTGGGCATGCACGCACACGCGCCCGGCGTGAGTTGTAAGCCACCGGGTCCGAGACGCGAACCGCGGTCGACTACGTGGGAGTCCAGCGACATAGCCATTACGCTAACTGCTGGTTCCCACCCACTGGTAGTTTTCAAGATGACTGTGGGGTATGCAGAACAAGATTATGTAGGTCAATAGCTCTGTAATTACTTCTACACTCACCTGTTAATGATGAAAGCTACTGGTTATCCATTTATGGTTATGATAAGACCTTTTCTTTTAAAATAAACATATAGTCAACCCTCCATAATCAGGGGTCCTGGGGACTCAACCAACCATGGGGATTCGACCAACCCCAGATGGAAAATATTATACTGTTCCCGACGTGAACTATGTAGTCAGGCCTATGAAGTGATGGTTGTGTTTGCACTGAACATGTACAAATATTTCTTACTCTCTAAACAAGATGATGTAACAGTTATTTACATAGATTCACATTGTATTCGGTATTATAAGTAATGTAGAGATGATTTGAAGTGTATGGGGGATGTGCAGAGGTTCTTTGCAAACACTACTCATTTTGTATAAGAACCTTGAGCGTCCACAAATTTTGGTGTTCCCAGTGTGTCCTGGAACCAACCCACCGTGGATACCAGAAGACTGCTTCATTTGAGTAAAATGAAAAAACTTGATTTGGGAAAATACTAAGCAAATATATAGTAATACAGATGGAATGCCACTACAAAGGTAAATTGCAGAAATTGCAAATGAGCTGGAGTCTGTAAAACGGGCCAACTGAGAAATGCAGAAAACCTGCCCCTCTAAACCCAGATCTGGTGCCTATTTATAGAAAAACTATAGGCAAGCAGCTTTCCTCTCTGAGCCTCAGTTTCCCCATCTGTAACATGAAAGAGTGGAGCTAGAATACATGTAAGATCCTTGCCAGCTCTGACATACCACGACCAACTCAACAACAAACTAGTTGCTAAAAACATCTTAGAGGAGTCCCTTGTTTTTCACGGGAGAATCTTCCTCTTTGCAGAACGGGAGGTTGTGATGCCAGGTAGGGCAGGAGCAGGTGGCAGAGGCAGACCCTGTCACCAGCCCCTACCTCTTCCTACCCTCCTGGAGCCCCTAGGCCCAGCCCAGCTGCTACTAGCTGATGCCCCTCTGCCTCCCTGACCGTTAGCCCTCACTTGGCGCAGGAGCCCTCAGAGAAGGGTGACAGGATCAGAAACAGCAATGTCCTCCCCATGCCAGTAATAGGCATAGAGGAATAAATCCCTCTGTCTCCCCCTGACATTTAAAGGGCTTTGTGAATGACATTACCTCACCGTCCACTATCCAAATCGTCTACGGATTTTGTTAAAATGTAGCATGTTAGACCAGCTCCAGGGCCTGGTGGTTAAGCCAGTCAGATACCATTTGGCCAATGGCATGTTTCAGGTCCTGGACCTGGCAGCTGAGAAACACCAAGCATGTGTGTGTGCCTGCCCCAAATCCCAAACGGAGAGCAAAGTGAAGGAGAAGAGATTGTGGCATGACTGTTCCCCACGGAGGGGGTTTTCTTTCTCTCTCTATCTCTCTGGCGAGTGCCCATACCCTCTAGCACAAAAATAAAATACAACATCTCCATCTGGGCATTCAGACTATGGCCACAGGTCTAGTGCAGGGCCCAAGAATCTGCCTTCTAACAAGTTCTCCCAAGTGAGTCTGCTGTTAGTGGTCCAACGAGCACTCTTTGAAGAGGCTGAGGCTCAGACAGGTCTAGTGCCTTATTCCAAGCCACAGAGCCAGTATGTGCAAGAACGGAGGCCATGCCAGTGTCCGGCTCCAAGGCTACTGCAGTGTTCTGCCTCCTCATTTCTCACGGCAAGACCAAGGTTCCTTGCCACATCTACCCACGACGACCCCCATGATCAGTGAGTTGGACCCTCCCACTTCTCAAATCATTGGGAAAATCCAGGAGGGCCTTCCTATCAGAAAGGATGCTAAGTTCAGCTGACCACTCTCTCCTTCTGAGAGAGGACAGCCCCCTGAAAACCAGAGACTCTCCAAAAACAAGAGTGATCCAATCAGGAGGAAGCCTCTCTGAACAGGAGGCTCAGACCGCGAGGAGAGAGAAGATCATTTCAGCAGCTCTCCCACTGAAGAGACTCAGAAAAAATGACTAGCCTCAGGGAGAGGGTACAGGAAGATGGTAAAATGGTGTGGGTCATCTGGCCTATAGGGAGTGCTCGCTCACTCATAAGCTATTCACTCACTCAGTGAGTTGCCGAGTGCTGACTCTGGGCCAGGCTGAGGCTGGGAGGTGATGGTGAGTAAACCAGACATGGTGTTTATCCACCTGGAGTGGCCTGGTGACAGCAGCTGTGGACCTCAGGACAGTGTCAACTTCTATTCATCTTATCCCGTGGAGCTGGCTGGGGACACAATGCTATCCTTGGCATTTGAGAACCACTCTATAGCAAGGGTCAGGAACATTTTTCTACAGAGGGCCAGGTGGTAATTTTAATCTCTGATGGCCAATTGGTCTCTGTCACAATTACTCACCTCTGACCTCAGAGCTGAAGAGCACCTTCAGATAATGGAGAAAGGAAAGGGCAGGGTCATGTTCCAATAAAACTTTATTTAAGAACATAGGCAATGGACTGGCTTTGGCCCTCGTACTGCAGTTCATCAGGCTCTGACCCCACGTCACTGGTGTGGCACTCAAAGCCTTCACATACTGGCCCTGCCAGTGCCCATGCTCATCTCCCATCATACCCATGGGACTCTCAGTGTCCACCCTCAAGGCGTGTGGTGCTCCTCTCTGACTTCCACATTCCTCCTGCCCTCCCAGTCTTGCCACTCCTTTGCGCTTTAGAAACCACTGCTCCTCCTGCCTGTTCTCTCTCATTCTCTTCTTTTCCCTCGTCCTCTACCTCTGCATTACTTTTCTATGACTGTCACAATTAATGACCACACATTGAGTGGCTTAAAACAGAGCTTTATCCTCTATCAGTCTAAGGGCCAGTCTGAAGTCCTGGTTCCCTCTGGCAAGTCCGAAGGGAAATCTGATGTACATCCCTATCCTGGCTCCCCAGGGTCCTGGCAATCATTGGCCGTCTTTGGCTTGTGAATACAGTCTCTGTCTTCTCAAGGCCTTCTGCTCTGTACCAGTGCGTGTGTCAAATGTCCCTCTCTTTTCTCCTAGAAGTACACCAGTGATTGGGTATGGGGCCCACACTAAGTCCAGGATGATTCCAACTCCAGGACCTTGGCTTCACTATGTCTACAAAAGCTTTATTTCCTGAGAAAATCACCAGGAGATAGGAGCTGTACATGTCTTTTGGGGGAACACATTCCACACGCTACACCTTCCTCACATCTTCCTTCCCTTCATTTTCCTCCTGCTTTGCTCTGAACTGGGCACTGGAAAAGGCAGCCCTGGCCTAAGACTATGGCCAAGGCCTGTGATCTGTCTGACTGCCTTGTGATTAATGGCCCTGGCACTAAGCCACGTAGGCTCAGTACAGACAGGATCAGGGCAGAGGGACAAGGAGCTAAAAGCTCTTATTTCCTCCAGGATACATGTCATTAGGGGCCCCATCTCTCAGTTCCTACCACCAAAGCCATAAACTAACGTGGCCATGGGGACATTCCCACATATCTCTGGGTACCTGGAGGCTGGTTCTAGAACTGAGAACCTGGCTCAGTCTTGGGCCCTATAGGAATATAAAAAAAGATAAGGCATTACCCCTGCTTACAAAACAAACAAACAAACAAAAAAGGCATTATATTAGTATGGATTCTGCAATGCTGAGGCCACATGGGAGGATCATGAGTGCCCATGATGCTGGCTGAGGCTGGGAGAAGGATCGCAGCCTGAAACTCTGTTGGGGTGCCTTTCTGTCTCTAGCTCTGTCTCTCTCTCTCTCATGGGGTAAATAAAATGTATAAAAGACACTAACAAAGATGTAGTTACAACCGTAATGACTGGAAGCCTATTCTAAGGGAGCTTTGGTCTGTCAGGAGGTGAAGGAGGTAGGGCATTCCACACAGAAATTCCTAAGGCCCAAGACCTGCTGGTAGAGATGTTCAAAAGCATAAGATAGGGTCTAAGAACTAGAAAAAAACAACCCATGCTGGACATTCCAAAAGGAATGGAGACCATTTTAGGGTTTGAAAAAAGGAAACACAAAATCCTGAGAGGAGAATGGAGGAGACGGGATCATAGCATGGCCATCCCCCTGGGGGGTAATTTCTCACTTTCTGTCTCTTGGTGAGTGAATGTGCCCTATAACAAAAATCTTAAAAAAAAAAAAAAAGAAAGAAAGAAAGAAAGAAAGAAAGAAAGAAAAAGTAAAAGAAAGAAAGAGAGAGAGAGAAAGA
The DNA here is from genome assembly GCA_026018925.1 of Tupaia tana. Lineage (NCBI taxonomy): Eukaryota > Metazoa > Chordata > Mammalia > Scandentia > Tupaiidae > Tupaia > Tupaia tana. The sequence continues at coordinate 214,393,951 of JAKSZU010000006.1, forward strand.
AAACATACAAGAACCAATACTAACGAGAACTCTGGTTCCAATTGACAAAAATTATCTCGAATTAGCTAAGATAGAGGGGGAAATGTATTACTTTGGAGGAAATAAATAAATATTGGATCACCGGAAAAGTCACGGCACGTTTTTCTGCTTTTCTATGCAAAAATTCATCATGACTTTTCTGACAACCCAATAGTTTCCCAAACCAAGCCATGGAAAGGGTAGTATCATAAGCAGGATTTGGAAGCCCAAACCAATAACACCACCAAACGTTTCCGTTGTTTCTGTCTGTGGATGGGCCCAACTCTTTCTCACTGCAACCCACACCCTCTACATGGCTTCTGATAGTTCCAAGACTTACAGTAGCCTCTAGTGATCTCCTCGAGCTCTCTAAAGTCCCAAGTCCAAAAATCCCAGAGGAGGGGCCCATTGGCATAAGTGAGATATCCACCTCCAACAGGGTAAACTGAGACCAGAGGGTGTGCCTGGTGGAACTCTGTGTGTTTAGCCTGGTCTAGAATCTTTTCCTTGCTGATCCCCTTCCTCTACCATGCTGTTCCATACTAGGATGATTGTTCCTTACTTCAATGTCCTAATAACTCTTGGTAGGTCCTTTTTTTTTTTTTGGAGAGATTTTCGCTATAGGGCGCATGCGCTCGCCAGACAGACAGAGACAGAGAGACAGAAAGCGAGAAATCACCCCCCAGGGTGGATGGTCACGCCGCAATCCCTTCTCCTCCATTCTCCTCTCGGGATCTTGGGCACGCACGCACACGCGCCCAGCGTGAGTTTTAAGCCACCGGGTCCTGGACGCGAACCGCGGTCGACTACGTGGGAGTCCAGCGACATAGCCATTACGCTAACTGCTGGTTCCTGGTAGATCCTTTCTAATCTCTGCATATGGAACACTCTAATTTCTTTTTTATCAATGGGTTGACCTAAAGAGGTTTACTCCCTAATATACTCCAAGTAGAGACAGTTGTTCATAATTTGTTGGCCAGACATGGCTCTTCCCCCTGTCAAAGGACTACCAAACCATGGTTTCATGCTGTGATCCTTCCCCCCAGGCTTAGCCAGCATCATGTGCACATTCTGGGACCCTCCCAGAATGGCCTGTGACTTTGGATTATCTCTAATCTGGGTACTCTCCATATTGTCACTTGAATTGGCTTTGTATATGTATTTTAAAGAAGATAATGAAAAAAATCTCCTCAGTTCTTGGCAGGAAGAGTAACTAAATATAGATTCTCCCATTGAAGAGAAACAAGTATGATGCCACTTCCTGTGTCACACCATGACACATCCTCTGGCTACATTGTTTGTGTTGTTTGACTGCATTGTCACAAGGATAGGTTGGAGACAGGCATGGTGTCTCTCGATTCACACACACACACACACACACACACACACACATGCATGCACATGCATGAACAACTTCACAGCAAGAGAAAACATTCTAACCATTGACATATGATAGCACTAACAAAGCACAGGAAATCAACCCGCCGCTACCCTATCCTAATAATCTGTGCCCACCCTCCATGTCTTTGAGTAACCAGATCTAAGCACACTGTCACGAATCAGGTTGTCATGACACAAATCCAATATAAAACCTGACAAAGAGCTAAAGAACACAGCTGAGGGACTAATGAACTCTGCCCAGGGCCACCAAGGAGGGTTTCAGAGGAGAGGCACTTCTGAGATGGCATCAGGCAGAGAAGGGAGAAGGCATGTCAGGTAGAGGGAAGCCTGTGCAGCAGTTCAGAAGGGGAAAAAAGGATATTTGTTTCAAGAAACAACAAAATTCAGTGTGGCTGTATCCTAAAAATCATGGAGCAAGATCACAGGAGATGACAGAGGTAGGGTGGACTGAAGGTCGAGTGTGCTAAGTCAAGAACTTTGACCTTTATGTCTGCACATCAGCATTTTCAAAACCTATGCTGGGGAAGCTTCAGCCTTCCATTGAGATCAGGGTCAGAGCCGCCTGGGATAGAGGGAATATTCAGTGGTCCCCTCACACAGTTCAGTCAAGGAGCTCTGCTGCTATTTGTTTTGTAGGGTTCCCTTTCTACTTGCTTTAAACACAGTGTACACTGTTTAAAAAAAAATGAAAGATGACAGAGAGAGAGAAGGAAGGAAGACAGAGAAAGAGACATAGAGACATGTACAAGTGAAAAGTGTGGAGGACTCTGTGTGCACGTGTGTGTGCACATATGCTAAAGGCCAGATGCACAAAATATTACGAAAGTGAGACACCAGACACAAGATGCCAGGTCTCACGCTGCCTAGAGAGAATGCTAAACCAGTCACCCTGGGGGCAGGATCAGCAAGTCTTTTGCTGGTGAGGTTTCAGTCGTCTCCTCTCAGTTGTTTCTTTCAGTGATTTCTTTACTCTTGTCTTATTCCACCCAACTGTCTTCTTTTTGTTTTGATTTATGCAAGAAATCCATGCTTAGTAAAGAAAAATAGAAAATACAAATAAAAGATAAAGGAAAAGAAAATGTAATGATAACTCTACTATCTCACCATCCAGTAATAATCACTATTAATATTTCGATAGGTGATGGCTAGATACAGACTGAGAGAGGATTTTTGTTTTCTTACAAATATGGAGGCTGGTTTGTTTCAAGCGAAAATTCAGTACTTTTTACTTAAATTTAAATAGAAAAAAAGATCTATTATACATATAAAAATATAATATATAAATATGTTTTATATATTAAATATAAAACTATATAGCATATATTTTATATTATATTTTATGCATATTTATATAATATATGTTATAATATATAATTATATGTACATTTCATATTTATATATATAATGTTTCCAGAAGAAGAATCACAGCACACCTCAAAGAGAAGGAAACATTTGATTGAGTTGAGCTTTACCAGATGAATAGGAGTTCACTAAATAAAGAACAAGACGTTGTAGACATTGGGATTAGCAAGACAAAAGCACGTGGAGAGTCAAAGCCCATGGCCAATTTGATGGGGTGGGAATTAAATCACAGAACTGAGGGCTGGATAGAAAGCAAATGACGCTAGAAGGGTAGGACTATGAGGAGCCTTGGACATCAGGTAAGGAGCTTGCCTTGAACCCCGTGGGCACGGGGGAGCTATCGGAAGCCTGCGGGTAACTAGTGAGGAGAAGCCAGCATAGATCAGTCCAGGGAGATCCTCATGTGTCCGGAGGTGTCCCCAGACTGCAGTAGGGCTCCAAAAGGTGCCCTAGACCTGCTCAGAATGAACCCCTACCTTCAGAAGACAAAGACAAGATACAGTTGCAGAGACTTCACCCAGTGGTGAAGCCCTCTGGGCCTTGAGCTGCGCAGCCAGAGCCAATTAGCAGACCACAGAGAAGGAGCAATCAGGGGAGGGAGCCAAGTGCAGAGAAACAGCAGTTTATAATTAGGTGGCCTAATCACCTGTGTAAATTGTGTATTTCTTATGATCGATGTGCTAAATGACGCAGGTTTAATTCAGTTCTGCTGACTCGTTCTCTTTGAAGACCCACTGAAATGTGATTTGCACCTCGCACAATTTTAATAATGGGGACAGGGGCCACTTGAAAGGAGTGGCATTTCCCTGCCACTTCCCTTTGCCTCTTCTTCCCACTGCCCCCACAAGCTCATGCCCCACATGCCCAAAGCCACAGTGCAGGGGCAGGAGTAGGGCTGGACTGTGACTACCTGCTTCTTGGCTTCTCTACCAAGAGCCTGGTAAGGAGATGCTGGGCCTCAGCAGGAAACCAAGGACTCTCTCACTCCCAGTCCAAATCTCCTTCCAGGATAATCCATCCTGCTTGGAAAATAGGGCCTTGTACCCCCACTGTCCTTCCTAACAAGGGCTCCAAACATCCCAGCCTCTCTGATGATCAAGAATCCTATCCTCTACATGCAATGCTCTATCAGTGAGCTCATATTTCCAGCCTCTGGTGTAATGAGATCCTTTCGTGTTCTAAAATTTTACGTGCTGACTTGTGTTCACCCTTCCTTTCTGGCCCATAGATAATTCATGCAGTTCTCTCTTCTCTCACCTGTGTCTCTCTCTTGTGATGCACTGTGGTTGTAACCCAAGCGTGAGCCTTCCTGACCCCCTCCCAACCTCCTCCTGCATGTGGTGGGAAAGTTGAAGGGTTGACATTGGTCCTCCTGAGCCACCCCCTTAGACACTACTCTCACCCACCCCACTCTGCCCTGTGGACCATGGTCAGGTTACCTCTGCTCTGAGTCACCACCCTGAACTCCTGGGCACCATACTATGGTGGGCGTTTGGCAGTTCCCCCTTCCTCTGGTCTTCCAGTTTCCGCAAGGCCATCAAAGATGGCACTATACCTGTCAAAAACTCTCTCCTGGAGAACTGAGGCAATCAGAGGAAATTGCAATCCAAGAGAAAACTTGCAGATAGACCCAGACTATGACTTTTCCAAGAGTCTAGTGGTAAACCCTTGAAGGTAGCACCGTTCAACCAGACTTTCTTCAATGTTGGCAACATTCCATATCTGTGCCATCCAATATGGCAGCCACTAGCCACTTGTGGCTCTTGAGCTATGGCTAGTGTGAGTGAGGAATTGAGTATTTCATTTTATTTCACTTAAATAGCCCTATGGAGCTAGTGGCTGCCATACTACACAGTGCAGTGCTAAGGAGTTAAACTTTTCACAAAGTCTGGCCTCAAATCCTAACCTCTTTTCCCTGACTCCAGGCTTAAGTCTGTCTGTCCTAAAACTATCCTTGGCCTTCCAATTGGGCATCTCCAGTAGAAGTCAGGGAGCCCCACCTACTGGGAGGACCCCAGCTCCAAGGTTACCCTCCCCACCACTCCTTTTTAATTTTCTCCAATTTTGGGTTATTTCATCTAGACTATCCCTAGAAGGGCAGTACAAGGAGAATCAGTGTTGACTACTGACCCCACTCCAGGAACCCACAGTCAATCTTGGGGGAGGGACTTTGGCACTGTGAGTCCTGTGGCCTGGTCCCTTCGGGGCTCAACCACCATCTCCCCACCAGCGTGAATTTTAGGCACCCCTCTTTATTCTTGGAGAAGTCGCTATAGCTGTTAGACACACACCACCACCTTCACCACCATTTCTCAAGAACAAACATCCTAAGAAGCTATAGTTCAAAGCTAAAGGGAAAATACACTTTTCTCAATGGCCTATCATTTGTCAGGCAACTCCATCTCATAAAGTCAGCATCGGTTTTTCTGCAGAGTTTGGATCCTTGCCTCCTCAATTCTACCTGGAAATTACACACACACACACACACACACACACACACACGTACACATCTTAACAATTGTTCCCCTCATTACACAAATGGAAGCTTTGAAATGATCATTTTATTAAGGATTTCATCCTTAAACATGAACCCTTGTTTGTCAGTTTCCCTCTTGAGGAAATGGAGGAAGTGACTTATTTTTGCTATAACCTACATTGTTTCTTTTTTTTGGGGGGGGGGGTGTTGCTATAGGGCGCGTGCGCTCGCCAGACAGACAGAGAGAGACAGAGAGACAGAAAGCGAGAAATCAGCTCCCAGGGGGGATGGCCACGCTGCAATCCCTTCTCCTCCATTCTCCTCTCGAGATCTTGGGCACGCACGCATACACGCCCGACGTGAGTTTTAAGCCACCAGGTCCAGGACGCAAACCGCAGTCAACTACGTGGGAGTCCAGCAGCATAGCCATTACGCTAACTGCTGGTCCCTCTATATTCTGTTTCTAATCCTCTGTTTTCTATGGTGTTTAATTTCCAGTTCCACATCCAACACATCATCTATTCCACAGCTGTATATTCCCAGAAAAATCTAAACTCCATGCTGTGTTTGACACCAAAGAACATGCAATGTTACCCTCTGTTTTTTTTTTTTTTTTCAGCTTTCTATAGAACTGTACATTTACTGTAATCTAAAACACTGGCCAAAGGAATGAGTGAGTGAATGCAATACTGTCAAATATGGCTTACTCATTTGTACTCCTGCAGACTCAGTGCCTATTATTGGGTTATAGGAAAAGTCATGACTTATTATTATTTCTGTGTAAAAATGCATCATGACTTTCCTGACAACCCAATAGATGCTGGGTACAAAGAAGATATTCATTAAGCTCCTGACAATGGATTGACGCCTGCCACTTGTCTCTCCATCAACACTGATTGGTACCAGCTCTATCCCTTAAAATTGTAAGAGTGGGGTGGACTTTGGGAGGGGAAGAAAAAGGAAAGACAGAGCCCAGAGTTCTGCTGAGGGAGGTTCACAAACCAATAGCTTATTCTAGTGGTAAGTCCCTCCTCCTTGGTGTCTTCAGTCATCCTCTGACGTGTGACCTCTGACATTGTACAAATTTCAGATAAATCATGTGGAGGTGTCCTCTCTGTCCAATGGGATTCAGACAGAGCTTGAATTTCACATTTACTCATTCAAAGTAAATATTTACTAGGCTCCCAATGGGTGCCAGTTATTCAGCTTGTCTAAGATACAGCCTTCCCCCCACACACCGGGGATCACCTTTAGAGAGAGGTGACAGCAGCCAAGTGTGGGCTCCCTCCTTTGATGACCTTCAAGTCCTCTTGAGCTTGAGTGTGAGTGACCCTTGGATAGAAGTACATAAGTTATGGGTCATTTCCTGAGAAAAGACTTTTATAGGAATAAGGAAACAGGAGAGGCAAAGTGATCAGCTATTAACAAAATGGAAGGAGTTCCTGGACTCAAACAGTGAAAGTGATTTGAGGAAAGAGTTTGTGCTTTTCCCACAATTTCTAAAACTATGTCATATGGGCTGTCTTTGGTCCAAGCAAGACTAGAATTGCAAGTCTGTCCTCAGAAGTCATGGTCAGAAAAACAAACCCACTACCACTGGTTTGGTCCTTTCTCCAACGTCCACCATCACTTGGCTCAGCCAGGCCACATGAGCAACACTGGCTGATTATCCTGTTGTGCAAACAGGGCATTCTTCCTTATCGTGCCTGGTAGGACCAAGTTTAGTAACCACCTTTCTGTCCTCATTTAATTGGTCCATCTGTGACAAGGACATAGCTGTGTCTTCTTTCTTAAAATAGTTTCTTTACTGAACATCCATGTTGCCTCACTTTCCTCTATTTTCTCTTTTTTAATTAAGAATTATTTTTAATTATTATTATTATTATTATTTTCCAATTTGATCAGAAAGAGAGAGAGAGAAAGTCAGAAGGAAGCCACCAGGTCCAGGACTTGAACCATGGTTGGCCATGTGAGAGTCCAGCACCTTTAACCACCCCGTCACCTGCTAGGCCTCCCTTCAATTTTCTCTTAGCCCAGTGACCTCTGCTTCCTGGTATCTTTGTTGGCTTTTCTGCTGCTGAATCTTACATGGTTGAGGGGCCCCAGGCTTGCTCCTAGACCCTCTGTTCTTTTTACACTTTCTGCCTAAAGGACCTCATCCATTTCCATGACTTCAAAGGCCAAATATATGCTGATAATTCTCTAATTTGAACCTCAGTCTGAGCTTCCCTTTGAGCTCTAAAGTGAAAAAGGCATCTACCCATTCCATAGCTTCCTTTGAATAGCCAGTAGACATTTCAAATGTAACATGTCCAAATTGGTCACCTGATTTCCTCAACGTACACAGACGTACATATGTGTGCACACACACACTCTCTCTCTTTTGTTCAAGCCAAAACTGAAAAATTATCCCTGATTTCTCTTACCCAAGATCTAATCTATCAACATACCCTGGCAGCTTCCCTCCAAATATATCCCATAGTCAGAGCTGTACCTTCTTCTCGTAAACAACGTCAACAGTATGAGAAGAGAGTTGGTGGCTGATGAGCCAAGTCTCACATCCCACATCTGCCACCACTATACCACTCAGGAGTTTTATTCCCTCTCCTATTTATATTACAAAAAAGAAGAAAGAAAGAGAAAGGAAGGAAGGGAGGGAGGGAGGGAGGGAGGGAGGGAGGGAGGGGAGGGAGGAAGGAAGGAAGGAAGGAAGGAAGGAAGGAAGGAAGGAAGGAAGGAAGGAAGAAAGAAGAAAGAAAGAAAGAAAGAAAGAAAGAAAGAAAGAAAGAAAGAAAGAAAGAAAGAAAGAAGGGAGGGAGGGAGGGAGGGAGGGAGGGAGGGAGGGAGGGAGGGGAGGAAGGAAGGAAGGAAGGAAGGAAGGAAGGAAGGAAGGAGGGAAGGAAGGAAGGAAGGAAAAGGGGAAGGGGAAAGGGAAGGGAAGGGAAGGGGAAAGGGGAAGGGGAAAGGGGGAAGGGAATGGGAAGGGGGGGGAAGGGGAAGGGGAAGGGGAAGGGGGAAGGGAAGGGAAGGGAAGGGAAGGGAAGGGAAGGGAAGGGAAGGGGGAAGGGAAGGGAAGGGAAGGGAAGGAAAGGAAAGGAAAAGAAAGGAAAGGAAAGGAAAGGAAAGGAAAGGAAAGGAAAAAGAAATCCAGGGATAGATTCTGATAGATCCAGTTGGACTACTTTCCGATTGGTCTCCTTGGACCAGTCCAGTTTCTATTCTAATTACTTGGTTTCTGTGTAAAAAGAATAGCTCCCAGAAAGAGGAGAGTGCTGGCCCCAGAACAGAGGTGATTCTGGACAGATAGCAAAAGAGATGTCTACCTGTCTCTACTAGAGCAGTGACTACCATGTTCTCTAAGCCACATGCAAGCCTGTCTGTATCCCCCACCTTGTCAGACAATGAGATGCTTCAAAACAGGAACTAAGTCTTCATTTCTCTACAACCCACTCCCTGTGTAGTGCCTGGAACAAAGAGGTATGTGTGTAATAGAAATATGAGTGAGTAAATGATACAGTTTAACTAGTGGAATGAAGGTTTTCTTCATAAGAAATATTACCCGAGGCTAGAAAGATGGGGGAAGGGTGGAATTGGAGATTGTATGAATGAATTTAGCTGTTGAACCAGTAGAAATTGGGATTGCACAAGAGAGACGAGATGATCCCAGATGGGGGAGAGTGCCTAGGAAAACCCAGTGATAATCTCACACAGGTGTGTTGCAGAAATGGTCATAGACCAACCTGAATTAAGCAGGCTGTGTGAGCCGACAGAACAGTGCCGGTTCCATGGGGAATGGCCAATGCATGTAGTCACTGCAGTCCACAGGGCTCTACACGCAGAAGGAGGTCCACAAGTGGGTTGAATGCTTATGTCACCACCTTGAGATGCTTGATAATTTTATGTTCAAATCTGTGTTTTGCAAGTGAATTCCAATGGGACAATGATGCATGTACCAGGGGCTAGGAGCCTGGAGCCTCCACTCACTATCATTGCCTCTCACCATCTCCCCACTTCCCTAGGGTGGGCTGTTGACCAGCTGTCTCCTCACCCCTACCCAGTGACTATTGTCTCCTCCTTCCTGGGGGACAGGGTGCTGGTCATGGGTTCAAGGAAGGTCAAGATCAGGTGCCAGGGTGGAGTCTAGTCTTCATCGGGCAACCATTTCCTCAGGTCTCAGGGTGAATCCCCACCCATCCACGCCAGTCCCTGTGAGGTCCTTGTGCTCTCTCAGGGAAGCCAATATTAAATAGAAAATTAAAAATAAATAAATAAAAAATTTTAAAAAAACCACCATGACAGGTCAAAAGAGAAACTGCAAACAAAAGGGAAGAGCTCTTATCCTAGTGTTTGAACAAGAGGCCCCACAAGTGACAGACCTGCCCTGAGTAAAGCTGAGTAAAGCTGAGACTGAACCGGTGGGTTAGAGACAGGTCGTGACTGATGTTGAGGTCAGCTTTACTTATAGACCAAGGTTAGCACACATTTCCTGTAAATGGCCCAATGGCAATTATTTTAGGGATCACAGGCCATTGGTCTCTGTTGCAATGACTCAAGCACAAATGCAACCAAATGCAACTGGCTATGTCGCTGGACTCCCACGTAGTCGACCGTGGTTCGAGTCCCGGACCCGGTGGCTTAAACTCACGCCGGGCGCATGTGCATGCGTGCCCAAGATCCCGAGAAGAGAATGGAGGAGAAGGGATTGCAGCGTGGCCATCCCCCCTGGGGGGTGATTTCTCGCTTTCTATCTCTCTGTCTCTCTCTGTCTGTCTGGCAAGTGCACGCACCCTATAGCAAAAACCTCTCCAAAAAAAAAATAGTCTTCCATCTCTTGTAGATGAGGACAATTCCTTGAAAATATCTGAGCAACAGAAAGGTATAACCAGAGAGACATTTCTAGGTTACCTTAACCTCACTGCCTAGATCAATAGGAGGATATTGGCCTAAAAATGGGATTTCAGAGGAAATAGTTGCAAGGTCCAAGCTCAAAGAGCCAGGGGCCAAGACTCCACAGGGGCAGTGTGCGTTGAAAAGGTAGAACAAGGCAGCACGAAAGCCTCACTGAGATGCTGACACCAAGACCACTCACCAACCTGAACCTCTCCTTCACAGAAGAGAGGAAGAGCAGGCGGAGGGTCCGAACCACCTTCACCACAGAACAGCTGCATGAGCTGGAAAAGATCTTCCACTTCACCCACTACCCGGACATCCACACCCGCAACCAGCTGGCAGCCAGGATCAACCTCCCAGAAGCTCGGGTACAGGTACAGCCATCCCTGGCCTCAGCCTCCAACCCGTACCCTGGGTGAGACCATGGGTGAGGCACTGTGTGTCCTGGGCCCTTCAGGCCTTCCCCATCTCAAATTTTCCACTGGTTTTATCCCATGAGTGCAGTCATACTGGCTAAATGTGATTTTCCAGGAAACAAAGTCACCACTGTTATAGATGGCTTCTCTGCTTTGGGCTGGAGACAGAGTGAGGTGGTATTGGTGACTGCCATTGAGCTTTGCTCCCCACTAGGCTGCAGTTCCAAAATGCTGTTCCCCATGCAGTCACATCTTGACAATCTGCACTGGGGTCTTCTCCCTTTTTCTGGAAAAAGCCAGGTGATAATGATTTTAGGTTTCATGGGCCATACTGTCGCCGTCAGAACTTTTCCTGGTGGCCCTGGTGGCACAAGATCATCCACAGAGAATGTGTCATGAAGGAACATGGTGGTGTTCCAGTAAAACTCTATTCTTGAGCACCAAAATTTATATTTTGTATCTTTTGCATATGTCATGAGATATTCTTTTTGAGATTTTTTTTCCAATCATTTAAAAAGGCAAAAACTGAGCCAGTCTCACAGCATAATTGTTAAGGAGCCAGATCCCATATAGCTGACCAAAGTTCAAATCCCAGCCGCGGCAGCTTAAAAAACACACCAGGCACGTGTGCATGAGTGCCCAAAATCATGGCAGGATGAAGAGATGGAAGAGAAGGGATTGTGGCACAACCACGCCCCATTGGGAGATGTTTTATCCTTTTACTCTCCTCTCTCTGGCAAGTGTACAAGCTCTTTGGCAATAAAAAATATATTTATTAATTAATTAATATTGATAAAAATGTAAAAACATTTTAAATCATGAGCCAATCAAAAACAGGTAGAGGGCCGGATTTAGCCTGCAGGCTATAATTCACCAACTCCTGACCTGGACCACATAGATATCTACCCTGGAGGGAGCACGGAGTGATGGAAAGGACTCTGGGTCCATGGTAAAACACCTGGTTTAAGCACTGGCAGCCTGATCTACCATCTGTACTCTACACCCGAGTGTCTATTGCTCCATCCATAGTTACACTAGGCCCTGGAACCAGCAGATGGTGTAATGGTTACCTCACTGGACTCCCACATAGTCGACCGCGGCTCGAGTCCTGGACCCAGAGGCTTAGAACTCATGCTGTAAGTTCCTGCATGCGTGCCCGAAACCCTGAGAGGAGAATGGAGAAGGGATTGCGGCGTGTCCATCCCCCACTGCCGGGGTTGTAATTTCTCATTTTCTGTCTCTCTGTCTCTCCCTGTCTTTCTGGCAAGTGCATGTGCCCTATAGCAAAAATCTCTTTAACAAAAAATAAGAAAGGAAAGAAAAAGAAAAACACTGGCCCTGAGCCAGCAGGTGGCATAATGGTTAATGCACTAAACTCTCACATGGCCAACTGCAGTTTGAGTCCTGGACCTGACAGCTTGCTTTCTCATTTTCCCTCTCTCTCTCTCTTTTTCTCTCTGTGTGTCTCTCTCTCTGGAGAATGCACATGCCCTATAGCAAATTTTTTTAAAAACTAGTAATAATAAATAAAATAAAATAAATTTTTTTAATAGAAAGAAATACAATAACCCCTTGTCAGGCTGCATCCAGCTCTCCTCAACATCCCTAGTTTTGCACACCCCATTAGCATATGAAGTTCCACCAAATCCAGACTCAGAACTATTGCCATGCACCCAAAACAGTTTTCTTTTTTTTTCTTTTTTTTTTCTTTTTTTCCCTTCTCCTCCATTCTCCTCTTGGGATCTTGGGCACACATGCACACATACCCAGCGTGAGTTTAAGCTGCCAGGTCCAGGACTTGAACCACAGTCGACTACATGGGAGTCCAGCGACATAGCCATTACGCCAACTGCTGGTCCCCAAAAACAGTTTTCTAAGTCACTTTTTTTTTTCTTTTCACAAGTGCTATAGACTTCTTCTAATTCACAATCTGAACCAGAGCCCAGGCCAACATTCCACGCTTTATTTTATCCAACCTCCTTTTCTTCTGGCTAAGGCCCACCCTGTCTTAGACTTTTCCCCTTTTGCGTCTTGCTTGAAATCAGGCACCAGCTAAGGGGGTAGCACCCGCATCTGCTGTAAGGCCCAGAACTCAACACCTGCCCTAGCAGAATTACCAGGTATAAACAGCCACATGCTGGGGACCATCAGGGCGCCCACGAACACGGGAACTGCCAGAGTACAAAGTACAGAGGCCATGGGGCCCCCAGGGCTTACACACCAGTGACCAGCCAATGGGAAATGACCCACCAATGAGTTCTGTTTGGTCTCTACACAATATTTTTTTTAGAGGTTTTTTCACTATAGGGCACGTGCGCTCGCCAGACAGACAGAGACAGACAGAGAGACAGAAAGCGAGAAATCACCCCCCAGGGGGGATGGCCACGCCGTAATCCCTTCTCCTCCATTCTCCTCTCAGGATCTTGGGCACGCACGCAGACACGCCTGGCGTGAGTTTTAAACCACCGGGTCCGGGATGCGAACCATGGTTGACTACGTGGGAGTTCAGTGACATAGCCATTACGCTAACTGCTGGTCCTCTCTACACAATATTTTAAAACTCAGGGAAAAAAAATAAAACTCAGAAGCATTCAGTAAACACCAAGATTTCCACCTTGGAAATTGGATGAACATGCCACACCAGGCTCACATTTCCACATGGTGACTGTCAACAGGAGGGGGAAGCTGCCCATGTAGCCTCTGCCAGCCTCAGACCCTGCCCCCAATCACAGGGCACCAGAGCTTCGCTCAGGCTTGCCTCCCCGTCTGCCAGCACTGGCAGTTCCGTCTCAGAAGGCAGACCTCAAAATCCAAAGAAATTCTGGTGCTGGAAGTTTACAAACTGTCAAGGGCTGGGCTCTCGGAAGGTATGATAATCACACATGTGGTAGGTAGGTGCTTTGACACAGCAAACCTCTTCTCATCTTCATACTTTCTCCTTAACCACAGATCTGGTTCCAGAACCAGCGAGCGAAGTGGCGGAAGCAAGAGAAGATTGGCAGCCTTGGTAGTGCCCCACAGCAGCTGAGTGAGGCCACCTTGGCGCTGCCCACAAGACTAGACATGGCTGTAAGTGACCGGGGTCACCCTGCAGGGGTGGAGGGACTCATTGGAGATATTCCATCCAGACCCAGAAAACACCTACAGTAAAAAGTGCAAAGGCAATGCTTTTATAAACAGCAGAGCCTGGGACCAGCAGATGGTGTAATGGCTACATCACTGGACTCCCATGCAGTCAACCACAGTTCGAGTCCCGAACCCGGTGGCTTAAACTCACTCTGGGCATGGGTATATGTGTGCACAAGACCCCAAGAGGAGAATGGAAGAGAAGGGATTGCGGTGTGACCATCCCCCTGGGGGGGAAGTGGTTGATTTCTCACTTTCTGTCTCTCTGTCTCTGTCTTTCTGGAAGAGCACATGCCCTATAACAAAAAAAAAAGAAAGAAAGGGAACCAGCAGTTAGCATAATGGCTATGTCGCTGGACTCCCACGTAGTCGACCGCGGTTCGCGTCTCGGACTCGGTGGCTTACAACTCACGCCGGGCGCGTGTGCGTGCGTGCCCAAGATCCCGAGAGGAGAATGGAGGAGAAGGGATTGCGGCGTGACCATCCCCCCTGGGGGGTGATTTCTCGCTTTCTGTCTCTCTGTCTCTCTCTGTCTGTCTGGCGAGCGCACGCGCCCTATAGCGAAAAACCTCTCCAAAAAAAAAAAAAAAAAGAAAGAAAGAAAGAAAAGAAAAGAAAGAAAGGAACAGCAGAGGCCAGGAGGGGCTTGGAAGACTGCAGGGCCTAGAACAAGTAGCCAGCCTTTCTCTGTCCCTGTGTCTTCCTCCCAAGTGACAATCACAGTGCCTCTCCCTCCTCCAGAGAGTGGTTTGTATCATCTGTGCAAAATTTCAGTTTACAAAACAGCGTCACAGAGCACAGCACAGTACACAGTGGTTGAGTACATTGGCTCAGAGACATACTGCCTGGGTTCAAATCCAAGCTGTGCATTTCCATGTGGATTAGAAGAGCCACCTCGCCCCTCCAAGGCTAGTGGCAGAGTTTTGATGAGTAAACATGGAAAACACTTGGCACCTCAGAGATACTCCATAAATATTAGCTGTCCATGTCAGCACTTGCTGACAAGACTGTCAGTACTAAATCCAGAAAGTCCTGGCCAAAGAGAGTAAGTCGGCCCTGCTGCCACCCAAGCTGCCAAAGCCAAGGGAGGCAGGCTGGGAGGCTGGGAGGCTGCAGGGAAGCCCACGGTAAAGCTCAGTACTCACTTCTCTCTCCTGACTTCTCCTGTCCAGGGCCCAGCAGCAATGCCCACTACTCTGCGTAGGCTGCCTCATTCCACAGGGTTTTATCCATCCGTGCAAGGTCAGCTGGCACCTTCCTGGTTCCCTGCCTGGCTCTCCCTGCTCCATCAGCACCCCTTGGAGACGCAGCCACCCCCAGGCCCTCTCATCCAGCAGACCTGTGTGCCTGGCCTCTGCTTCATTCCTCCTCCACACCCCAAATGGAGCAGCATCTGTGCCACTTCAACATAGAGATTTGATATTCTTTCCCCGAACAAGCCACTCTCTTCTCCAGGAAAAGGCAGGTGGCAGAAGATGCCCTGGATCTTGGGGAAATCAATCTCACAATCCAAAGAAGGTTCACAGCCCAGGCAGCTCCCTGAACATGCCCTTTGGAAGCTTCCACCAAACTCAGCAGCAAGATAAACCAAAATACCAGCTCTCATCTCTCCTAGCCAGTCACTCTCCTCTCCAAAAGACAAGCTGGGTGAGTTCTCAGGACAAGCTTGTAATGAGGAGTCATCCTCTTGTACTTTGCTTTCTCTGACTCACTGTGTGACCTCCAGCCAGTGACTTGCCCTCTCTGAACCTTATCTGTAATACAAGGCAGTTGGACAAGATGATTTCTGAGGACTCTCCAGTTGTTATTTCGCTGAACATCGAAGTATCCAGGAAGCTGAGGAGAGGAGTTTGTTCATGCATTCATTCATGACACATTTAGTGAGGACCTACTGGATGCTTCATTAACAGAACTAGAAACAGATATAAACCACTCAGGTCAGTTAAAAAGTAGTGCTGACTTTCCCTAGCAAGCGGGACACTTGCTTGATGACCTCGCAGTTGGCCAAGTCTAACGTATCCTTTATGGCTTTGATGTGAACATCCCATAGTGGGAAAAATATATAATAATTTCTTTAATTTAAAACAGAATCTAGTGTCTTTTGTTACCCTAGTGGATTCAGAAAGGTTGTTTCATTCCTGGTATGATTGAAGAGTATGGTGGTAAGTACTTCTTAGAGGTTCTCTTTCCAGGACATGTGCCAGAGACCCAGCCAGAAGGCCTCATGGGTCCTAAAAGCCTGAGATTCATCCAGGTCTCTGCTTCCATGTAGCAAGACCTTGAGCAACCATGTGCCCTCTCTCTGAGCCTGTTCTCCTCTCTGCAAAACGAAGGTAGTAACTCCCACCTGGTCTGACTCACAGAGCAATCAGAGATTCTGCAAGGTGAGGGTACTTTACAAAATGTGAGGACTGGGTCCATCATGGAGTGGTATCATCTTCCCAGAGTCCACTGGGAATGTGGCTGCTCACAGCCCTAAGTAACTCTCACCCATGTGGTGGCCAGGCACCAAGCTTCACTTTCGCACAAATGTCTCTGAGTCTTGCCCTCACTGGTGGAAGACAGGACCTGCTATCCTGAACTGGGTGATCTGGATTGACATCCATGTAGGAGTCTGAAGTAAGTTCTAGGACTCTCCTCCAAGTCCCAGAACCTCTGCAGTCTGCCTGGGCCACTGACCCATGCAGGGTTGGGCTGAGAGCTGGGATGCCTCAAGCTTAGTCCTGCACTCCCTCTAATTTGCTGTGTAACCTCCCCACTTAAACTCTCTGGGCTTCAGTGTTCTCATTTGTAAACGAGGTAGCAGTGTCGGCTCTGCCTTCAGAACCACAGTCTGAAGCTTAACTGTGCAACATGTAATTTTTATCACTTTCCTGCAACTGGATTGACTTCCCATGTTATTGGAAGGAACTTTATTCTAGTATGTCAAGGTTGCTGATTCCTCAACCTCATCATATTTAAACAATGCTGCATTTAAGACTCTTCCCCCTGCTCCTTCCTTCTCACGGGGGAGATCTTTTCTAGGCTGATGGTGGAAGTAGCAAGTGCCCCCACCAATGTCTCCAGAGTGAGGGGATGTCCTCTTTGTCAGCACCCTTCAGGTGCACACTGGAAGACATCTCAGCTGGCCTGGCCTCAGGAGTGACCCCTCTGCCCTGGTGGGCACCACCTCATTCAATCTCCTAAGGGGCCTTAATCCTACATCCCCTGGTGTCACCTCCTTCCTGGCTTTCTGTCTCTGATGAGCAGGAACAAAGGCTGACAACTCTCCCACACCCTCTGGGGCCCTGGGAGTCCTAGGCCAGGCAGTGGGTCTTACTCATTTGCATCTTTCTCAGCCATTCCTCATGCCCTGGTGATAAGAAAGGTCATGGAGGGACCAGCAGATGGCATAATAGTTATATCGTTGGACTCCCACATAGTCAACCACAGTTTGAGTCCCAGACACAGTGGCTTAAAACTCCTGCTGGGTGCGTGTAGGTGTATGCCCAAGATCCCGGAAGGAGAATGGAGGAGAAGGGATTACAACATAGCTATCCTCCCAGGGAGTAATTTCTTGCTTTCTGTCTCTCTCTCTCTCTCTGACTCTCTGGTGAGCACATGCACCCTATAGCAAAAATCTCTCTCTAAAAAAAAAAAAAAAATTTAAATAAGGGTCATAGGACCAGCCCTGTAAGCCTAGTGGTTGAGGGAGCCAGATCCCACATGGCCAACCACAGTTTGAATCCTGGTCCTGGCCACTTGAGGAACACATCAGACATGTGTGCATGCCCCAAATCCCAACAGGTTGGAGAAGTGGATGGAGAACAGAGGGTGACAGTGCCACATTCCATTGAGGGCGGGGGGGGGGGGCTCTCTTGTTCTCTCTCTCTTTGACTCTCTCTATCTCTATCTCTGATGAGCATATACACCTTCAGGCAATGAAAAAAAAAGATCATGGATGAGATCTCCAGACTTCCAAGTGGAATAAAGGAGGCACAGTCCCCTCTGCTCTGGGGTCCTCAGTCCTTGTCCGGTCACATACCCTCTTCCCCTGACTACCCTGGAAACAGGGTTTGCCCAGCCTTGAAGTTCAGGTGACCAGATGTTCAGCCTCACTATTAAGGTAAATGTTGATTTTAAGAGGGCTATTTCATCCTCTCCAAGAATTATTTTAAGTTTCTTTATCTGTTTCTTTCATGAATGAGACAGACAAAGAGAGAAACAGCACCCCAGCAGGGTCTCGATGCCGTGATCCAACCTTCAGCCTCAGCCAGCTCCGATCACGGCACACACATGCCCAGTGTACACAGGGCAGTCTGTAGACTTGCAGGAGGTCCCATTTCACAGCCACACCACCATCTGGATTCTGCTCCTTAGGGATTTTTACCCCCAGGAACTACTTAATTCCTTGACTTTATTTCTGTGAGATAAAGACCTCCCATTAGAACTTGTACCAGCTGTGTTCCTTGGGCAAGAGCCATGTCCTCTCTGTGTGCCTGTTCCCTGGGTAACCACAGTTTGTCACCTCTTAGGGTTCTGTGACCGTTAAATGAGTTCAAACATTTTGGCACATGATAAGCACAAAACATGTGGAAATAAAAAAATCACTTTCTCAAATGATCTGTCTGCCTCTTTCAACTTCTGATCTCTAGCGGCCCTTCTGATCCCAAATTCTAACCCAGGAGTTCTTAAATCAGTTTCCAGGAGATCACAGAACTCCCAAGAGAGTGTACAAAAGTGTGTGTGTGTGTGTCTGTGTGTATATATGTGTGTCTGTGTCTGTATATAAGTGCATGTGTATGTGTATGCATGTGTGTCTGTGTCTGTATGTAAGTGCATGTGTATGTGTGTGTGTGTGTGTGTGTGTGTGTCTTTTTCTTAGGGAAAGATCATATTGCTTTTTTTCAGCTTTTCAAAGAGTTCTGAGGGTTAAAACTAATCATTTGAAATCCCAGGAGAAGAATGGAAGAGGAGGGATTGTTGTGTGGTCATCCCCCCGGGAGTGATTTCTCACTTTCTCTCTCACTGTCTTTCTCTAGCGAGTACACATGCCCTATGGCAAAAACCTTAAAAAATAAAAATAAAAACTTGGTCATTTGATAGAATGCAGGTCAGCCATGGGTAAGTCGGATCTTGACAGGTTTATATTCTAGCTTTGAAGACTAGACTTAAGAGAAGATCAAGGATAATTTATGTGTGTGTGTGTGTGTGTGTGTGTGTGTATATATATATATATATATGTATATATTTATTACATTTAATCACATATATCTTTACAGTGTATGACATTTCTTTTTCCAGCATGATTACGATGCATATAAGTCAAGACAGACATTACTGTTCTCATCATCAACAAACAGCTTTTCATCATTTTTTTCAGATTATTATTATTTGTTCTAATTATTTATTTTTATTATTTTTTAAACATCAATCACTATGTATCATTTAGCTTGTAAAGAGAATTTACCCAACATGAAATACTTCTCAGACCAGTCCAGTTGAGAAGAGTATACATGTCATCATCAACAGGCAATAAACCATTTCTGTGTCCCACTAATGTCATGCCTCTCTATGTGTTCTCTTGCTGTCCTTCTCTATACTCTTTTAAAGTAAAATTTTATAAATGTGGCTATGTGATTGCAGCATGACCATGACCTGTTGGGAGATGCTTTCTCCCTATCCTTCTCTGTTTCTCTGTCTCTCTCTAGTGAGTGAACTCACCTGGCAAAAAAAAAAAAAAAAAAAAAAAGTGGTGGGACTTTTAGGAAGCAATTAGGGCTTGAGGGCTCTGCCCTAATGAATAGATTAAGGTTATTTTCACAGTCTCTTTAGTAAAAGGGGAGATGGAGAGAGAAAAAATGTTTCAGAAGAAAATTACAGTGCACTTGTCAATAGACTCTAGCTTTGTCCATATTTTTAGTTTAAGATATTTTGTGAATCAATAAAATGTGAGAAAAAAGTTTAATATGGAAGGAAGGTAGGGGAAATGGGAAGGAAAAAACAAGTAAAAGTATGCTTGATTGACAAAAAAAAAATGAGAAGCTATTTGCTGATGATAAGGTATAGAGTAATATCTTTTCTTCACTGACATACATGGTACTTGTGCTGGAAAAAGAAATGTTATACACTGTAAAGACATGTGATTAAATGTAAATAAAGAAAGAAAGGGAAAAAGGTTATTATCACAGGCATGGGTTCCCTATAAACAAAAGAGTTTGGCCCCCTTTTGCCCATTCTCTCTCTCTCTCACCCTCTCTTTGTCCTTCTACCACAGACGACATACAAAGAAAATCCTCACCACATGCTGGTCCCTCGATCTTGAACGTCCCAGCCCCCATAGCTGTGCGCCAACAAATTTCCGTTCATTATAAACTACCCTGTCTGTAGTATTATGTTACAGCACAAAACAGATTAAGACAAATATAAAATGAACAAGTGCCAACGTTTTATTTAACTCATCAATTATTGAGGGAACCACGGAGATGTCGTAACCCATTCAAACGAGAACATCCATTTTCCATAACAGACATCCATCTAGCCAATCAGTAACACTGAAATGAATTACAAATAGAGACAAAAAGAGTCAAAAGCCATAGGGTAACAATCAATTTCATCTCCACCAGACACGACCCATTTGCATGTCTATTGATAAGAATAATTTGCATTACTAACATTTTTCTACTTACTTGAGTTGAAAAATAGCTCAAAAACAATGAGTCATGCCGATATCCTGGAAGGATGTGCTAGATGGAAATCTTGATGTGTCTATTTCTAAGAGTCCCACAATGTTTCTCCACAGAAAGTTACTTTCTCTCTCTGAATCTCAGTTTCCTCAGACATTCAATAAGGATAGTATGGTCTTCCTCAGAAGACAGCTATGAGGATTATATTAAATGATATATGTAAAGGTCTTATCTGTGTAAAATACTTTATAAATAAATGTAGGCAAGTATTATTTATGGATTTCCAAATTCCTCTAGAACTCAAGTTAAAGAGTCTATATCTGGAAAGCGTTAAAAATACTGTAACATTCCTTTAATATCCATTGAACTTACATAGTTCAATTTTTTTTAAAAGATTAACCAAGAACAGAAAATGAGCAGAGCCAAAATAAGAGAAAACACAAATGGGGGGAGCCAGCAGGTGGCATGGTGGTTAAGGCACTGGACTCCCACATGGGCACCAGCAGTTTGAGTCCTGGACCTGGCAGCTTGCTTTCTCACTTTCCATCTCTCTGTCTCTCCCTCTTGTGAGCATAGGTGCCCTATAGTAATTTTTTTAGAAGTAATAATAATAATAAATAAAAATTTTTAAAACATACAAATGGGTACTAGACATACAAAATATTCTCAGCCTCATATATAATTAAAAATGGAAATGAACTAGTAATGAAATACATTTTCTTGACCTTTCAGATTGTAAATATTTACAAGTGTTGGTGAGTATTTGGTGAGGGTTGGTTAGTAGGCATTCTCATATATAAGGATGTCTGAATTAGTAGTTTTGAAAGATAATTTGGCATCAACTATTTAATATTCTAAATACAAATATCTTTGACTCAGCAATCCTGATAAATACTTAATTTTATCTGATAAATACACATGCGTGTGTGTGTGTGTGTGTGTGTGTGTATGTGTTTAGTATTTAAGACTAAGACAGTTCACCAAGGCTTTGTGATGACAAAATCTACAAATGGCCTAACCAGGACTGGTTGAGCCTATTGTCACTTCACTCAGCTGTTAAAAATAATGACAAAGATTGAAATGTACCTCTTGGGAGATTATCATTAGATATGTTATTAAATGGAAAAATCAAATCGTAGAACTGTATTATGATCTCATTTGAGTAAGAAAATAGGTTTATATAGTAACTTTATATAAAGCTATCTTTATATATAAGAAACATCATCTGTACACTGATAGTTTTTGCATGTTAGCTTTTGCTCCATCACTAGTTGCCCCAAAACTCAGTTGTTTGGAACAGCCACCAACTTTGGCTCATGATTCTGTGGTTTGACTGAGTTCTTCATCTGGTCTGGGCTGACTTGTTTCATCTCAGCTGGGCCTGCTCAGGTGTCTGGTCAGCTGGTCAGTCAGTCAGTCAATGGTCACTGAATGATATAGGACAGCCTCAGTCTCAGGTCTTGGTTTGGCAGCTGGGATAGCAAAGTGACTGGGTCAGTTGCCTTCTTCACATAGGGGCCTCAGGAGTCTAATACCTCTAAGAGTCTAAAAGCGGAAGTCATGGAATTCATGCATCACTATTGCTGCATTCTACTGGTCAAAGTAAGTCACAAGGCCAGCTCAGAGTCAGGGGGCAGGGAAGTAGATTCTTCCTCTTGAGGGAAGAGCTATGAGGTGTGCCATGTTTACCACCCACCATAACTCCAGATGGACACCTCCACTTGAATGTCTAATGGGCATCTCCCCCTTAACACGTCGATTTACACACTTTAGTGACTCCTCACCCAAACCTGCTTCTTCCTCAGCCATCCCTTTGTCAGCAAATGGCAACACCTTCTTCTAGGTGCTCAGCCAAAATCCTGACAGCACTCTTGGTAACTCTCTTTTCCAATCGAGCAGCAGATCCACTGCTCAACCCTGCCTCCCTGATACTTGCCACCATCATGTGTCACGTGATGCTTTTATTTCTTTATATCTCTGATGCTTTGAGTTACAAATAACAACAACATCAACAACAAAATCTAAATTGTCTTGAATAACAAGGAAACATATTATTTCACTGGAAGTCTAGGTTTTATTTTTAATTACCTGAGGGCATGTGTGTACATCAGAGAGAGACAGAGACAGAGAGAAGGAGAGAGCACCCCCCCCCCCCAACAGAGCATGGCCACACTACAATCTGTTCTCCATTCCTCCATCCTGTCAGGATTAAGAGGCAAGCACAGACACATGCCCAGCAAATTTTTCAAGCCAGTGGGCCTAGGATTCAAGCTACATTTGGTCATGTGGGAGCCAGCTCCCTTAACCACTAACTAGGCTGTGGATGGCCCAGGAAGTCCAGATTTAAGGTAGGCTGCAGGGCTGATTAACAGAGATTCCATGGCATCACCAGAACCCAGTCCTTAGGGTTAGGTGGTTCTGCCATCCTCTCAGCAGGCATCATTCTCAGACTAGGAGCAAGATGGTGACAGTCATTTTAGGCATGTCCAGACACAGCAATGTCCAGTGGAAGAGAGAGCAAGGACTGATCTGTAAATGAAGAAACCTTCCCAAAATCCCCTCAGAGGATGTCCTCTCACATATCATTGATCAAAATAGTGTCATAGCTCATCCCCAATCACCCACGAACAAGGGAAAGTGGATGACATGATTAGCTTAGACACATTTGTGTGGAGGAAATGGGTGTTGAAGCGACCACAGTGTTCACTACACCGACGGTACCGCCAATAACAATACTAGCTAGTGTTTACTGAGGCTGCTACACTCTGGGCACTCTGCAGGCATTATCTGTTTACTGCTCCCAGAAGCTTATCTCCATTTTGGACTCAAGCTCAGGCCAGTGTGGCTCCAAAGCCTTAACCCTCAGGCCAGCCCACACAGCACTTTAAGGCTGCCCTTCTAGTTGAGAGCAGTAACATTTATGGATGAAGACACCGAGGCAACAAGGGTAGTGATGGTCAGGAATGCAGAGCTGGAGGGCGATCCCAGGAATCCACAGCTTTCTCTCCTTCCCCATACTTTCTCAAACGCCCAGAACAAACGAGCCAGCTCTTTCTCTTTTACACAAATGAGGAGAATTATGCCAAAGAGAACTGATGGCATAGGTCCACACTTAATTTACTGTTTAATACTGCTTATCGTAGTATTATTTATAAATAGTTGAAAAATGGAAACAATCTAGATGTCCGTCAACTAGTGAATGGATAAACAAAATATGGTATACACATACGATGGAATATGATTCAGCTCTAAGAAGGAAGGAAATACTGATACAAGTTACAACATGGATGGACCTTGTAAACATGCTAAATGAAAGAAACTGGCCACCAAAGGCCAAGTACTGTACGGCTCTGCTTTTGTGAAAGGTCCAGGATGGGCAGATCCATAGAGATGGAAAGCAGGTGAGGGGCTGTGAGGAACCGGGAGGAAGGGTCAGGGGCGTGACTACTAATGGGTGCAGGACTTCTTTCTGGGGTGATAAATATGTTCTAGAATTAGATAGAGGTGATGGTGTATAACATTGTGAATATACTAAAACTTACCAAAGTGTATATATTAAAAGGATAAATTTTGTGTTCTTTGAACTGTATCTCAATTTAAAAAGCCTCATCCTCAAAAAAGAGAGAGAGAGAAAGAGAGAAAAGAAAAGAAAAGAAAAGAAAAGAAAAGAAAAGAAAAGAAAAGAAAAGAAAAGAAAAGGAAGAAAAGGAAAGGGAAAGGGAAAGGGAAAGGGAAGGAAAGGAAAGGAAAGAAAAGAAAAAGAAAAAGAAACAGAAACAGAAACAAGCCCTAGGAAGATGCAAGTGGTGAGTGGCAGGTCACCTGCCATGGGACCTGGCCACGTGCCGCCACCCTGGCCGAGCAGCCAGGCTCCCACAGTAGAACCCACAAACAGATTGCATGATTAGCTCAATATATTTGGGACCTGCATGAGAACCCTTCCGAGACAACAGCAGACCCTTCTTCCTGCCTGGAGTTTCCCTCCCCTGAGTTGTGATGTTGGGGCAGGAAAGAAACAAGACGCTGTGACTCCTTGTCCATCCCTGGGGAGACTCTGTGCAAGAGGAGGACACCAAAGAAGGGTGCATGCCTTCCTGTTGGGCCCCGACTTACAGCCATCGCAAAGGGGCAGCTCATGGGCTCCATGTGACCACCAGGCAGATTTGGTGCACAGAGTGTTATAAAAACACTGAACTCATCTTTAGAAACAAGTAGATTTCATGTTAGAAAGGTACAGATATCTCCTTCTATTAAGAAAGCAGGCCTGGTGAGCCAGCATCACATCTTGCCTGGCAACGGCTGTTTAAAACTGAGTGGGTTTCACCTTTGGAAAAGTGTGTGCCCCCCGCTGGCTGCAACCTCCCCCCACAATCTGTCCTGCTCCCTCCAGCACTCCAGGCACTTAAACTTGCCTGGACCCTGTAGCCATTTGAAGTTCCCTATCCTAGAAGTGTGATCCAATCCAGAAGCTATCATTGTTCACAGCCCTTTTCTTTGGATGTGTGGTTTTGTTTGTAGAAGTTTATTGCCTTAGGGCTCATGTGCTCGCCAAAAAGAGAGACAGAGACAGCAAAAGGGAATGTGAGAAATCACCCCCAGGGAGGATGGCCACACTGCAATCCCTTCTCTATTCTCCTCCTGGGATCTTGGGCACACATGCATGAGTTTCAAGCCATCAGGTCCTGGACTCAAACCAGGGTCAGCCATATGAGAGATCAGCGACGTAACCACTATGCCATCTGCTGGACCCTGTAGGTTTGTTTTTAAGTTTATTTATTCATTCCAGGAGTGTGAGAAACAGAGAGAGAAACAGTATCCCTGACAAGGTCCCAATGCCATGATCTGCCCCAGAGCCAGTCAGCCTGATCACAGGCTTCCCAGCATACTCAGGGAGATCTTCAGATGCAGACTGGTAGCCTTGCCATGCGGGTCATCAGTTTTTACTGCTGGCCACCATCTAGCCCCACTTGGGGTCTTAGGAGGAGATGTGGCAGCATGGTCTCTTCTGTCTCACCATTCCAGTTCTTATAAGAAATATTTGTTGGTTGAAGGGATAAGTAAATTTGTAAATGAATGAAGAGATGCATGGATGAACTGGTGCATGAGTGAATGAATTTCCTGTGTACACACTGTCCACAGCCCCCATCCCAGATCCCACTAATCTGTACCCACAGGCGCCAGGTTGAAATACACTCGATCCCTTGCTATTTGGACACGTGCATGACACTCACTCCCCCACTCTCTGCCCCTAGCCCTCATGACTGCTGGTCACACTCAGCCCATCCTACTTCTACCTACTCAAGTCAGGGTTCACCTCCAGTTTCAGCTCCAACCCTGCTTCTCCCCTCTCAGATCCCTGGTCAGACCTACCCTCTTCCACAATGGGTCCCTGGGAGTCCTTTATTCAGACTTTCATGGTATAATAGAAATTTCTGACCACAGGTACAGAAAGCCTGGGATCCCATAGTATCTCCATTCTGCATGGCTTATCTGTAAAATAATACTGGTCAGGATGATTGCTAAGGTCTCTTCGAATTCTGATTATCTGGAACTCTTCATTCTGCAAAAAGCCAGGGTCTGAGCCCAGACTCAGCGCCTGAGTTCTCAGGAGACATTGAGCCACTTCCTCTCTGAGTCCAGGGAACTGAGTCAGGAACTGGCTCAAACAGCACAGACTGTTGTCCCG
The DNA here is from genome assembly GCA_026018925.1 of Tupaia tana. Lineage (NCBI taxonomy): Eukaryota > Metazoa > Chordata > Mammalia > Scandentia > Tupaiidae > Tupaia > Tupaia tana. The sequence continues at coordinate 214,419,991 of JAKSZU010000006.1, forward strand.
AGAAAGGTGGAGAACAGGATTAATGAGCATGGTTGGCCACAACCTCAGGGCCTGCTTGCAAAGAAAGATGCCAAATGAGAGCTGCTACTAATCTTTCTCTGGGGTCATGGATCATAAGATGGTCCCCTTTGGGGCTGAGTCTCTCAAATTAATCGTCTGGTGTTTTGATCTGGAACTAAACACAAAGGAAGAGCAGAAGTGCTCCAGTCACAAGAGGAGTCAGGAAAAAGTGTGAACAGTGCACAAAACAAATGACTAGGTGTCAGGACTTGCAACAAAATTATAGGACCAGGACCAACAGGTGGCCTAGTGGTTAAGGTGCTGGACTCCCACATGGCCAGCCACGGTTTGAGTCCCAGACCTGGCGGCTTGAAAATTATGCTGGACACGTGTGCATGCATGACTAAAATCCCAAGAGGAGAATGGAGGAGAAGTGATTGTGGTGTGGCCATCCCCCTGGGGGATGATTTCTCACTTTCCCTCTCTGTCTCTGGTAAGCACACACACTATATGGCAAAAGCCTTAAAAAAAAAAAAAGAAAAGAAAAGGAAAAAAAATTACAGGCCCAGAGCAAATTAAAATAATAGTGTCCTGCCAAAAAATGATTATGAATTATGAGACAGCAATAATTGTGGAGCTCTTTAAGCACAGAGCCCGGGCAACCACACAAGTCACATGCCCTTGCTGGGTGTCCTTTCAAGGGAGAGAGGTGACTCGTGGGGTTTACACTTAGGAATGTTCTTGTCACAATCTTTGGCAGCTTGTAGGGACAAGGTGGGAACATGTAGAGAGCCCCTAGCAATCCAGGATTCTCCTGATCATTACACTGCAAGTGGTTTGCCAACAAGTTTTTCCAGTAGAGGCTATAACTCTCACCTACGTCCAATTCTCATTGAAACCAGTTGTAACATCATACTGGTCCCCTCATTAATTAACAAGCTAAATGAAAATGTTCATCTAATATGTGCATGAGAATTATGACTTGCAAGTTGAAAACCATTTTTCAACAAGGGAACTTTGTTCAGATAGTCATAACCAGATGAACTTGATCATTTCGCATCCAAACCAGACATTTTTAAGAATGAAAAGGGGGCAGCTATTACTAATCAGATTAGGCCCAGTGTCTGTGGCACAGTTGTTAGTGTGCCAGACTAAGGAGCTGGAAGCCACATGCCAACCACATGTGGCCCAGTCAGCGTGAAAACACACCAGACACAGGTGTATGTTTCTAAGATCCTGTCAGATTGGAGGACTGGAGAAATGGGATGGAGGCCTTACCATGGAAGGTGCTTTTCTCTCTATCACACATGCATTCTATCATGCATAAAAATAAGGGAAAAAAATAGAGCCAGCCAGTGGTGTGATACTTAAAACAGCTGGATCTCACATGGTCTACTTTCTTACTTCCTCCCTCTGTGTCTCTCTCAGTCTCTCCAGTGAGTACATGTGCCCTATCACAAAAATCTCTCTCAAAATAAATAAATAAATGAAATAACCGAGTTAATTAATGGGCTGCTATCAGCCCTAAGAAAGACATCTGGCAGTTACGTTCAACACTTATATACTAACAACTTGGATAGGAATAAAAAATATATGATTAAAACATTGCAGGAGAACCAATATCTGAGAGAAAGCATGACTACATTCACCCTTCCCACCAGTAACATTGAGTTCTACTATGTGTCAGGCACTGTCCCAAGAGCTTAGATACGGCAGCGAACAAAAGAGACCACATCCTTGCCCTCAGGAAGCTTACCATTTAAGAGGGGAAGACAGAGCCAAAGCATAATGAATAAATAAATTATCTAGGATAGAAAAAGGTGACAAGTGACATAGAATAAAATAAACTATGTCACAGGGTAAACATCTCCCATTAGGCAACACCTCCCAACACTGTTGGATTAGGAATTAAGTTTCCAACACATAAATTTGGAAGGACATACTCAGACTATAGCACCATCTGGATCCCAACTGAACCTCAGTCTCACTAAGAGTGAAACAGCCCCACATTGTGTGAACCCTGATATTAGGCAATATGGTACACACAGCACCATAGTGTTCTTGCCTGAAACACTGAACCTGACTCCAGGTATTCTCTAGACCTGACTCCTATGTACAGGAGGTTCAGAGGATAGAAGGGCAAATTAAATGCCGTGAAGAAGCAGTCAGTCATATTCCAAATATGAGACAATCAACAGGATAAATGATTCTGTTCCTCCAGAAAAACTATGGCATGGAAAATGGGGAAGAAATTGCCATTTAATAAACTTAGGAAATCCAATAAGCAAATGAAATTTGCTTGGGGAGAAATTTAGAGGGGATACTGAGTTTAATTTTTTAAAGTTTATTTATCTTTCTTATTATAGGAAGAAGAGACAGAGAGAAAGACAAATACCTCAACAGTCCCTCACCCAATGATCCTCCCCTTTCAGTCAGCCAGGACCACAAACAAGCTTGCATGTGCACTCGGCATATGCAGGTCAGCTGAGAATCCAAATCTGACCTCCCATATGGCTTCCAGCATTGCAGAGCATTGCACTGCCATTGTGGTGCCACAGCTGGGGCTTGGATACTAATTAAAAAAAAAAAAAAAAAAAAAAAAAAAAAAAACAGCTGTTTAAAGAAATTTTACATACAATCAAGAATCTCTGGGGACCAGCAGTTAGCGTAATGGCTATGTTGCTGGACTCCCATGTAGTTGACCATGGTTCAAGTCCTGGACCCAATGGCTTAAACTCATGCCAGGAGTGTGTGCATGAGCACCCAAGATCCCGAGGGGAGAATGGAGGAGAAGGGATTGTGACATGGCTATCTCCACGAGGGGGGTGATTTCTCACTTTCTGTCTATCCCTGTCTTTCTGGCAAGCACATGTGCCCTATAGCAAAAACCTCTCCAACTCTCAAAAAAAAAAAAAAAAAAAAAGAAAAGAAAAAGAAAAAGAAAGAAAGAAACTCTGAATATGGATCACATAATAGAGATTTATTTTCTGTTATTATTTTTTTACATTCAATCACTATATATCTTTACAACATTGAAGTGAATTTTCTTTTTTTTTTTTTTTTTTTTTTTTTTTTTTTGGAGAGGTTCTTGCTATAGGGCATGTGCGCTCGCCAGAAAGACAGAGAGAGAGAGAAAGCAAGAAATAACCCCCCGGGGGGATGGCCATGCTGCAATCCCTTCTCCTCCATTCTCCTCTCGGGATCTTGGGTGCACACACACACGCGCCCGGCCTGAGTTTAAGCCACCAGGTCCAGGACTCGAACTGCAGTTGGCTACATGGGAGTCCAGCGACATAGCCATTACACTAACTGCTGGTCCCAGGAAATGAATGTTCTCAGCATGAATCCTGTTAGTCCAGTCAAAGAAATTATCATATACATTGTCATCAACAGATTTTTCAAAAAGAGGATATTAAAACTGTGTTAATTGTCATAATAACACGGTCCTTTTTTTATAAATGTCCCTCTTCATTAGAGATGCGTACAGATGGATGAAAGAACATCATGTTTTGGGTTGGCTCTAAGATTCCTCAAAGACCTATAAATAGAACTACCATATGATCCAGCAATTCTACTCCTGAGTATCTACCCAAAGAATAGAAAAAACATTCAATCAGAAAAGTGCTTTCACACCCATGTTTATTGCAACATTATTCAGAATTGCCAAGACATGGAACCAATCCAAATGTCCATGAATAGATGAATGGATTGAAAAAGTGTGGCACATGTACACTGTGGCATACTACTCAGCAATAAAAAACAAAACCCTGGCAACTGATTGAGAGTAGATGAATACAGAAGATTTACGGCTGAGGGAAACAAGCCAGGCTTTGAACGAGAGACATTGTATGTCCCCACTTAATATATACTGACTGTCCACACTCTATGGCGGAAACTGAAAGATTAGTGTATATAGAAGCATAGAAATTGGTTACGAATACTAAAGACAGTGTGGGGAAAGAATGGGGAAAGGAGCAAAGTGAGAGGAAGGGAATCAAGGAGAAAATAGAGAGGCAAGACATTTGAGGGACACTAAAATGGACAATTGTCTGTTGATAATGTGTATGATATCTTCAACTGGACTGGTTGGAAGTATGTTCATGTTGGGTAAATTCATTTTATAAGCTATAGTGATGTACAGTAATTGAATGTATAAAATATAAAAACAAAATACTCCAGCAGACACATGCAAAAAAAGAAGAATGGAGGGAATGGAGATAACATTACTAGCAAAACGTTAATGGTTGTTCAACTTCCTGATGAGCTTATGGAGGCTTATTAAGCTATCTCTTCTGCTTTCCTCTGTGCTAGGAATTTTCCTTAATAAAACAGTTTTAATCCAGAAACCATTTATTTGAAAGAAATAAAGGAATAACAGAGGAAGGGAGAATAAGAGAGAGGGAGGGAGAGAGGGAAGGAGAAAAAGGAAAGAATAGTTGAAGGCACTGGTTCTCAAAACCAGGTCCTGGCCCCAGGCTGGTAATTCAGTCAGTAGCAAACGAAGCTGCAATGGTGAAGGCCACATGGCCAAATGTTGTTCAGATCCTGGATTGAATTGAAAACAGGCAAGGCACATGCATTCATACCCAAGATCCAGAGGACTAGGAGGCTAGGGAAGAGAGATCACAGCATGATGAGACTCTGTTGAGAGTGTCTCACTTTCTCTTGTGTACTCTTGTGCTCTCTGTCATGAATAAAAATAAACATTTAACTATTTAACAATAAAAAAAATTAATAACAGCTCTCCTGAGGGTCACATGAAGGAACCAGAGATGCTTGGGATGCAGATGAGGGTGCTGAGATACAACCTCATGTTTAGATGTCTGGATGGTTTGTCTGGAGTAAGAGAGAAGACCCATGCTGTGCAGCCCTGCAGGGCAAAGCCAGGACTCATATGGAAAGTACAGGAAGACAAGTTTAAGTTCAACACAAAGAACGAGCAGTTGTCCCAAGTTCCTCCTGCCTGCACCTCCCCAGTCCCTCTTCTACTGCAGCCCTCCTTGAGAACCCTGCATTCCAGTCACTCTAAGTCATTAGAAGCTCCTGGAACAAATCAGGAACATTCCTATCTCAGCCCTTTGCCCTGTGCCAGCCCTGTCCCCAGCTGCTATAATTCTGCTCCTGCTCCAAGGCCCAGCTCAAGCAGCTCTCCCCAACATGGTCCTCCAGCTCTCCTTCAAAATAAGAACGTCCTTTATATAAAGCAAGTGCTTACTTAGACTCTACTGAAGACACTTCAGTAGAGTACAGACTCTACTGTTACATACATGGGACTTCATAGCTTTAGAAAAAAGTTATATTATCTCTATAGATAGATATCATAGATAAGTTATATATTATCTTTTATAATCATTCTTCCTTTCCACTCTCACAACACTGTGTACTTTTATTGGGATGACGTGGGCTTCCATGTACTAAGGTCTTACCATGTGCCAAAGGCTTTGATCCTCACGCCAGTCCTGTAACAGGCATCACAAGGGTCAGCGAGGGGATGCAACTTACTTGACGTCACATAGCAGAGGTCTACTTTAATTTCAGTTTTTCCTGGTAAATGTCAAAGCTTTGACATACATAAAGGCACATACACATACATACACACACAAAGGGTCTTCAAAATATCCATAGGGGATGCATATTATGAAAAAAATTATGCATGGATCTCAAAATGTTTGCACAAAAATAAATTATAATTCTATTTTCCAGAACATTCTGAACTCTCCATATAGTAAATATGAAATGTATAATATAAATATATCCAGTGTGTGTGTTTGCATGTGTATGTACATTTGTTTCCTGTGTCTACTCCCCTTTCCAGCACTGTGTCTAGCATATGGTAAATGCTCAATAAATATTAGGTGAACGAATAAATCCTGCACTATGACTAGTTATCTTTATGCCTCCCACTACTACACCCCTGCTACTATAAACTTATGGACAGCTGGAATAAATAAACAGGACTAGGATCCAGGATTCCATATGGGATAGAAGAGCAGTCTTTGCAGAAAAATGTTGAGAGAGTGGCAGAAGCTTGCTGAGGTCACCAGAAAATCTAGGAGTGATGGGATGTTGGTTGGGGAGGGAGAATGAAAGTGGGATCAGGGGGTCTCCAATGTGGCCACCAGCCCAGGCGCTCCCAGAGACTGGCTCTCAGAGGAGCTTGGGCAAGAAGGCCACTCACCTCTTCCCAGCTGCCAGGGCCCTGACCGCTGTATGACCCCTGGGGGTGGGCCCTGTACTCCCAGGGGAGGAAGGTTACAGCCCTGTTATCACCAGGAGGCAATAAAGTCATTCCCTGGTAATTAGAATCCTAACCAATTTAAGTCATTTACAGCTCCCAAACAATTAGAGAATGGTTCTTATCACCCCAAGAATTCTCAGATGTTATTTGAAGGGGGTCATAAACTGGGAACCTGGCTGGGAGGTGGAGCAAATACAGAAGACAGAGAAGAAAGATGGCTTCCCAAGACATGGGAGAAGAGGAGAGTTCTTAACCTCCCCCAGCATGTTTCTTTCAGACATAAGCAACGCAGGCCCCTCACCGTGATTTTGGTAGGAGAAAATGCCTTATCCCTAGAAAGCTCCTCTCCAGAACCATGAAATCTCAGAGCTAGATAGGCTGAAATAACATCTAGTCCAGCATTTCCCCAATTAGAAACCCTGGGCTCTAGTTCTTGAGATGTTCGTAGGTGCCTGATGAAAGATGTTCCTAGGGTGAATACATATGGGAAATTCGTGAACTGGGCTTCCTCCTGGGAAAGCTCAAAGCCCTTCATGTGTTCAAGGTCCTGGAAAGGTTTACAGGAAAGAAGCCAGTCTCCATGACAAAGTTTAATGCCACGAGCCCCAATGTGTGTCAGACTTCAACCACTGAGCCCTTGTACCCTTAAACAAGTGTACAAGGGTACAAGGGAATTTGCTCAACACAAAAAAGCTAGAGAAATAAGTTTCGAAAAGCTCATGGAAATAAATATTATGAAAAAAAGCTATGCTTAGATTTCTATTTTTTTGGCACCAAAATAAACCTATATTTTAATTCCATTTCCCACGAAGTTTTCCAAGTCCTCTCGTATGTATCTGTTTATCATGCTTTCTTCCCATTCTTGGACTAAAGGTAGACTGAAAGGGTTTGTGTTCCAAGAAATCACATGCACCTGGTTAGGGTGAGTGTTTGCACCTGACAGTGGACAGTCTGTGGGCACTTTTGAAAGATAAAGAAGGATAATCCCCATTTTACTTTTTTTCCCCAAGAGATTTGTTCTATAGAGCACGTGCACTCACCAGAGACAGAGAAAGACAGGGGGATGGCCACACTGCAATCTCTTCTCCTCCATTCTCTTCTCCAAATTTCGGGCATACACACACATGCCCAGCACGAGTTTCAAGCTGCCAGTCCAGGACTCGAACCACAGTCAGCCATGTGGGAGTCCAGCACCTTAACCACTACACCCTGCTGGCCCACACATTTTCATGTCTTACCTGAGACAATGAGGGGAGGTGGAAAAGGAAGGACAAAGAGAACCTTTTGACAAAGCAGAAATGGAGTCATCAATAAGAGATGAAACTTACGGGAACCAGCAGTTAGCGTAATGGCTATGTCGCTGGACTCCCACGTAGTCGACCGCGGTTCGCGTCCTGGACCCGGTGGCTTAAAACTCACGCCGGGCACGTGTGCGTGCGTGCCCAAGATCCCGAGAGGAGAATGGAAGAGAAGGGATTGCGGCGTGACCATCCCCCCTGGGGGGTGATTTCTCGCTTTCTGTCTCTATGTCTCTGTCTGTCTGGCGAGCGCACGCGCCCTATAGCAAAAACCTCTCAAAAAAAAAAAAAAAAAAAAGAGATGAAACTTACTTCAAAGATGACAGAGACTTCTTACTGTGAGTACCAAAGAGTTAGAATTAACCTAGCAAAAGAAAAAACTTCCTAATAAGTAAAGCCTCAGACAATGGAACAGATGGCCTCCGAAAGTAATGAGCTCCCTGAACAGTCACTTAAGAGTGTAGTATTCAGTCACTTGGTAAATATTTGAGAATCTATTTTGTTCAAAGCACATTATGAAGGTTCAAAAAAAAAAAAAAATGAAGGGCAAGCCAGACAAATCCCCTGTTACACTGGAGTTTATGTTAAGATGATGAGCAGAAAGAAATAAGTATGAAGTAAACAAAATAAACAGTAATTTCAGAGAACTACGGTTTTTTGTTTTTTAAAATATTGAATAGTGGTTCTTTTCTTTTTTAAAAGAATTATTTAGTTAATTTTTTTTTAATTTTCTATAGGGTACATATACTCAATACAGAGAGACAGTCAACGAGAGAGAGAAAGCAAGCCACCAGGTCCGGGACTCAAACTCCAGTCTGTCACGTAGGTCCAGCACCTTAACCACCACACCAACTGCTGGCCCCAGAACCACAGATGTTAAATGGGTGATGTAATAGTGATGGGAGAAGGTCTAATTCAGTTAGTGTGGCCAGGTAAAACCTGAGACCTAAGCAAGAGAAGGAAGCCACCCTGAAATGACCTAGGAGTAGTGGTCCAGGTGTCCAAGGGGACTTAAAAAAGGTCATGGAAAATGGAATTAAAGTAGAAGTTTTATTTTAGTACAAAAAATGTTGGGGGGGGAACCAGCAGTTAGCGTAATGGCTATGTCGCTGGACTCCCACGTAGTCGACCGCGGTTTGCGTCTCGGACCCGGTGGCTTACAACTCACGTCGGGCGCGTGTGCGTGCGTGCCCAAGATCCCGAGAGGAGAATGGAGGAGAAGGGATTGCGGCGTGACCATCCCCCCTGGGGGGTGATTTCTCGCTTTCTGTCTCTATGTCTCTCTCTGTCTGTCTGGCGAGCGCACGCGCCCTATAGCGAAAAACCACTCCAAAAAAAAAATGTTGGGAACCAGCAGTTAGCGTAATGGCTATGTCGCTGGACTCCCACGTAATCGACCGCGGTTCGCGTCCCGGATCAGGTGGCTTAAAACTCACACCGGGCACGTGTGCGTGCGTGCCCAAGATCCCGAGAGGAGAATGGAAGAGAAGGGATTGCGGCGTGACCATCCCCCCTGGGGGGTGATTTCTCACTTTCTGTCTCTCTGTCTCTCTCTGTCTGTCTGGTGAGCGCACGCGCCCTATAGCGAAAACCTCTCCAAAAAAAAAAAAAAATGTTGAAATTTATGCATAACAAGTTTTTTCATAATGCTCATTTTTCCATGAACTTTTAGAAGACCTTCTCCCCCTCAGATGGTTCAACAAGAACAAAGGCTCTGAAGGGGAAATAATTTTGACATGTTTGAAGGACGGCCATTTATTGTTCCAGAAATAGCCCTCTTGACTAAGCTGCTGAGATAACAGGTCTCACTCCCTTTACAAATAATGTTATGGATGGTCTTAGGCTCAGGCCTCAGTTTTGTCATCTGACAACTGGAAGTCACAAGAATACTTGCAGAGATGCTGCGTGAACAGGGGACAGACTCTACACTGTGTGCATTCTGAGCACTTTATAAATTCCATATAGCTCAGTAAATCCTCATAACAGCCTAAGAAGTAGGCATTGTTAGTGTTCCTATTGATCAATGAGAAACTGAGTCACAGAGAGTCACCTGACACTTCTCATATAAAAATAGATGCTAAGTACGTCAGAAGCATGCCATGCTTAGAATAACAACTCCTAGATCTGAATAAAAGATTTGTGGTGGACTTTGCACTCTCCCCCAATTTGGAGGATCTATGTGTCCATGCAGATTCTTGGTAGGGAATTATTCCATTGAATCACGTAGCACTGAAGAGCAGAACCAGTCTCCAAAACACAAAATGATCACGAGTCTTGCAGTCAAAGAAGTCTGCTCAGGACTGTCGCATACAGGTCATGCACATCCAGCAGAACCTCCTACAAACTGATATTTATTTAGCCCCTACTCCTCTCATCTTTGGCACATTGCTAAAATAGTATTGCAATCCTGATTGTACTCACTGTGAAAATACGAGGTTCAAGAAAATGCCTGTGGCTGCCCATAGTAAGCAATAGCGCTCCATACTGTCACAGGATCCTCTGACTCTCAAGGGGTGAAGGGTCTAACCTTCAGGACATCTTTTCCTTATAGGAGTGTTTCTTGTACCTGAGATATAAAACGTTCAGGTTTAATACACCTCGCCTGATCCTGAGAACCAGATGGCATACTTATACCTTAACTGCGGCTTAACAAAAGAGAAGCCTATGTTCCCTCCTATATTAGAGGGAAAAGTTATATTTATTGCAATATATATATTTAGCATAATTTTGCATGTTAAAAGTTAAAAACAGACTCAAAATAATCTCATAAAGAAAAGGTATTGTTCAATATCCTTTTATGTAACTTTTTTTTGGCGGGGAGAGGTTTTTGCTATAGGGTGTGTGCACTAGCCAGAGAGACAGAAAGCAAGAAATCACTCCCCTCAGGGGGGATGGCCATGCTGCAATCCCTTCTCCTCCATTCTCCTCTTGGGATCTTAGGCACACACGCACACACGCCCAGCGTGAGTTTAAGCCACTGGGTCCGGGACTCGAACCACAGTCAACTACATGGGAGTTCAATGACATAGCCATTACGCTAACTGCTGGTCCCTATGTAACTTTTTTTACAGAGATTTTTGCCATAGGGCACATGCACTCGCCAGAGAGACAAGAAGCGAGAAATCACAATCCCCCTGGGGGGGATGGCCACACCACAATCCCTTCTCCTCCACTCTCCTCTCTGGATATTGGGCATGAACACACATGTGACCAGTGTGTTAAGCCTCCAGGTCCAGGACTTGAACCACAGCTGGCTATATGGGAGTCCAGTAACATAACCATTACACCATCTCCTGGTCCCAACTTTTTATGTAACTTTAACTGCAATCAATTTATTCAAGGCATTGATCTCTTTCAAGTTTTCGAATTAGATGATTTGCTTATTATACACCCACAACCCAGAGGCGTGTGCACTTGTGTTTTCACTAGCCCCTAAGATTTAGCATTTCCTGCCAGTATGAGGGCAGACAACAGAGCACACAATTCAGGAGGACCAGCACCACCTGTGACTTGTCACACAGATATTTCCCTCTCCCTTTAGGGTGGTTGCAGATATCTCAAAATCCAAGTGTGTTAATAAAGCAGCACATGGGGACCAGCAGTTAGCTTAATGGCTATGTCGCTGGACTCCCATGTAGTCGACTGAGGTTCATGTATCGGACCCGGTGGCTTAAAACTCACGCCGGGCACATGTGCATGCGTGCCCAAGATCCCAAGAGGAGAATGAAGGACAAGGGATTGCAGCGTGGCCATCCCCCCGGGGGGGGGGGGGGGGGTGATATCTTGCTTTCTGTCTCTCTGGCGAGCGCATGCACCCTATAGCAAAAACCTCTCCAAAAAAAAAAAAAAAGAAGAAAAATTAAATTAATTTTAAAAATAAAGCAACACATGTGTACGAATATTACAAGTGTTTTACTATTTCGATAGCTGAATTCTAATACAAAAGGTTTCCTTTAAAGTCTTCTGTATTTTATTTCATCACTTTAAAAAGCAGTCTTCAGAGAAAGGGTTCATAGTTTCACCCAACTGCCAAGGTTTCAGAGTTCAGAAAATGTAGGAAGCCGCCCTACAGGCCCTGTTTCTCCACTGCCCTCCTAGGGCTTCTATCCCCCAGAGCCCACAGAAGCTTTTACCTCCCTCCCAAGCTACCCGAAGGCCCGGCATCTCCCAGCCCTCCTTCTCGGGCTCTCACGGCTTGCATCCTCCATGCCGAAAGCTATTGCAACTGCCCTGTGCACTGAGCAGAGGGATCTGGAGCTTGAGCACTGCTGACCCCAAAATGCACACCCAAAGCCACGGTCAGGCTGCATCCGCAGGGCCCCTCAGCAGCAATGAGACAGCTCACAAACTCCCCATTGCAATCTGTTTTCTGTAGATGGGATCCTATTCCCTTTCCCAGCAGCAGAATACTGCCCTAGAACACTTCCTGATGGGTTTAAAACAGGAATTAAACGTTACTCCACCACATGCAATGGGCCTGTCCTCCCTGAATCACGGGACCTGGATCCCCTTGCGCACTGACCTCCAGGGAAATCGTGTGTGATGTTTACTGCTCTGCTGCTCCCTGGGGGCTGTAGGGTCATGTGTTTCAGGTCATGTGTGGGGACAACTGCTTAGCAATTGTGCTCCCTCAGTCACCATCCCCAGTTCATTCCCCAGGGTGTTTCTGAAGCCCTCTGAGACACGGAAGTGACCTCCCAAACCTGAATCATCAAGTCTTACAGTCAAAGAAGTTGACCCTGGAGAATTACATAGTTACACAGGTTGTGCACAAGTTACAGAACTCAGCGAGCTGAGAGGGGACCGAAGAAAGGGGCCACTGGGCCAGCAATGGCAGGCCCTGCTTTCTATGCTGAGCTGCCCTCACCTGCTGGATGTGTTCCGGACACTGGCTACCACGCCCCTGGCCCTCAGTGTCCCCATGTGTGCAAGGAACATTGGGTCACCCCTCTCTGGAGGCCTTGGCTATCACATCAAAAGCACTCGATGCCTGACTTCCTGGGAGCTGCCACCTACAAGCGGCACTGCCTGGTCTCATCGGACAGGAACTCCACTGCAGACCCAGAGCCCGATCCTCCTGCCACCCCTTGTCAAGCCTTTCCATATCTTCTGAAAAGGAGCCCATCCCTCAGGGCATAGTGTCTAGGGACCCTCAGCCACCAAGGCCCAGAGACACCGTGGTCAGCCACTGGCCCTCGCTCTTACAGGAAGCCTCTGCTTTCACGCCGTCCTCTGGGTTCCTCTGGCTCCTGGCCAGGCTAGCCAGGTGAGAGGGAGGACAAAGAGCCCTCCAGGACCAGCCCAGAAGGGACAGGGTTATGCTAGCCTTGCCTCTCCCAGGAGACTCCTGGGACTGAGCATGCTCCCGGGGCCCACTGAGGACTAACAGGATGGGAATAACTGCCCTCATGGAGGACTCGTGCAAACTCCCTCATACATGGCAGAGGCGTGGAAAGAGGCACAGAGCCTTGCTCGGGTCACACGAGGCAGTATCTAGAATACAGCTCTGCTGTCTCCTTTTATTTATTTTAGTGACTTTTTTATATGACAAAAGGACCATGTGTTCTCCACAGCAACTCAAATAATCCAAAGATGCTGTAGAGCGGTGAACTTATCATCACCTCCACTCCCTCACTTCTCAACCCACACCCCAAGAAGGGAGAGACTGTGCTCCTCTCTGAACATACCCTACGTGAAGGACAAAGCCATTTGCATCTCCCCAGCTGGTCTCTGCGGGCACACAGAAGAGCTGGCACACTGAAGCTCACAGGGCTGCCTTCCTGCTGCATTCAGATTGCCTCTCCCCTCGGCCCTGCTGCCCTGGGAAAGAACGGGGTTGTCGATCTTCTTTCTTCCAAAGTGGATTCCAGAGGACATTTAAAAACAAGACTCTGAGCTCCACCTCTGTGGTAGTCAGTAGCATACTAGACTTCAAAGCTGGAGGCCACATGCTGACTACAGTTCAAGGCCCCTAGCCAGTTGGCCTGAAAACATGCCAGGTGCCTGTGTGCCCAGGATCCTGGGGGTGGGAAGAAGGGAATTATGATATGACTGAGCCTTGTAAAGAAGGATTCTCTCTTTCCCATCCCCTCTCTCTTCCTCTCCCTTTCATGTATGCACATGTCCTCCTACTTGGATGGATACAATAACTATAGATGATAGATATAGATTGATGATTGATAGATAGATGATAGATAGAGATAGATGATAGAGAGAGGTAGATAGATATAGATAGGTGATTGACAGATAGATATAGATAGATAGCTAAAGATAGATTGATAGATATAGATAGATGATAGATAGAGGTAGATAGATAGATATAGATAGACAGACAGATATAGATATATATACACACACACACGAGGCTGTGTATGCATCACATGGAAAGACACATCTGGCTATCTGCCCCCAACTGGTTTCAGACTAGCCCCTAGACTGTATTTTCTTTTAACTGAACTTTTTATTTCAAAACAATTGATTATTCATCAATAATTATAAAAGAAAATAACATATCGGATTGTTGGAAAAGTCATGACGTATTTTTCCTACACAAAAATGCATTGTGACGTTTCAGACGACCCAATAGATGAGCCCATAGGTGGCATGGTGGTTAAGGCACCAGATATCGATACCCACATGGCCAACATCAGGTCAAGTCCCTGACCCAGAGACTTGAAAATCATGCCAACTGGGACCAGCAAATGGCATAATGGTTATGTCACTGGACTCCCACATAGTCGACCACAGTTCAAGTCCCAGACTCGGCAGCTTAAAACTCATGCCAGTCACGTGTGCAAGTGTGCCCAAAATCCTAAAAATGGAGAGGGGATTGTGGCATAGCCATCTTCCCTGGGGGGTGATTTCTCGTTTTCTTTCTGTATCTCTAGTGAGCACACTTGTCCTATAGCAAAAATATCTCTCTTAAAAAAAAATGGAAAGAAAGAATATCATGCCAACATGCACATGCATGCCCCAAAATTCCAAGAGGAGATGGAGGAGAAGTGACTGTGGCATGGTCATTCCTCCTAAGGGGGTGATTTCTCATGTTCCCTCTCTCTGTCCCTCTTAGGCAAGTATATGCACCCAACGGGAAAAAGAAGAAAAGGAACCACAAAGAGAGATCCCACGTACTCTTTCGACGGTAACACGGTCAAAACTGTAGTACATGAGCACATCATCCTGCAGGCAGGAGGTTGACTTGGCACAGTCGAGGTACGTAACATTTCCCAAAACACAAGCACCCACGTCTGTAGTCCTTTCACAGTCATCCGGACATCCCTCCCACTGTCACCCTCATCCTCAAGTCCTGGCAACAATAATCTGTTCTGCATTTCTATAATCTTGTCCTTTCAGCAGTTAAAATCATGCAGTGTGTAACCTTTTGGGATCCACTGTGTTTACGCAGCATACTTCTCCTGAGATTTATCCAAGTTGTTTTGCAAACCAAAAGGCCATTCCTTTCTATTGCTGAGTGGTATTCCACCATACGAACGTCCCACAGTTCGTTCAATCATTCACCCACTGAAAAACACCTGAGTTGGTTCCAATTAGTAGCTATTGTTAATACTGATGTTACAAATATTTGAATTCAGGTTTTTGTGAGAACACAAGTCTTTCTCTGAGAATGCTTAGGAGTGCAATGGCTGGGTTGCACGTTTAGATTTTAGAGAAACTGTCAAACTTCTCCAAAGTAGCGGCACCATTTTTTTTTTTTTTTGCATGCTAATATTTATTTCTAGATAAAATAGAGATTGTTTCAGTCACGGGAAAATAAACACAGTGCTAATATAAAATGGCCCTTCAAATATATTTACTAACAAAATATGCATTATATTACTCAGCCCAAAACTCTAGATAGAAAGTTTATCTATAACAAAATATAATTAGCTGGACAAGATGACTGGTACAGAGACACAAATTCTTTAATTAATTAATTTACTTATTTTTATTAAAAGTTTGTTTTAAAAAATATATATATGCTATAGGGCCCATGGGCTCACACAGAGAGAGAGACAAAGAGACAGAAGGAAAGTGAGAAAACACCATCCAGGGAGGGTGGCCATACAGCAATTCCCTCTCCTCTAGCCTCTTGAGATTTTAGGCATGCACGCACAGGCACCCAGCACATTTTTCAAGCTGCCAAGTTCGAAACTTGGGCCATGCAATTAATCATGTGGGATCCAGCCACCTTAACCACATTGCCACTGGCTGGCCCCTAATTTATTTGTTTGTTTGTAAGCAAAGGCTAGAGGTCATATGTGCTTGCCAGAGAAACACCATTTACATTCCTACCAGCAACATATGAGTGCTCTAGTTTCTCTGCAGCCTCATCAATGTTTGGTGTTGTTAGTATTTTTAATTTTAGCCATTATGATAGGTATGTTGTGGTATCTCATTCTGGTTTTAATTTGTATTTCTCTAGAGGCTAATGACATTGAATATGTTCTCATATGCCTTTCTGCCACCTGTATATCTTCTTTAGAGAAATTTTCCATATCTTTTGGCCATGTTCTAACTGAATTGTTTTTCACCATTGAGTTTTGAGAGTTCTTTATATATTATAGATACTAGTTCTCTTACAGATATGTGGATCAGAAATATTCTCTCCTACTCTGTAGTTTGTCTTTTTTAATAATTGTTTATGCTTTTTTATTCATTAACTTATTTTAATTGGTCTAGCGAGAGACCACACAGAGAGAGAGAAGGAAAGTGAGAAAGCAAGCCACCAGGTCTAGGACTCCAACTGTGGTCAGCCACGTGGGAGTGTCCAGCACCTTAACAACCTTGCCACCCACTGGTGCCCTGTAGCTTGTCTTTTCATATTTTCAGAGCTATTAATTTTGATAAAGTCCAGTTTATCATTGCTTCATTCATGGATTTTACTTTTGGTGTCAAGTCTTAAATTCTTTGCCTACTCATAAATCCTAAGGATTTTCTCCTATTTTTTTCTGGAAGTTTTATAGTTTTGCATTTTATATTTAAGTCTATGATTCATTTTACGTTATTTTTTTCCTAAGATATAAGACCTAGGTTGATACTTAGATTTTGTCAAATAAAGTTTTTTATATTTATTTATTTATTTATAATTTTTTTGTGCCTTTTCTTGTCTTTTTGCACTAGTCAGAACTTCCAGGAGAAGGTTGAATACAAATGGTAAGAGCAGTGACCACAGATATTCTTGTCTTATTCCTGATCTTAAGGGAAAAACATTTTGTCTTTCACCATTAAATGTAATAGTAATTGTAGGGGAGCTTTTGGTAGATGCTTATTATCAAGTTGAGGAAATTCTCACCTGTTTCTATTTTTCTGAGAGTTTTTGTATACATGGGTGTTTATTTTTACAAATGTTTTTGCTACCTTGATTGATTGATTGATTGATAAGATCATATGAGCTTCTTTTGTTTTTTAATTTACATTTAATCATTGCATATCTTTACAATGGACAAAATGACTTTTCCCACCATGAACACAGTGCCAGTCAAAGATATATGATCTTCTTAAGACTGTCAATACGGTAAACATTATTTAATTTTCAAATATTAAGCCAGCTCACCATCCCTAGAATACACTTGGTCATGGTGTATAATTCTTTTTTCACATTGATGAATTCTACATGTTCATATTTTCTTAAGGATTTCTGCATCTACATTCATGAAAGAAAATTGTAGTTTCCTTTTTTATACTGCCTTCTAACCCACGCTCCTAATCACATCCATTTACCAATATTTATATCATTATAGTTAGTATAATTATTAATACATTAGATCTTGAGTCTGCATTCTAATTTTTTTCTATTTATTCTTTGTTTTCCATTTCTCTGTTTTATTTTTCCTACCTTTGGTGGGCTACTTGAATATATTTTAGAATTCTAGACCCCACCCCACCCGCAAACCGGGTCGAGCCAGCCAGTGGTTCTGGACACCAGGCGGACTGAGGCTGCAGGCCCGACACCCCCCCCCCCCCCCCCGAACCTTCGTGCATCCCCACCATTCCTCCTCCTTGGACCCCAGGTTTGTTGTCTTGGACTTTAAGACGAACTCCCACCCCACCCACAAACCGGATCGAGCCGGCCAGTGGTTCCGGACACCAGGCAGACAGAGGCTGAAGGCCTGACCAACCTGGTTCTGTCGCTCATCCTCTGGCCCTTTCCTACTAGCCTTTGGAGTCTCCGGATTTTGGTGATTTGAATAGCGCGTGGCGCTCAAAGTGTGCCGCGCGTTTTTCTTTTTTCGTTTTTCTTTGCTCTTGAGGTGTTGCTTATTAGGTCAGTTGGAGGCTCACCACTCCTTAGAAACAGGGAGGACTTTGGGCCATCCAGGACTAGTTTCAACAGTTAATGGTAATTGTGAGCAACAATAGAAATCATCAAATTTCTAATCCTAAACAAGTTTTAACACTCAGAGTTACCTTAAATAAGTTAGGAAGCAACATATAGAGTACCTGATGACTAGGAAAAATTGCAGAGGCTTAAGAAATATGACCAACCAACAAAAGGCCTCTCTCTCAAGGGAAATCATCAAGCCTACATCACCCACTGTCAATACAATGGACGTCATGGACATGTCTGATAAGGAATTCAGAATATTTGTAGTGACCAAACTAACTGAGATGGAAGAGAAAAGAGACAAGGAGCTCCAGGAGATGAGGAAGTCCTTTAATGACTTGAAAGAAGAAATGGATACCTTAAACAAGAACCAGACGGAACTTCCAGGATTGCAGAATGTGATACAGGAAATCAAAACCTCCCTTGAAAGTATTAAAAGTAGGTTAGACCAGGCAGAAGATAGAATCTCTAACGTAGAAGACAAAACATCTGACCTAGAAAAAAGTATCAAGAAGATTGAGAAAACAACCATGAAAAATGAGAACAACATACGAGGAATACTGGATACCATCAAGCGCCCCAACATTCAGATAATTGGTATTCCAGAAGAGGAAGAAAATAATAAGGGCCTAGATCATTTATTCCATGAAATCCTGGAAGAAAACTTACCAAACCTAGAAAGGCATTCAAATATCCAGACCCAAGAGATACATAGGACCCCAAGTAGAATCAACCCAAAAAGATCCTCTCCAAGGCACATCATAGCCAGACTGGCAAAACCAACAGACAAAGACAAGATACTAAAGTTGGCAAGAGGGAAACGTCAAGTTACTTACAAAGGTCACCCCATCAGGCTAACATCGGATCTCTCGGCAGAAACAATGCAGGCAAGGAAAGAATGGGGAAGCATAGTCAAAGTGTTGAGTGAAAAACAATTTCAACCAAGGATACTATACCCGGCAAAATTATCTTTAATATGGGGGAAAAAAGATAAAAACATTCTCGAACAAACAAAATTTGAAGGAATTTACCAACTCCAGACCAGCTCTTCAAGAGGTTCTTAAGGGAATACTATACCAGGAAAACTAAAGAATCAGACAGACAGTTATACGAGAACAAAAAGCAATGAAGAAAATGGCTCACTTAATGATAGGATCAGGTACGGAAATATCGATAATTACATTGAATGTCAATGGATTAAATTCTCCAGTTAAGAGACACAGACTGGCTGACTGGATAAGAAAACAGAAACCCTCTATCTGTTGCCTACAAGAAACTCACCTTATGGATAAAGACAGACATAGACTAAAAGTAAAGGGCTGTAAAAATATACTCCATGCAAATGGAAATCAAAAAAGGGCTGGAGGGAACCAGCAGTTAGCATAATGGCTATGTCATTGGACTCCCACGTAGTCAACCGCAGTTCACGTCCTGGACCCGGTGGCTTGAAACTCACACCAGGCGCATGTGTGTGCGTGCCCAAGATCCCGAGAGAAGAATGGAGGAGAAGGGATTGTGGCATGACCATCCCCCCTAGGGGGTGATTTCTCGCTTTCTGTCTCTATGTCTCTCTCTGTCTGTCTGGCGAGCACACGTGCCCTATAGCGAAAACCTCTCCAAAAAAAAAAAAAAAAAGGGCTGGAGTAGCGATATTGATCTCAAACAAAATAGATTTCAAGACAAAGACTGTAAGAAGAGACAAAGAAGGGCATTATATAATAGTAAATGGGGTAATCCAACAAGAAGACATAACCCTTATAAATATCTACGCACCCAACTCAGGTGCACCTAAATATGTAAAGGAAAGACTGCTGGAGCTAAAAGGAAAGATAGGGAGAAATACTATAATTGTTGGAGATCTCAACACCCCATTATCTCCTTTAGTCAGATCTTCTAGACAGAAAATAAATAGATACAGGACTTAAATGACACTATAAATCGAATGGGCTTGACAGATATCTATAGAACTTTCCACCCTACATCCACAACATATACATTTTTCTCACCCCGACATGGAACCTTTTCAAAGATTGATCATATGTTAGGACACAAATCAAGCCTTTACAAATTTAAAGGCATAGAAACTGTATCCAGCATCTTCTCTGACCATGATGGAATTAAACTCAAGATTAATTTCAAGAAACAACCCCGAAAATACACGAACACATGGAAACTGAACAACCTACTTCTGAATGACTTCTTCACTACTGAAGAAATTAAGGCTGAAATAAAAAAATTTATGGAAACAAATGATAATGAGTACACAAGTGTCCAGAATCTATGGGACACAGCAAAAGCAATCATAAGAGGGAAATTCATAGCAATTAGTGCGCATAAGAAAAGGATGGAAAGATGGCAAATAGATAACTTATCATCATGCCTCAGAGAATTGGAAAAACAACAACAAACAAACCCCCAAAATGCCAGGCGAAAAGAAATAATAAAGGTTCGAGCAGAAATAAATGAAATAGAAAATAAACAAACCATACAGAAAATAAATGAGAGCAAAAGCTGGTTCTTTGAAAAGATTAACAAGATCGACACACCATTGGCTAGAATGATAAAGAAGAAGAAAGAAAGAAACCAGATTAATCAAATATATGACGAAACAGGCAATATTACTACAGACATAGCAGAAATACAAAATACCATTAGAGGATACTATGAGCGACTATATGCCAACAAACAAGATAACTTGGAGGAGATGGACAAATTCCTGGATGCATATAATATACCAAGATTGGATCAGGAGGACATAGAGAATCTGAATAGACCTGTAACAAGCCAGGAGATTGAATTAGTAATAAATAACCTCCCAACAAAGAAAAGCCCAGGTCCAGATGGCTTCACTTCTGAATTCTACAAAACTTTTAAGGAAGAGTTAACCCCTATCCTACTAAAATTATTTCTAAAGATTCAAAAGGAAGGAAACCTTCCAAATTCATTTTATGAAGCCTCCATCATCCTCATCCCAAAAGCAGATAAGGACATGACAAAACAGGAAAACTACAGACCAATATCACTGATGAATACAGATGCAAAAATTCTCAACAAGATACTCGCAAATCGTATCCAACAACATATAACAAAGATCATTCATCACGACCAGGTAGGCTTTATACCAGGGATGCCAGGGTGGTTCAATATACGCAAGACCATAAATGTAATACACCACATTAACAGAAAGAAAGATAAAAACCATATGATCATCTCAATTGATGCGGAGAAAGCATTTGACAAAATACAACATCCTTTTATGATTAAGACTCTCAGTAAGATTGGTATAGAAGGGTCATTTCTGAACACAATAAAAGCAATCTATGAAAAACCTACAGCTAACATTATGCTGAATGGGGAAAAGCTGAAAGTTTTTCCTCTGAAAACAGGTACTAGGCAAGGCTGCCCACTTTCTCCACTGCTCTTTAATATAGTACTGGAAGTCTTAGCTATTGCAATTAGAGAAGAGAACAATATTAAAGGCATTCGAATAGGCAAAGAAAAATTGAAAATATCTTTATTCGCAGATGACATGATGGTATACTTAGAAGACCCAAAGGTATACATGAAAAAACTTCTTGAAGTAATAAGTGAATACAGTAAGATGGCAGGATACAAAATCAATATCCAAAAGTCTATAGCATTTCTACTTATGAACAACAAGTTGAACAAAGCAGAGCTGAAGAAAGGAATCCCTTTCACTGTAGCCACAAGATGTATAAGATACCTAGGGATAAATCTAACTAAGAAAGTCAAAGACCTTTATAAAGAAAACTATGAAAATCTTAAAAAAGGTATTGAAAGTGACATAAAAAAGTGGAAGGATATCCCATGCTCCTGGATTGGAAGAATTAATAATCAAAATGGCAATTCTACCCAAATTAATCTACATGTTTAATGCAATTCCAATCAAAATACCAGAAATATTCTTCACAGATCTAGAAAAGACAATCATAGAATTTGTCTGGAATCATAAAAGACCTTGTATTGCAAAAGCAATCCTGCGCAAGAAGAATGGAGTAGGAGGCATATCACTCCCTGATCCCAAGATATACTATAAAGCTGTGGTCATCAAAACAGCATGGTATTGGCATAAAAACAGACAAGTGGACCAATGGAATAGAACAGAGACCCCAGAAATAACCCCCAAAGCTTACAGCCAACTGATCTTTGACAAAGGATATCAGACAATCCATTGGGAAAAGGAAAACCTCTTTAGTAAATGGTGCTGGAAAAACTGGGTATCCACCTGCAAAAAGATGAAACTGAACCCCCATCTCTCACCATTAACAACAATCAATTCAAAATGGATCAAAGATCTGAACCTAAGACCTCAAACAATAAAACTACTGGTGGAAAATGCTGGGGAAACTCTGGGAGACATTGGAGTAGGCAAAGACTTCCTAAATAAAACTCCCAAAGCACAGGCAATAATCCCTAAAATAGACAAGTGGGACTATATTAGACTAAGAAGTTTCTGCACAGCAAAGGACACAGTATCAAGTGTGAACCGACAACCCTCAAAATGGGAAAATATTTTTGTTAAATATGCCTCAGACAAGGGACTGATAATCAGAATACACAGGGAACTCAAGTGCCTTATGTGAAAAAAAAATGATTAACCCAATTAAAAGATGGGAAAATGAGCTGAACAAAAATCTCTCTAAGGAAGACATACGAACAGCCAAAAAGCATATGAGGAAATGCTCAACATCCCTCATCATAAGGGAGATGCAGATAAAAACCACAATGAGATACCACCTAACCCCCGTCAGAATTGCAAAGATTAAGAATATAAAAAATGATAAGTGTTGGCGGGGATGTGGTGAAAAGGGAACCCTCCTACACTGTTGGTGGGAATGTAAACTAGTTCAACCACTGTGGAGAACAATATGGAGGTTCCTCAAAGATCTACAAATAGAACTACTATTTGACCCAGCAATCCCACTTCTGGGTGTTTACCCGAAAGACAGGAGAACGCTCAGTCAGAAAAGTGCTTGCACATCAATGTTTATTGCAGTATTATTCACGATTGCCAAGACATGGAACCAACCTGAATGTCCACAAACTGATGAATGGATTGGAAAAGTGTGGTATATATACTCTATGGAATACTACTCAGCCATAAAAAATAACAAAACCCTGGAATTTGATAGAAAGTGGTCAGATATGGAGGATCTATTGCTGAGTGAAGTAAGTCAGGCTATGAAAGAAAGATATTGTATGTATCCACTCAATATATAGCGACTATCCTCACTCTATGGAAGAGAGCGAAAAATTGGAGGACATAAAAGCAGTGAAGGTACTTAACGAGAATAGGACAGTGTGGAATGGGGGGGGTGAGGAGAAGAAGATAGAGAAAGATAACAAGAGAACAATAGAGAGGTAAGACATTAGTGAGAAACAGATATGGCTTATTACCTGTTGGTGATGACATGTATAGTATTCTCAACTGAATTGGTCTGAGAAGTATTTCATGATGGGTAAAGTCTTTTTACAAGCAAAATGAGAAATAGTGATTGACTGTTTTAAAAAAATAATTAGAATAATAATAATAATGATTGGAAAAAACATAGAAAATATATTGAATGATGAAGTGGGGAGATTAATGTCTCTGTATTGACTGACATGCATGGCATTCCCTTTTGAAAAAGCAATGTAATACACTGTAAAATTATATGTAACCCAATGTAATATAAAGAAGATTATGATGATAATAAAAAAAAGAATTGTACTTCTATTTATCTAGTCTTTCCGTGTGTATCTCTTTGTATATCTTTTATATTGGTTACTCTAGATATAGATAGATAAATAGGTGATAGATAGATATCACCATAATCTCCTGGTGTTATTTTACCAGTTCAAGTGAAATATAAAAACTTCACATATATATATATTTTTATATACATATATATATATATACACATATATATATATCCATTTACTTTCTCCGATTTGCAATATATTGCCTTAAATATTTCCTCTACCTACATTTAGGACCATGGGATGTATTATAGCTTTTGCTTCAACCATCAAAAATAATTTAGAGAGCTCATGAGGAGAAGGAAAGTCAACTGTATTTACCCATCTGTTCACTTGCCATGTTCTTTCTTATTGCCTGAAGTTCCAAGTTCCCTTCTCCTATCATTATCTTTTTTTAAAAGAAATATTTATTATCATTTTTTTTTCAGTTTTGACCAGAGAGAGACACAGAGGGTATTGGGGTGGGGGCAAGTCACCAGGTCCGGGACACAAACGATGGTCGGCCATGTGGGAGTTCAGCGTCTTTAACCACCATGCCACCTGCTGGCCCCAATTATTATCTTTTTTTAGAGGGCACTCTTCAGCCTCCTTTTAGAGTAAGTCTGCTAGTAATAAATTCTCTTAGTTTCTCTGAAAATGTTCTGATGTCTCTTTCATTCTTAAAAGATATTTACACTGCATATAGGATTCAGGGTTATTTGGGGTTTTTTTGTTGTGTTGTTTTAGCATCATCTTCTGGCCTTAATTGCATCTGATACAAAATTCAGTCTCCTTCTAATTGCTTTTCCTTCTATCACAGTGTTTGTTTTTTTTCTGTTTTTAATATTTCCTTGGGGGAACCAGCAGTTAGCGTAATGGCTATGTCGCTGGACTCCCACGTAGTCGACCGCGGTTCGCGTCTCGGACCCGGTGGCTTACAACTCACGCCGGGCGCGTGTGCGTGCGTGCCCAAGATCCCAAGAGGAGAATGGAGGAGAAGGGATTGCGGCGTGACCATCCCCCCTGGGGGGTGATTTCTCGCTTTCTGTCTCTATGTCTCTCTCTGTCTGTCTGGCGAGCGCACGCGCCCTATAGCGAAAAAACCTCTCCAAAAAAAAAAAAAAAAATATTTCCTTGGTAGTTTCCAAAGTTTAATTATGATGAACCTGGGTATATGTCTTTGGGCTTATCCTGCTGGGGAGTCACTCAGCTTCCTGAGTAGAAGACTAAGCTCTGGGATTTCAACCACCTAAGCCCCTCTGCCCAGACTTCACCCTCCTGCTCTCCAGTTCTAGCCAGGAGCCAGATAAGCCAATCAGCAGCCATCTATATTTGAGTTCTGAGCGGACCCATTCTGGGATTTCAACCACTGAAGACCCTCTGCCCAGACTTCACCCTCCTGCTCCCAAGTCTGGCCAGGAGCCAGGTTAGAGCACCCTACTTATTCTCTCTGTCTCTTTCCATCTCTCTACAGGTCTGGGTGTTCAGTCTTCAAATATCTGAATACTTTTAGGGTTATATTAATCCTCAGTTTTCATTGAATCAGCTTTGCAAAGGGAGAAAAATTATAGTGTTTTTAGACTGCAGGTCACCTCCTTCTGTATTCCTCTGAATACTGATTTAATTCCATAAAATAGGAAAAAATATATAA
Organism: Tupaia tana; assembly: GCA_026018925.1. NCBI lineage: Eukaryota > Metazoa > Chordata > Mammalia > Scandentia > Tupaiidae > Tupaia > Tupaia tana. Next base: position 214,445,241 of record JAKSZU010000006.1, read on the forward strand.
TCCATCAGATGACCAGAAACCACCGCAGAGGCACAAGAAATATGAGAAACCAAGAATATATCTCTCATCTAATGGAAAAGAATAATTCCTCTTCCTCCACAAAGAATACAAGAGAACTCATGGAAATGTCAAGTAAAGAATTTAAAATATTCATAGTGACAAAGCTAACAGAGATGCAAAAGAAGAGAGACAACAAACTCCAGAAGATGCAGAAGAAAAGAGACACCAAGTTCCTGGAGGTGAGGAAGTTTTGAACGATCTGAAAGAGGAGATCCACATCATAAAAAAAGAATCAAACAGAATTGTTAGAAATTAAGGCTATAATACAGAAAATCAAAACTTCCATTGCAAATACTAAAAGCAGATTAGACCATGCAGAAGATCAAATCTCAGATGTAGAAGATAGAACTTCTGACCTAGAAAAATTTACCAAAAAGACTGAAAAAATAACCCAAAAAATGTAATAACATACAAGTAATACTAGATACCATTACATGCCCAAACATCCATATCATCGGTATCCCAGAAGGTGAAGAAACTAATAAGGACATTGATAATCTATTCCATGAAATCCTGGAAGAAAACTTCCAAACCAAGAGAGGCACTAAAATATCCAGACCCAAGAAATACAAAGGACCCCACATAGAATCAACCTAAGAAGATCTTCCCCAAGGCACATCACAGCCAGATTGACCAAAACCACAGAGACAAGATACTAAAATTGGGAAGAGAGAAACGTCAAGTTACTTTCAAAGGATATCCCATCAGGCTAACATCAGAAACAATGTAAGCAAGGAAAGAATGGAGAAATACATACAAAGTGTTAAGTGAAAAACAATTTCAACCAAGAATACTATACCCAGCAAGATTATCTTTCATATGGGAAAAAAAGACAAAAACATTCTCAGGTAAACAAAACCTAAAAGAATTTACCAACGCCATACCAGCTCTCCAAGAAGTGCTGTAGGGAGTGCTATACCAGGAAAATTAAAGTCGGATACACAGAAATAAGAGTACAAAAAACAATCAAGAGAATGGCCAGCCTAATGTTAGGGACAAGTTTGTAGTTGAATATTAACTTCCAGAGTTTAAATGGAAAGATCAGAACACAGTAATACTGCAGATTCAATAGAAGAGAGATGAATTATGTGAGTGCAAACTAATTAAATAGAATATTTTTACTTTAGATTGATTTTCTTCAATGCTTTGATTTCCATATTTAAGGATTTTTGTCTTCTCTTGAACTGTTGGTTCATCTACTTACTATTTGAAGTGAATCCTAACCTTTTTCCTGGCTTTAGGTTTTAAGCAAATTTCTCTTAACACTTTTTTATTTTGATCTATTAAAACTAAAACTTATTTTAATTAAAAAATGCATTAAAAATACCTATTAATACCTGAAAAAATAAAAAGAAGAAGACTAAGCCCTGGTTCATGTTGTGTCTCTAGCTCACACCACATTGCCTGAAGCAGAGCAGGCTCTTGAAAAGTGTTTGTTGAATGAAAGAATAATTGTCACTGCAGGCTCCCCTTTGGCCTTTGAGCAGTGCACAGCATTCAAATGAGAACTGCACTTTGTGCCAACTCCTCCTAGACTTTGCTAGAAGACTTTGGGCAAATAATCAGTTTCTTCCATAATGACTAATCAGCATGAAAACTGGAATAATTATTATTACAAAACTAACTATTTTTAGCCCCTAGTGTGTGATGGGCACTGTGCAAATTGCTTTATCTTTATCATCTCATTTAATGCTTAGAATAACCCAATGAGGTGAATTCTATTATCTCCATTGTACATTCAAAGAGATCAAGGCTCCATGAGGTGGAAGAAACTGCCGATGGTTGCAGTCACTGTACAGTCAATGTAGGGCAAGAGTCAAACCCCATAACTCTGCCCTCATCAGTTCACGTGCAGGTGAAATTCCAGAAGGCATTTGTTCTAAACGTATGTTGGATCAATTCACAAACAATGTGGAATGCTCACCATGTGTTAGGAGTTAAAGGTTTGTTTAAATTCCAAAATATACAAAGAAGTCAAAATCAGATAAAGATTTTAGAGGACCATAAAGCATTAAAGGCAGGGCAGGAAGGAGAATAGCATATATCAGATATTCTTGGTGAACCAGGAAATGTGTGCACCAACCTCCAGGAGCAGCTCCCCTTGTCCTCCCAGTGGCCCTGGGGGCTGCTATTGACACCTTCACTCTTTTGTATGAAGAGGGCTGCATTCCGAAAGAAGAGAAGCAACATGCCCAAGGTGAAAAGGCAGCAGGGAAGCCAGGCCCAGAATCCAGGGCTATCTGTCTCCAAATGTTGTTCTCTCCAAAAGGTACATTTTCCAGACATTACCATAGACCAATAAATGAAAAAAATGAAGTGTGGGATTCATCCCACCAGTTCCTGTGGTTTGAACACATCAAGCATAACATGAGTTGAGTATCCAGACTCAAAGTCCTGGACTTACGTCCCAGTTCTGCCACCACCACCCAGCTATGCAGGCTTGAGCCAGTTTGTTTCTATAAGCACTGGTGTCCTCATCTATAATAAGGGATTGACAAGAGAACTGTTAGCTTCACATGGCAAAGCATGTATGTAACTTAGCCTGGTCCCTAGCACCCAGAATATGTGCAGCTAATGGTACTGAGAATCATTATGCCAACACGTCCAGTCCTGTACTGCACTCTGAAATTAGAAGGTATGACACATGGCCTTCTGGAGATGTAGCATCTGGCTGAGGAAATACGCAATGAAACAGTTAAACCACAAGGGAAGGACCTGATGGTGCAGGAAAATCAATTCTGGCAAAGGAGCTCAGGAAAGAGAAATGAGCATATACTTTGAAGGGTCTGAAAAGATTTCATGCAGATGAGGTAGACTCTAAACCACCAAGAGAATCTCTATCGCCCAGAAAAAGAGATACATACAGAGAGAAATAGAGGGCTGGCTTCCCAGGACAGGAAACAGTGCAAACATAATCCCAGAGGCAGGAAGAGAAGGCCAGTGGGAAGTCGGCAGCAGAATTTGACTGGACCAGAGAGTCAGGAAGAACTTGGGTGTAAGGTATCAAGAACTCGATTCTCCATCCTCAGGTCCTTCCTTGATATTTTCATAATGATGCAATCAAGCCCAGGACAAAGTTGTTTTCTTATCCACCACATAATCTCTGAAATTGCATTTATAGTCCTAAAGCAAAGTTCAGTTTTGTCAGTCAGGAAATATGTAAACTACTCCTCATTCAGCAACTCTCACTGAGCACCTACTATGTGCCAGGTGCCACCCAAGTGCTGGGGATTTAGCAGCAAATGAGGTGGACACAGCCACCATGCTGTCCAAGCCTGCTTCCCAGAAGAGGAGTCAGAGGATAAGCAACTTCCTACAAGGTCCCATTGATTCCATAAAGACCCATGTGTAATGGGGGAGCCAACATGTCCTGGGCTATCAGGGCAGACAGATTATGAAGTTCTGGAAAGAACTGGGCAGAAGTCACAGTCATCCTAGTGGCCCTGGGGCTTGCCATTGTCACCTTCACTCTTTTGTATGAAGAGGGCTGCATTCATAAAGAGAAATACCATGCCCAAGGTAAGAAAGCAGTATGAGTAGGGAACTCATTGCCATCTGTCTTCAAAACTCGTTCTCTCCAATATGTACATTTTCCAGACATAATCCTAGTCAAGGCACCCACTTACAGCCCAGGTTGGGGATTATCTGACAGACCAACATTTTTAAAGGCCAAAAAAAGGTCTGCAAGATACTTCTTGTACATCCAGGGATCACCATCTATTATAGGAACTAGTGACAAGGCCTTCTTTTCCAGCTTACAAATGCAGGCTCTCCTGGCAATGCGAGTGTTGGAGAGGAACGCTCACCACTGCAGGAATCTCTGAGAGGATCTTGGTGAGTCACCAACTTGAACAAGTTTCAAGAGGTGGAAACTTTCCTAGGCAGATGTTTCTAGAGTATGTCAAGGAAGTCCTGTGATGTCTGAATAAGGGCTCTATTCAAAAACAAAGCAAAACAAATATCTTCAGGGGTTTTTTTTTTTTTTAAGTATTATTTACAGGACTCCTCAGAGACTTGAGTTTGTTGATGTGCATTGTGATGTTCCTTTTTTTTTTTTTTTTTTTTTTGGAGAGGTTTTTGCTATAGGGCGCGTGCGCTCACCAGACAGACAGAGAGAGACAGAGAGATAGAAAGTGAGAAATCACTCCCCAGGGGGGATGGCCACGCCGCAATCCCTTCTCCTCCATTCTCCTCTCGGGATCTTGGGCACGCACGCACATGCGCCTGGCGTGAGTTTAAGCCGCCGAGTCCGGGACTCGAACCATGGTCGACTACATGGGAGTCCAGCGACATAGCCATTATGCTAACTGCTGGTCCCACATTGTGATGTTCCTAACATCCAGCACTTTCCAACCTCATTTGACACACAGTATTTTTTCCTGGGAACTCATAGTAAAACTTTGCCCTGCACAGTTGGAAAAGCATCACCTCTGGTTTACTTCTTTGGGATTCTGTCCCAGGCCGTTACCTGAACTGAGCTGGAATTCATCTCCCTGACCCACATGTCTATTGATCATAATAATATCTCCATTTATTTAAAGCCTACTACATGCCAAGTTCTGTGCTACATATTTTCCATATAACATCTCAGCAAAACCACTCAAGTACTCTACGAGGTCACCATGTGCCTCACTTGCCTTTGAGGAATCCAAGGTTTAGAGAAATTACATTATTATTCTGATCTCACCCAGCCGGTAAGGAGCAGAGCAAGAATTCAACACCTGACCCCTTGACTCAAAGCTCAAGGATATAGATGTGCCTAACCACTCCACTTTCCTGCTCCTCTTTACAAAGCTCTACCCTCTGGGGCTGCCAGCATAACACCCACACCGGTGGGGGCTTCACCTGTGCCAGCCTCTATTCTAAAGGACTAAGGCATCTGATCCTTACCACAGCTTTGAGGCCAGGTCTATGACTAGTCCCAGTACACAGGTGAGACACTGACCAACACCTGCCAGAATCACACAGGTGGTAGAGGGGCCCTTGAGCCCTGGCCATCTCCAGAGCCCACCAGGCCAGTCATCACTTGCTGTCCCTCTTTTGTGTCTATGCCTTTTCCATAGCCTCATCCTTGCTCTGGCCAGTGTCCGCTGTGAGCCTCAGGTGACACCAGAGGGACAGCTCCAGATCCCTCTGTGCTTCTTCTCAGGCCAGGGTCACTAGATTCCTATCCTTGCCATTCTCCCCTGGGCCCATCTCAGGACTTTGTGTGAATAGCCAGGCCATTGCTATCGTCCCAGAGATGGGAAAGGCCAGATTCCCAGAACCAAGGGCAAGAATAAGAATCAAAGTAGCTATCAAATGGAGCTTGCCAAGCTCAGACCCTTTGAAAGAGTTACTGCATCTAATCCACATGGGAGCTGCTGGCATCTAGAAGAAGCTCCTAGACCCTTCACTGAGTGAATGGGGCAAACCTCATTGCCCTCGGTTTTGAGAAGAGGAAAGAGGTGCCCAGAGGATCTTAGACTCAAAACCACGCAGCTAGTGGCAAGTCCAGGACTCCAACCCAAAGCCAACTGGCTCCATAACTTTTGCTCTCTCCCACCCTGCAACCCAAGGTCCATACCCAAGAGACAAATCCTCCCCCAGCTATATCTGGGACCCCTCTGCTGACCTGGAGCCACGCTCTCATGAAAGGTAGCCAGGAGACCTCCAAGGACCCTCCAGGAGGAGATGCTACTGGGACTGGTGGACAGGGGAAGATGGAACAAAGGAAGAGAGAATTCACCAATCAGAGCTTTGAATTCACCAATCAGAGCTTTGGATTCATGCTGCCCTCTCTGGCCTGCCACCTACGCTACTTCTTTCACAACAGGAAGACTCGTGCTCTCAAATGACTCACTCCAGTATCTTCAAAGAGTGCGTAAAACTGCACTTCAGTGCACGACCAGTGGATAAAGCAGATGTGAGTCTGATGAGCCCCAAAGTAAACGGGAGAGGAAGGGCCTCAGGCAGGGGGCTTGAGGGATTCGATGATGATGTGGGGCCCCTAGGTGTGCTCAGCTGTAGTCACTGGGAAGTCTAAAGGCTCTGAACCTGACAGAGAGGCCAGGAGGCAGCAGGAGGGATCTGAGTTCTGAATCTGCCCGTGCTGGCATGGGGCCTTGGGCAATCCCTCTAAATACACACTGGGGGTTCCCTTATGTGTTCATTCAGCATTTATTGCCACAGATAAACTTGTCTATGAGGGTTGCTGTGGCAACTGAGGAAACAAAAAGGGGACGGGAACACATTGCAACTGCAGAGTAATTCCCACATGGGAAGGACAGCTATTGGGACCAGACAGACATTCCCTCCCTCCCTCCTGTTTCCCCTTTCTTTCCTGGATCTTGGGCAAGTACTGAGCTAACCACCATGCCATGGCTTGAGAACTGGCCAGAGTCTCATGGCTCGAATCACTTTATGCCCCTCAGCTTCCCCATCTATACAATGACGGATGTGGGACAACCAAGTTGCATTGTGGTTAAGGCAGCTGGATCTCACATGTCCAAATGTGGATTCAAATCCCAGACTCGACATCTTGAAAAACTCACCAAGCATGTGTGCAAGTGTGCTCAAAATCCCAAGAGGAGAGTGTAGGAGAAGGGATTGCAGTATGGTCATTCCCCCTGGGTGGTGCTTTCTCACCTTCTCTCTCTCTGTCCCTCTCTCTCTCTGGCGAGTACACATACTCTATAGCAAACTTTAAAAAAAGAAGAAAAAGTTGAAGAGTGGACCATGAATTTGAACACATATCCCAGCCTCAGGTACTCTAGGCACCAGAGGAAGGGTCACAAACATTTTCTATGAAGGACCAGATATAAATATTTCCAATTTTACAGTCTTTCTGGTCTCTGCAGCAATTATTTAACTCTGCTGTCATGGCTCAGAACTAATCAGAGACAATATATAAATGAATGGACATGGCTGTTCCAATAAAACTTCCTTTTACAAAAGCAATCGGTGGGGGGAACCAGCAGTTAGCGTAATGGCTATGTCGCTGGACTCCCACGTAGTCGACCGTGGTTCGCATCCCAGACCTGGTGGCTTAAAACTCACGCCGGGCGCGTGTGCGTGCGTGCCCAAGATCCCGAGAGGAGAATGGAGGAGAAGGGATTACGGCGTGACCATCCCCCCCCCCCCGGGGGGTGATTTCTCGCTTTCTATCTCTCTGTCTCTCTCTGTCTGTCTGGCGAGCGCACGCACCCTATAGCGAAAACCTCTCCAAAAAAAAAAAAAAAAATATATATATATATATATATATATATAAAAGGAAAAAAAAGAATAAAAAAAAGCGGTGGACAGGATTTGTCTCACAGTCCATCATTTCCCTAAAGTACCCCCAAATATTGCTGTGGTGGTAAAGAGAATTTGAATACCAAGGTTTCTGTAGCTAGCCACGTTTTCTGACCACCCACCAAATCTTTCTTGCCTTTGGCACCAAATTCTTCCTTTTAAAATCCAAGTAACCCCTGTTAGAAGATCAAATAAGCACCTTTCTTCTTTAGACCAAGCTCCTCGCTAGATAACACATCGGGAAAGTCTGACCACCTCTCTGAGCATCATTCCTCCTGTAAATGCATTTATTAAAAGCCTCCCCTAGAACAGTCACCATGGCCAGTGGGGTGTCCAGATGAAGAGTTCCAGATCACTGGTTCCATCCTGCCTTCCATTGGAGGTGGAAGCTGGACTCCCAGAGAGGTTAAGCAACTTACCTAAGGTCACAGAGTTAGAGATATGCAACAGGAGCTAGAACCCAGTTCTTTGGGCTCCCAAGGCCAGAGCTCCTTCCTCTGCCCCTCACAGGCTAGGATGATGCTGAGGTCCCCTCAGATCACATCTGGGAAGATAGAGGGCCCCATGAGAAAGAGGATAATGGTGGCAAAGGAAGACCAGGGAGCTGCTTTCAGTATTCACGAACCGCACTGGGTGACAGACTCAGTTACAGGAGATTCTTCCCTCCTCCTAAGTAGATGAGGAAATTGGCCTAGAGAGGTGGAGGCACTTGCCCATGGTTACACAGCCAGCGAGTGTGAGGCCCCACACAGCAGAGCTCCACTGACTTCTCTGGCTAAACCCTGATCCTCCCTTTATGTGTCCACAGTGGTCTGGAGCCAAGAAGACACCCCCGCGTGTGGCCAAGAAGGGTGAGCCCAAGAAGGTACACCCTACTGCAGTCCCAGAGGTGCTCATTTGTCCAAGTCCAAACCACGAACCATGGCCTCCCTCGTTCAGACCTTGAGAAGCCTCTATGGCTGGGGCACCAGCACTTCAGCACCCGGGAGGGTTATCAGCCATCCAGGAAATGCCTGGAGGTCTTGAACTTCTGAACTCCTCGCTCACCTCTACCTGAACCCAACGAAATGGCCTCTTTGCTGTTATTACTTTATAGCCTTGATTGTAAATTCTCCCCTGGTTCCACTTTATGGCTGCAGGATAAAAACATGTGCCCGGGCGTAGCTCTCGAGCAGAGCGGCTGGTTTATACAGTGACGCTGTCGCACACTGCAGGGGTGCAACGCAGCAGTAGCTTGGCACCGAGGCAGGGCATCCAGAGCTTGCTCCAGGGGTCTGGGAAGGACAAGCCAGCCAGACCCTGCAGGGCACCAAGCGAGGGCTCTGCTGGGCCCTGAAAGGCCAGCAGCCACCCCCAGCTCAGCCACATGTTCACTGCACCCTCAGATGACACTGTGACTGGGTTTCAGGTGGTCTAAGCTCAATGTTGGATCTGCCCGTGGCAGATAACTCAATCGACGCATTTTCCTGTCCTACCTACTATGCAGCACTGAGAAAAGAAATGTGGGAGCACTTTGTAGACTCGGGATGACTCTGCAGAGGCAGAGACCAAGGCTGGGGAAGAGAGGAGAGCTTCCAGAGCGAATGGAGAATCGACGCTATGGCTTCAGTCTCCACGACTAGTGTGCTGAGTGAAGGTCACAAACTCTTAACACCAGATTGGCCATCAAAAACTTGCTCTTCAAGGGAGAGCCCCTCTTTATATCTGTCACAGAGTCCACGGGGAAAAGGAGAAATGGCCTCGAGGTCAGAACAGACCGGGACTTGTGTCCTGGTCCCACCACTTATAGGTGATGCTCTTCTCATGGGCCTCAGTCTCCCCATGCAAGAGAATAAATCCCTCAGCAGAGATTTATACTAAGGATCAAATGACAGCATGTCTGTGCAAAACCTCTGAGAAATCTTAAGATCCATCCTCTCCCTTTCTAGCTATGGGACCTTGGAGAAATCACTTATTCTCTCCCAAATCACTTATTCTGTTTCTCAATCTATAAAGCAGGGATACTGGTAGTTAGCAAATGGAGTTGTTAAAATTAAATGATATAATGTCAGTAGACACTTAGGACACTGTCTGGCACTGAATATGTCCTCAATTCACAGTAGGCAGCATTATTGTCAAGTGGCTTATCCCATGGTACCTTCTTCCCTCTCCTCTGCCAACTCCCCCAGAGGGCAAGAATGGCCATCTCCTCTCTGAAGTTGAAAAGAACTTGGGACCAGCAGTTAGCATAATGGCTATGTCGCTGGACTTTCATGTAGTTGACTGTGGTTCAAGTCCCGGACCCGGTGGCTTAAAACTCACGCCGGGCATGATCCAATGGATTGCAGCGTGGCCATCCCCCCTAGGGGGTGATTTCTCACTTTCTGTTTCTCTGTCTCTATCTTTCTAGCAAGCACACATGCTCGATAGCAAAAACCTCTCAAAAAAAAAAGAACTTCTAGTCCAGTGGATCCAAGGCCTTTAAGGGAAACCGCCCTCCTAAAACCCCCTCCAAGCATTGCCCCCAATACCCGAGAATGAAGCCATCATAAGACCAAGGAACATGTCTTAGACTGACTCATTCTTTAGCCTGGCTAGACAAAAGTACCTCTACGTGGACTTCTTTTAATCTTTCTTTACAAATCAATAATTGCTTACCTTGGAGCAGTTTTAATTAGTTAAGGCCTGCTGAGGGCTCCACTGATAAACTAGCCTTCTGTTAATGCTAAGCATCTGCCTCATGGTTACTATTTTTATTATTGTTGTTATTATGAAATCCTCGTTTCTGGGCCATACAGTTGGAACTGTTAGAAAGAAGACCTTCATCTGATGTCTTATTTCTTATACCTTGGGAAAGAGACCTTATGGACAGCCCAGCTCACTCACTTCTGCCCCTACCAGTTACAATACCCTTAACACAATGTCATAGAAAGAGGCTTTATTCTATAACAGAAAACAAGATCCACAACTTCTAGGATATTTTCTGACTTCCTTTTTTCAAAATATTTATTTATTTATTTTATTTGTTAGTATTATTATTTAATTTGATGGAAAAAAGAGGGAAAGAGAGAAAGTGAGAGGGCAAAATGCCAGGTCCGACACTTGAACCATGGTCAGCCACGTGGGAGTCCAGCACCTTAACCATTACACTACCTGCTGGCCCCGATATTATCTGACTTCTGTTGCAGTGGAGCCCTCCAGGTTTTGTGAACCTGGAGGCAAGGCTCCCCCACCTCATTGAATTAGAAGAAGTAAAGAATGTGTATTATGTGCCTACTGTATACCAGCAATGGCCGGTCTGCTGGGACTTCATCCAGTCTTCAGAGCATCCTGGGGGTGAAAGTTCCAGTTGGCCCAGCAGACACCTCTATAGAACGTGGACAGAGAGGTCCCACGCTTGCATTCTATTAGTGTGTGGGCTAGGTCATTTAAATATTCATGAGGCCTACTTACTAAAGGCCAACCACTTGTTCTTTCTTTTCATTCATCCATTATTTATTGAATGCAGGGAACTGGTGATACAAAATCATAACTGCCTTTTAAATTGGTCTCTTATTTTCAACCAGGCACTTTGCAAAGCACTTTACATATTGGCCATTTTATGGACACCATTTCAAATCTTATCTGCCTCATCTCTTATTCCAGCTCCTGCTGTGGAGAGCAAAACTAGGCAGTCTCTGGCCTGTTTCCCAAACAAGCTACCTGACAGTGCCTCATCTCAGGCCTGGTTCATCACTTCCTGTCCCTGTCCCGGGTGGCTGGGAGAAACCACTCGGCCCTCACCAATATGCGAACTGGAAGTGCAGGGAGCTAACGCCCTTGGACAATTCTTGACCAGTGGGAGACAGGAGCTGGTAGATAGATACCTCCCCCTTTCTTTCCTTGGGCAGAGGGTTCAGAGACCCAACTCAGAAGGCCTTTAGGAGGTACTTCGGGATTGAGTAGTCCTCCTCAGAGTTGCCAAACTCTTACCAAGAGGAAACAAGTCTTTGTACTAACTTTCCTTCTTTTCTGTTTTTATTCTGCCTGACTCTCACTCCTTTCTGGGATCACATTCCCAGAACTATTTTCACATAAACCTTTGGGGAAATCTAGACTAAGATACTGAGTACTAGAAGTGGTCCTAGAAGGCAATCCTCAAGATGACGTTTTGGAACTATCAATAATTACTGAAATTCAACAGTATCACAGTTACTCAGAACTTTACCTATGATTGCCCAAGATAAGGTACTGGTAGACAGTGAAATTCTAAGTTAGATAATGATTGTGGCAATTGACCTAAGGGTAATGGTAATTATAAAGATAGTGGAATGGGCTGGCTTTTCTTTCTTTTTTTTTTTTTTTTTTTGAAGAGGTTTTTGCTATAGGGCACATGCGCTGGCCAGACAGAGAGAGACAGAGAAATAGAAAGCGAGAAATCACCCCCCAGGGGGGATGGCCACGCCACAATCCCTTCTCCTCCATTCTCCTCTCGGGATCTTGGGCACGCACGCACACATGCCTGGCATGAGTTTAAGCCACCGGGTCCGGGACTCGAACCTCGGTCGACTACATGGGAGTCCAGTGACATAGCGATTACGCTAACTGCTGGTCCCATCTTTCTTATTTTTTTAAAGAGGTTTTTGCCTTAGCGCTCATGCACTCTCCAGAGAGAGAGAGAGAGAGACAGAGACAGTGAGAGGGAAAGTGAGAAATCACCCCCCAGAGGAATGACCATGCTGCAATCCCTTTTTCTTCATTCACTTCCTGGGATCTTGGGCATACACACACACACACACACACACACACACATACACACACACACACACACACAGCATGAGTTTCAAGCCACCGGGTCTCAGATTTCAGATTCGAACCATTGTTGACCATGTGAGAGTCCAGCGAGGACTGGCTTTTCTTTCTTTCTTTTGCCTTTTTGTTTTTTTTTTTTGGGGTTTTTTTGAGAGGTTTTTGCTATAGGGTGCATGCACTTGCCAGAAAGAGAGAGACAGAAAGCAAGAAATCTCCCCCCAGGAAAAATGAGTGGGATCCTGAGGCCCAGAATGGGGACAGTTAGAGTACCTACCCTGACAACATTGGAACTTAGATTCCTCTAAACAAACCAGGTTGGTAGAAACATCCCCTTCCCATTTAAGGGGAGAGGAGTATTCTCTTGCCTAGAGACCCTACAAAAACATTTCCTGAGCTTGTGCCTCACAAGTTGATACGTTTCCTCCTCAAATCTGCTCCTATGGTTCCTCATTGTCTTCAAGATGATAAACAGCATCAGGTCTAAGTACACCCGAGCAGTGAAACAGACTGCTATGGATAGCTTCCACACTGAAGGAATTGCAAGACCTAGTGAAAAGGTAGACTCGGTTCTGTTAGGTTCTGTCATGGTAGCATAAGCAGCAAGGCAATGCTGTGCAAGTTTGGGTCCACATGGGAGGCCCAAGCACAGTCCCCTGACCATCCTAAATAGGCTAAGTATGGTGGCATATACCTGTAATCCTAGCTAGCTGGACATAAATATCGCAGCATGATAAGACCCTGTCAATATCTATCTATCTAATTCTCTACCTCCCTCATTAAAAAAAAAAAAAATGTAGACATAAACCAGCAAGTGACATGGAGACTAAGGTGCTGGATTCCACGTGGCCAACTGCATGGTTCAAGTCCTGGACTCAGTGACTTGAGAATCATGCCAGGCATGTGTGCACAAAACCCTAAGAGGAGAACAGAGGAGAAGGGATAGCAGCATGGCCATCTCCCCTGGGTTGGGTTGGTGGGATATTTCTCACTTTCCTTCTCTCCCTCTTTGTCTCTGTCTCTCTCTCTGGCAAGTGCATGCACCCTATAGCAAAAAAATAAAAAATAAAATAAAGAGTAGACTCTCATGAGGTTTCCCCAATGAAATATAAAGATGGATAGGGAAAAATTTATTGATATAAGGACACTCTCCTGTAACTTGTTCTAGCAAGGCTATTTGGACCCATCCTAACAGAGAACTAGGATGGCTCTTTGAAACTTGAACACAATGATGTTCTACATTAAATGAGGCAGAGATGTTTGAACTGCTTTGGCCTAGTATTGAGGCAAAGGCCAAAGGACTTGGAAGGCAAAACAGCTAACTGGATTTATTATGTGAGATGGGTGTGGGCAAAGCTACCCTTCACCGAGGCAATAAGCAATACACTGTAGGAAGTTTAGGATAAGAGAGTGAACCCGCATCTTTGAGAAGCCTGGGCAGCTGTTGTCCTCTACTAACTCAGTTCCACCATGCCATTCTGAGCATCATTTTCTAGGATCACTTTCAGTATCCAATGGTTTAGGCCTGGCTGCACCTAAGGTTTTATGTGGGGAGTTTATGTGGAAATGTGATCCTAGGAAGACTGATAATGAGAAGGAATAAAAACAAGAAGGAAGAGAAGCCCAGGCACAGACCTGCTGTCCCATTGATAAGGGTGAGAGATGGTGCCACGGGAACGGGATGTCCAGTGTCGATGGAGATGGTGAATTCTAGTCACGTGGCAGCTCCTCGTCTGCAAAGACCACGTGGATGAGTTTACTGAGATAGACAATGAGGTCAAGTAACAACCAGGGGATTCACTCATTAGCCTTTAATCCAGGTTCTGCTTTGGGGGGAAGCCAGACTTGCTGTAAACCTTATCTAATTCTAGGGTCACCAAAGTACTAAGCTAAGAGAGCGCCAGTCCCTTTTACAGGTGAAGAAAATGAAACTCTGAGAAGTCACCTGAGGAATGGATGAAAGCAAGCCCTCGAGCTACATGCTGACCTTTCTCAGCCCGGAACTTTGCAGGACAAGGCCAGGGGAGTTGCAGCGTCCTCCGTCTTACCCCGTCTGTGTGATGACCCCTTTGCAGTGTTCAGTTCCACTGCTCACCGACAGCTGTCGTAACTGCAGAATCCATTATTATTATCAATAGTAGTAATGGATAATTAAACAACAAATGCACTAATCTCATTAAGCCACTTATTTAATTAATTTGTTTTAATTCATGTAATTAGTTAATATGATAATGCTTTCTTTCATCCAAAGACAGCCTGCAGGCTCTCCTAGCAACCTGTGTTATTATTCATGGATTTTTACACATTGAGAAGGAAAGAATTTGGGGCAGTTGCCTAAAGTCAGAGTTGCCTGGTAAGGGTCACTTAGCCCAGGTGGAAGCCCACTGCCCTTTACCTGGTGACTCTGCTTTCTCACCCACAGATACAGAGCCCTCACTGGCATTCGTCCATGCCATTCTCCATGCCTGGAAAGCCCTCTCTCCTTTTCTCTTTGAAGAGCAATACCACCGGAAACCAGCAGTTAGCGTAATGGCTATGTCACTGGACTCCCACATAGTCGACCGCGGTTCGCATCCCGGACCTGGTGGCTTAAAACTCATGCCGGGCGCGTGTGCGTGCGTGCCCAAGATCCCGAGAGGAGAATGGAGGAGAAGGGATTGCGGCGTGACCATCCCCCCTGGGGGGTGATTTCTCGCTTTCTGTCTCTCTGTCTCTCTCTGTCTGTCTGGCGAGCGCACGCGCCCTATAGCGAAAACCTCTCAAAAAAAAAAAAAAAAAAAAAAAAGAGCAATACCACCCATCCTTAGAGACTTAGCTTAGGAGTCACTTCCTGAAAATCCCACTGACCTCTTCCAGTTAGGGTGGATGTCTCTCTTAGGGTATCCTGTGTATCACATGCCACACTTGCAGGGTGTCCCCGATTAGAATGCAAATCCTTTGAGAGATGGGACTGCGTTATGACAACAACATAGAGGACCACAAGAGCAGCCACCACCATCATGAGGATTCATTCTGTGCCAGTCATCTCTCCAAGCACATTGCAAAGATAAACACTTTCAATGCCGGAAGTCTCCCTAGTCTTTGAAGCGTCCACCCTTAGCACAGGACCTGCTTTCTAAATGCTTGTGTAATGACTACATGCCCCAAATGCTCCCTTAACAAATCTGGATCTAACAGTGAAAGAAATAAAAAAAAAAAAACCCATGGCTGAAAGAGGAGTGACAATAACAGGTTTCGAGAGATTCTGTTATTATATTGATCTTTCATGGTAATGTTTAAGGACATTAAAAATTTCAGTACTGTTGATGGGATTACATTTTATTCTAAGGCTTAAAACCAAAAACAAACAAAAATAATAATTCCATTAGTCGTTGAAAATGGTAATAATCCTGGTGAGTATGAATTTTATTGCTATGGTAACTGCAAAGCCCAGAGATAATAAATAAAAAGTTCCTGCATGTTGTGGAGAGTACATTATGTTGCAGATACTCCATCAAACATCATAATTCCATTAGTACTTAAAAATTGTAATAATACCCTTGACGATAATTTTATGGCTATACCTGTAAAACACAAAGATAAGAAATAATTTTGTCAACTGGCAAGTGGTGATAATAACTCAGCTGTATTAGTGAGAAGCCTGTGGTTTGGTTTCAGTGTGACTAGCATCTCGATTTGGAATGCAGACCTGAAACAGGCACTTACAAGCTGTTCTGAATGTAAGCCATTTTTCTCTTCCATTTCTGGTGTTCTCATGGCAAGAAAGAAGGCACTCAGAATCAGGTCGATGGTGGCTCTGCCGGTATCTTGTGACCTACCCTGGGGCTCAGTCTTCCAGTCTGTTGAATGGGATGACATAGATTCTATTTTAGTTTTGTCTAATGTCTGAGGAGATAGCCACATGTGACAAATATGGTGACCTGACAGCATGGTTTTGGAGAAAAGATAGATAGTAACACTATTTACACCTGTGCTTTGCATATTTTTTAAGGTTTTTCTTGTAAGGTGTGTGCACTCACCAGAGAGAGGGAAAGTGAGAAATCACCTCCCCCCACCCCAGGGAGGATGGCCACACCACAATTCCTGCTCCTCCACTCTCCTCCTGAGATTTTGGGCATGCATGCACATGCACCTGGCATGAGTTTCAAGTCACCAGGTCCGGGACTTAAACTGGGTTAGCCCTGTGGGAGTCCAGTGTCTTAACTACTATGCCAACTGCTGGCCCTATGATTTGTATATTAATGAGGAACCTGTCAAGAAAATAGAAGACATGTTATGTACCCCAATATGAAGAGATTTAATGCAGGAAACCAGAGGCTTGCTCAGCTGTTGGAAGGCAGGGAGTCCAAGGGCAGAGAAGTCACCCCAGTAAGCTGAGCCTGCAGTACCAAAGAAGGTGGTTTATAAGAACTCAAGCAGAGGTCACTGGGAGGTCTCATGAGCTACCTCATCAATAAGCTGAAATAAGCACCTCTCAAGATGCCCTCCTGGAAGCTGCTTCCAGCCTCAAGTCTGTGCAATGTCCAACCTGTCTGGTAGCAATGCCTCTGTAGGGCAATATAGCTCTCTCTTCCATGGTTCATATCTCTGTGAATGTTTTTCATTGGTCAACTCTAACACAGAGCCATCCTGACAAGGGACTTCTAGGAAGGCTTCCTGAAGGAAATGACATTTAATTTGAGAACCAAAGGATGAGTAAGACTTGATCAAGTGAAGAGAATGAGGAGGGGTTAAGGAAAAGAGATGAATAGGGAAACAATCCCCGGTCGTTGGAACAGCACCTACAAAGGAGGACTTTGCTCTTGTGGGCCCCTTCTGGGGAGATTCTCCTGAAACTCTGAGGCAGAACTCTCCATGGGTGGGGTGGAGTGGGAGTAGGGAGGAGCTGGCTCAGCAGTTTCCTGAATGCAGCTGTGGAGTTTTTCAAGTGTTACTACCAGCAGGCTTCAACACAATGCGTATCATTTTTTAAATAAAAAGTTTGCCATGGAGGGAACCAGCAGTTAACGTAATGGCTATGTCGCTGGACTCCCACGTAGTCAACCGCGGTTCACGTCCCGGACCCGGTGGCTTAAAACTCATGCCGGGCTCGTGTGCATGCGTGCCCAAGATCCCGAGAGGAGAATGGAGGAGAAGGGATTGCGGCGTGACCATCCCCTCTCGGGGGTGATTTCTCGCTTTCTGTCTCTATGTCTCTTTCTGTCTGTCTGGCGAGCGCACGCGCCCTATAGCGAAAAAAACCTCTCCAAAAAAAAAAAAAAAAAAGTTTGCCATGGAGACCAGCAGATGGCATAATAGTTGTATCGCTGGACTCCCATGTAGTTGACTACAGTTTGAGTCCCAGACCCAGCAGCTTAAGCTCATGCCAAGCGTGTGTGCGTACATGCCCAAAATCCAGAGAGGAAAATGGAGGAGAAGAAATTGTGGCATGGCCATCCCCCCCCAGGGGTGACTTCTCACTTTCTGTCTCTCTGTCTCTCCGGTGACCACATGTGCCCTATAGCAAAAATCTCTCAAAAAAGGGAACCAGCAGTTAGCGTAATGGCTATGTCACTGGACTCCCACGTAGTCGACCGTGGTTCGCGTTCTGGACCCGGTGGCTTAAAACTCACGCCAGGCACGTGTGCGTGTGTGCCCAAGATCCCGAGAGGAGAATGGAGGAGAAGGGATTGCAGCGTGACCATCCCCCCTGGGGGGTGATTTCTCGCTTTCTGTCTCTCTGTCTCTCTCTGTCTGTCTGGCGAGCACACGCATCCTATAGTGAAAACCTCTAAAAAAAAAAAAATCTCTCAAAATAAAAAAAAAGTTCACCATGAATATAGCATTTCCAAGTGAATAAAACAGTGACTCATGTTTCACAACTTATGTGCCTCATTTAATTAACTTCTGACAGTCCTGTCATGTTTTTGACAGCTAAATCATTTCTTCCTCCTCCTTAGGATTTAAGGTCATGAGGCTCCCCCCGGCTCTCCCCACTTACATCTCACCTCCATTCTCCCATACTCTCCAGCTCTTGATTAGAAAAGCCTTTAGAAGACAGAGCGAATAAACCAGGTATTTGTGAGTGATGTGGAAAAGGGGAGACAGGGAAATTGTGGATGGGAAGATCATTTTTGAACATATGGATTTGGTGGTAACCCAGAGACGTCTACATAGGGATGACAAGTGACAGTTTCTATATTAGTGTGGAACCCAGTGAAAGATCTGGGTTATAGATCTCAGTTTTGAAGACATGGGATAGGGGCGATAACAGAAGGTGTGAGCATAGATGAGAATGAAGATAGAGAAGAGTGGAGGAAGTCGGATGGAACCTTGAGGAACATCGACATCTGATGCCAGGTGACAGATGCTCAGTTTGTAAGGAAGACAAGAGGACAAGGGTCCAGAGAATTGGGAGAGAGGGGAGTCAAGACACTATTGTATCAAATCAACAGGGAGACAGGGTGTCTCAAGGAGAGAAGGGCAGGTAGTGGTGCAGTGGTAATGCAATTGGGCTCACATGGGAAAGGTCCTAAGTTTGAGTCCCAGGGCCTCTTGGGTACACAAGGCACTGCTGTGCCCATGATATTGAAGCATGAGGACCCCATTGAGAGTCAGTCTCTCTCTGTCTCTCTCTCTCAAAATAAGAGAGAGAAATTTTTTTACAAACAGAGAGGTCCAAAAAAAAATTCTTGAATTGAACACAAAATGTTAGCAATCTTATTAAGACCTGTTTGTTAAGAGAGTGAGGAAGAATGCAAATAGGACTGGATTGAGGAGGGAGAGAAGAGACAGAGACAGAGAGCACAGGTGACCTTTAAAGAAGTATGGCACCCAAGGGGACAGGAAAGACAGATGGCAGTTAGAGGGGATTGTGGGGTTGTCAAAACATGTTTGTCAAAACATGGATGGAATTTGAGCATATTTTATATATCAAAAAAAGCAAAATACAGAAGAGGATTTTTTTTAGAAAAGCAACTAAAGGCAGAGGACACAAAATTTAAATGCATAATTAGCATTTTTCCAGCCCCAGAAGCTTGCACCTCCTTCCCTTTGCACCCTGGAGCCTGGCTTGCTTCACCCAGGCTGTCCCACAGACCTGAGGATCTTAGGGATCTTTGAAGAGGCAGCTCCAGAACAAATACAGGGTGCAGCCCTCAGAAGCTGCCCTTGCCCAAAGAGAAGCTCAACAAGAGAAGTTACTGGGTTGTCAGAAAAGTCAAGACGTATTTTTCTATGTTTTTTAAATGCAAAAATGCATCCTGACTTTTCTGATGACCCAATATAACCAAAAATGTGCAGGACTTGAAAGAACTCTGGAGACCATCTACATCTGTAGCATCTCAGACTGTCTCCAGCTATGAAACCCTCTTCAAGCTCATGTGGAAGCCCAGCGAACAAAACAGGAGAAACAGAAGAATCTGGAAGAAGCCGGGAGCAGGAGTCTTGATCTCCGTTCGCTGCAACACGTTGGTCCACAGAAGCCTCGAAGCTCCACAGATCACAATATGCCAGCCTCGGCTCTGGCTTAAGGGTCCCTTGTATTCATTCATAAATTCATTCCATCTTTCAGTCCAGCCTTTGAGGGTATGAGGGAAGCTCAGCAATGGGGAGCTGGATAAATGCCTTGCATCTGTGGAATCGTCTCAGTTGGACTTCACTTTCAACTTACCTGTCACATTTAAAGTTACATGTCTCTGCCCTGCCTTGTGCCACAAAGGATTTGAGGTAGCGTACTAAGCTCCATGAGAGACAAGATAAAGTGCCCAATGACATACACAATTAAATAAGCAAAGGAGAACTAAAGGAAGAGAAGTGTAGATCCAAGTGAGCTCAAAGTCCCAGCCGCTTAATGCAAAGAAGTCAGAAATGTGACTCAGAGAGTCCTCACAATTAAAGCAAAGAATGCCTCTAGCATATGAGGATTTAATTGTCCATTTAGAAGCAGCAACACCATCAGAAAGCTTTGCATTAGAGCTGCTGGAATAGAATCTGATTGGCAAAATTGTGGTTTACTCCTGACACTCTTAGAATGTTGCCGTGACGTAAAGCGGGGTAACCTGTCAGAAGGTAGCTTACCTATTTTTGCCTGGTCAGGAGCACCTAGGTGTGAAAAGAACCGGTAGTGCCTACTAACTCCTCTGTTCCAGAAAGTTCTGGGTCCTTAGCATGTAAGTGCAGAGGTCACCACAAAAACAGAAAGTGCAGCTCAGCATAGCTGTTTCTGGGGTCCTGAGTGACTGGGGACCTGTGTGTGACAGAAGCAGCTGCTGATCCCAAAGACCTAGCCCACCCTGTTCTGGTGACAGAAATTCACCCGGGAGCCTTGGAACGAGATGTGCTCTCCTGAGCCCATTTCCTCCTGTAATGGAATATTTCTTCCTGTAGATATTTATTCACTCAGACACTTAATGAATATCTACTGCATACCAGTCGTTTTCATATCCATTATCTCATTCATTTCTCAGGCAATCTTATAGGGGCGGTAGAAAAGGTCATTCCCATTTTATGGATGGGAAAGCTGAGGCTTAGAGCAACTTAAAGTAACTAACCCAGGGTCGCACAGCTACTAACTGGCAGAGCTTAAATCTAAGCCAGCTCTCTGACCCCCAGACTGGTACCCTTCACATTATATCAAGGAACTGGTGGAGCTGGATACATCAAGGCCAAAGACCAGAGATTGTTGTTAACTAGCAGACATCTGGGAACCAGAAAGAACCGACCAGGACACCAAAAGGCCTAGTGGAGCTGAAAGGGCAGCCTACTGACCTAAGATCATGGGAGCCGAGCTAGTGTCCCCGTGCACAAAATTCAAGCAACAACCCTCCCTGGCAGGGTCACTGCTTAGAACCACTATCAGTTCAGGTCATGCACTTACAACTCTAGAGGGTAACAGTCACAACAGCAGCAGCACGGGTTTGCATTACAACTCCAGCAGGTGGCAGGGAAATACCAGAGTTCCCCTTTTCCTAAGTTGCACACAGGAGCCCTGTGGGTCAGCGGGAATGCTCATGGGAGCCTCACAGGTGTTGCTGGACCTTTGTTTCAGACCTCCGCGCCGCGCCCCCAGGGCAGGTCCCTGAGCCCCATGTGCAGTGACTGGCTCCGAGGAGGCCTTCGATATCCGCTAGTCCCCCACCTTCTTCTGTCACAGGAGACCCAGCAGACTTGTTCACTTTGCCTCCCTGTGCCATGGTGAGGAATGGATAAGATCATGGATTTAAAGAGTTCTTACAGGCACACTGAGCCACTGCTGGGTACAAGTGAGGGGAACTAATGATTGGCTAAGGACGTGGAGGGGAGGCTAGGTCCCGATCCTCCAGGGAACAGGTCATGTCCTTCTGTGTCGGCCAGGCCACAGCAGGGCTGGGGCGGACAAGGGTCCGCAGCTGGGGTGCAGGGTCCCTGTGCTGGGACAAGAAGCAGCCCAGCAGGGCGTACTCTGACCCTCACGTAACTCAGCCTTGCAGAGCTCCTGTGATGACTTCTGCAAAGAGTGAGAGAGAGATAAAGAAACCAAATCTCCACAGGTGAAGAGATGGAGAGAAGAGATAGACGGAGCAGCAAACATAGAAAGCAGAGCCCGAAAGACAAAGTAGGGAGAAACAGGTGGTGAAAGAGAGAAAGAGAAAAGCTGAGCGATACGGAGCAGAGCAGCCAAAACCCAGAGATGGAGAACCAGTGAGATTGAGATGACAGAGAAGCAAAGTGAGACAAAGGAAGAGAAAGACCAAGAGCCATGGGAGGAGTGACGGGGCAGGGAGAAACAGAGACACAGAAAGAATGTGGGGGGAAGAGAGGGAAGAGGAGAAAGGAGGGTCAAGGAGAGGAGGAAAGAAGGAAGGAGAGACACTGAGATGAAACGCAAAGGACAGCATTCACACTGGTTGGTTTCAGATCTCCGATCCACTGCCTGTGCCCCCCAGGGCAGGTCCCTGAGCACCCCGAGCCTCAGTTTCCTCCTTCGTGAATGTAGATCATAATCCCTGCTCTCCCTTACCACCACTGCCCCAAGTCCCACCCACTCCTCGCCTGTTGCAGGCACCAGGAGGTGACAGATGTGAGTCGTTGGAGTTCAGCTGATGGGAGGGATGCTGTGATGTCCGTGATAACAGCGTGCTTATTCTACTCAGCATAACGGACTTGGTGCAGCTCCCTGGTTTAGCGAGTCTCAGAGCCCCTCACAGAGCCAGGCGGGAGGACTGATAGACTGGAGGGAGCTCTGTCTGGCTCTAGCAGAGCCAACCGCCTCCTTTCGTCCAATGGAAAGGCCAGTTCCACGATGTTCTCTCTCCACTCTGAGGCTCTAGGACCACCCACAGGTGCCTTCCCTATGCCAATGCCCCATCCCAAGCACCTTTTGGGCACTCAGGAAGGCTTGACAAGGAGGCAACTGTGGAATAGAAGCTTTAGAATCCCTATGGATCATGTGCCTGGCATTTCTCCCCTCTTCCCTCAGTGTGAAAAGCCCATAAAACAATTAGCGCCCCATGTTGTCCTCCAGGGCGGGTGTTTGTGCCTTGTCAAGTGTAATTGGCACAGCGATAAGCGTGCCCCTGCAGCTGTGGAGAAGATAGGCCGCCCCATAAACCTGGGTCACCAGCAGGGCACCGGGGTGAAAAGGTAAAGGGAGGAGCCAGGACACCCGGCCCTATCTCACAGAAAGTCTCAGCTGAAATTCTGACCCGGGCGGGGGAGGGGACAGCACCTCACTCCAGCCTTTCTCTGGTTCCACTGAGGAACTTGGCCCAGACTTGGGGATGGTGGCTGGTGGGTGGGCATTAGAGGTTAACCCACTTTTCACCAACAGCACAGCTGACAGTAGGGCTGAAGGCACATGGCTTACAGAAACTGATGGGGGAAGAAAGAGAAAAGCTGAGAGGAAAACTGTCGAATATTGAACCATTTCTGTCCAGGGTCTGAGACTCTGCCACCTTGCGCATCCCCCAGGAGCACCTGGATTGACCACAGTGGGGGCACCTACAGGACCCTGCTGTAGCCACAGCCTGCGTCAGCTCTGATTGGACAGTGCCCGGGGCCTGAGAGTGCTTAAATATTCTGAATAACTCCTTTGCCAACAACTCAGAGTTCCTAAGCAGGAATTTCTTAGAGGAGAATGGCCCCATTTGTATGTGAAGGCAGGAGGGCCAGGGAGGAGACAGAGGAAGGGAACAGCCCTTCAGCACGCCCCTGGAGATTGGCTGCACCTCTCATCACAGGCTTCCTTTCAGGTAATCCACAGGCCAGTGTCCAACAGCATTCTCCGACTTCCCTCCAGTGTCCCTTACAGAGAGATGTGTTGGCAAACTGCTGAGCATGAAAGGCAAAGGCCCACCCTCAGACATCTGAGAAGGAAAGAAACCCTGAATCAGGCCTCAGGGTCTGGCCATGGTCTGGATGTTCTTGCCATTTGGATAAGGTCCCAGGGAGGTTGAGGACAGACAGTCTGAGGCCAAGCTCCTTCAAGAGCAAGATGTGAACTGGGCAGGGAAGCCAGTGGGCTGACGTTTCCTCTTCCTGGCTCAAGACGTGGTATTGGGCAGTACTTTCACCTCCCTTGTCAGTAGAACAAGGAGCTTGGATTTGACTCCACTTTTACTGTTCCTCCTTCTCTGATGCTGTGACTTTCATACAACTTCTTAAGCACTGGATAGAACGGATATCTGAGGACGAGGCAACGGAGGTGGTGATCTACCTGAACGACGGTGGTATAGCAAGCAGCTCCTGAAGAGCACAGGACTAGGAGGCACACCTGGACAGGGCCACCAGGCATGCTTGTTCAGGTTACACACTGCACAGAGATGCTCAGCTGAGGGAATGCTGGGGCTGGAATGCAGCCTGGTTCTACTCACCAAGGCTGTGCTCCCTCGTACAGGGCCTTAGGTACCCAGAGGCTGTGCCTTCTAACATGTATAAATGTGCTATATGGGCCAGTGGTGACAGTGGGCTTCACTTCAAAGCCCACTTTTGACACTTTCTATCTCTATGACCTGAGGCAGTTGAGAGAACCTAAACTCCAGTTTTGTTCCAATCAAAATTGGGCCTGGCAGGAATGACGTGAGGCTGCACTGAGAAAATAAATATCTGGTACCAAGCACACAACCTGACCAGAGAATCTCCTTCCCGCCTCCTCCCCAGCTTGGTTTCCCTTGGAGAATGTGCATTCATGTTCCGATATTGGAAATGGCCACCTTTTACCTGGTAATTCTGCCCTTAGAGACATCTGCTGGTGAGAACCTCCCCCTCACTGCCAGCCCTCACCTCTCAATGGTATCGTCCTAACCTTCCATTCTCATCTCAGAGTACCCACCCAGGGTAGGACATGCAGTGTCCCCATAGACTGGGAACTTAAGACCAAATGAAAACCTGATGAAGGCATCACATGATCATTGTAGGAGTAGATGTTTATTTTTACATGTGAAACCAAGTGCTTTCAACAACTAGCTCCCTCTCCCTAATGGTTTCTGTACCTTCTCTCTCCTCTTGGGTCTTCCATTTGCAGCTTGAGAAGCAAAGAGACTGAAGAGTGAGCCTGGATCTTAAACTTTCAAGCTGAAGACCTAAGAGAGGTCATCTGGCTTCATTTACTCATCAAGGAGGCATTGATCCTCACTGGGCATTATCCAATTGTCACGCTCTCTTGAACTCACTGCTGCCTGTTTTACATAGTGCTGAGGATGAGTTGCTAACAGCTTCCTTGGTGGGCATACTGACCCTACCATAGGACTGGAGAGGCACAGAAAGGGGCCAAGAGTGGCCTACAGGGAGTTATTCATTCTTGACCAAGTCTTGCCTTCAACACTTCGCTATCACAGGTCTCTTGTCTCCTAGTGTCTAGAGAACAGGAATATTTGATGTTGGGCTCTGCTCCCTGGCCTTCAGTGGCTCCTACAGGATTGCCTACAGGATTAATCCAGTTTATTTAACTGGTCTTTGCTATATGTGATGTGGAAGCAGAGAGAAATGATACTCAGTTTATCCTGTAAGGAGCTCAGACTCTGCTTGGGAGTGATAGAGATGGGTGGAAAGGCAGGTCAGTAAGTCAGAAATGGGTAGTAAAACAGTAACCACAACAAATGCTGCAGTGGACACAGAAGACAGGGGAATGGGCTGTCCATGGAGGTTTATGGGCATTTGACCACAAACATGTTCATTCAAACTGTCATTTTACAGATTGGGTATGAGACCCAGAGAGGGTAGATGAGTGACCCAAGGTTACTCAGAGAGCAGAGGAAGAGCCAGGGCTAAACCAAAGGATTCCTGAGTTCACGTTTGGATTCTCTTTATTCTGTGCCAGTATTTCTTCTGTATGGTTCTTAATTGTTGATTTCTCTCCTTTCTAGAACACAACTCTATCCTGGCACTGTGAAAAGAATGCTAGAATCCTGGAGGCTCAAGTGTGAGCCTGCACTCTGACCGTGCAGCCTTAACTGAGACACTTAAGCTCTCTGAGTATATTTTTTCTCATCTGTTGTTCATCTACTAGAACTCAGCTCCATTAGAGTTCTAGAACAACACGGCATTTGTCCTCCCCATGATTGATCTGGGGGACTTTGAAAAGAACAATAACTCATGAATGTTCAGCAATCTGGTGCTTGGGAGACAAAACTCAGCTGGAAATGAAGGTTCAGAAGGTGTCAGCACATTAAAGACTTGGGAATGGAAGACAGAAGAATGAGAAGGGGAAAAGGAGTGTCTTTCACAGCGCTGACTGACTCTCAAGCTAACACCTAGCAAAGGTTGAGAAACTCTCTGTTAAAAGGTGGAGGTTGGTTAACACTTTGGTCTCTCCTAATCCCAGAGCTAGAGAGCTGGTGGGCCCTGGTTCCTAGTACCTGAGAAGAGATATCATGGCAGGGGGTCCAGGCAGGCCCTGCCATTGCTGACAGCATGACTGTGGGCAAGTCAGCACATCTCTATAAGCCTGTTTCCTCCTCTGTCCAATGGGGTTGCTTCCCAGAGGCTGTGGGAAAGGGTCAGTGAGGTGATGTACAGTCTGGGACAGCTCATAGGAAGTGGCATTGCTCTGAGCACATTTCAGACAGAACACCTGGATCCAGTACCCCCAAATCACATCCGACAAGCTGTGGTGGTCAGCAGTGCTGGAGCTGCCTATAGTGAATTACTGTTGCTGCAGTAATTGGGCCTTTTAAAGCCATTTGCCTCATTTTCTCCCCGTCTCCCAACAGGTGGTGAGGCTGAATGCAGCACATTCAGAATGTGCGGAAAACCCAAAATGGGATTGTTGAGAAGACAGGCTGGGCTGGCTAATTAACACGGGGAACATTTGCAGACCGGGATGTGGCTCTCCTGAGAGAACAGGAATTCTGGGTAATCAACACTCAGCCATCAACAAACACTCTATACTAGGCACTGGGGATGCCTGGAAAAATAAGTCAAATTCCTGCCTCTGGAGGCCCCTAGAGGCCCTTGATCTGGTGGGGAAGAAGGCAAGAAAACAGAAAAACACAGCCACAGGCTAGTTCCACAAGGACAGGAACACCAGGGTCTACAGGGGTGCAGAGGAGGCACACAGAACGTAGAGGAGGTGACACTTAGGCCAGATGTTTAAGGGTGAGAAAAAGTGTGCCAGGTGGAAAAATCGTATTCCAAGCAGAGGAGAGTGCTGGAGAAAGAAAATGAGCCTTCCTTTATTCTCCCACAAAGAGGAGTAAGTGATGCCATCAATGAGTCATGAGACAGCCAGGCCACAGAGTCAATTTAGGTCCCTTACGTGGGACAGCAGCCAATGGTCAACACACCCATCGGGTCAACACCAGGCATTTTACACTAGACTTCAGGCTTGTCCAGCCCAACCATTTACACTGGATACTCGTGCACCCCCCACCTGCCAACCACCCTGCTCGTCCTTCAAGGGAGTTCAAGGGACACCTTCTCTGTGAGGCCTTCCCTAATTCTGCTGGCAGGCTTCAATTATGTAACTTACTCATCAGCTTCTGCGCCCAGCTGAGAGCTCCCTGAGGGCAGGGGCTGTGCTTCATACATCAGTGCCTAGAACCTGGAAGGTTCATAACAGCCATGGCGACAGTCCCAGAGCATTTACTAGTACCAGACATTATGCCTAGGGACAGGCTCTAAATATCATCATCATCATCCTCATTAGCTCACTGAATCCTCACAAAACCCCTATGAGGATAGTGCTGTTACTATTCCCAGCCCACAGGTGAAAGAACAGGCTCAAAGAGAAGAAAGGGCTTACCCAAGGCCAGATAGCTAGTACGCTTCAGGGCCAGGGCTCAACCTGACCCCAAGCCTGCGTCTTAACCACTGAGTATTGTGCTTTGATATGTGATAAATGAAGTGAACTGAATTGGATTGAATTAAATTGCATTGGTGTCCCATTAGAAGGGGGAGCATGCCCATCTCAG
The DNA here is from genome assembly GCA_026018925.1 of Tupaia tana. Taxonomy (NCBI): domain Eukaryota; kingdom Metazoa; phylum Chordata; class Mammalia; order Scandentia; family Tupaiidae; genus Tupaia; species Tupaia tana. Next base: position 214,472,711 of record JAKSZU010000006.1, read on the forward strand.
CAGTAGCACACTGCTCTGCTTCTGGAGCCACAGGGAAGATCCGGTTTGGTTCCTAGATCAATCTGTGCTAGCCTGGCCCACGTACAAGTCTCCGATCCTGATCCTGATCCTGATCCTGATCCTGGCTGTCTGGGAAGGCTGGGGGAGGGTCTTGGCATGAGACTCTGTTCAGGGTATTTGTCTGCATCTCTCTCTCTCTTTCTCTCTCTCTCTCTCTCTCTAATGGAAGGAAGGGCGGGAGGGAAGAGCGAGTAAGAAAAACCTGTTTTTTAAAGGGTGAGGAATAACTCAAGTATCCAAATGTGAAGGGGGGAAAAAAATACAGGAAATGACATTTGAGTTAGGGGAGTAGGGTTGCTAGAAGGTCATTCTAAAGAGAATAGCAGGAGCCCAAGGCTAAACACCACAGCCTGGGGGTTTATTAGTCCGGAGCCTGCTTTCAGCATTAGGTAACCGCTCATTAAATGTCTCTTAAAATTTAAACTGAATAAGAATTAGCTAGTTGTCTTGAGTAACTGGGATGTCATTTGCATATGAGAAACCAGCTGAAGGGTCAAAAGAGGCTGCTTAGGGCGGTGCAGGAAGGGGCTGCAAGGGCAGGCACAGGACTGACTCTAACCCAAGGCTGGCAAGAAAGCATCAAAGGCCTTCCGCGAAGGTTCCTCTTTGGCAAAGGAGACCGAGTTTCTGTGTTGCTACGGGGGAAAGGGAATTTCACCGGTAATGAGAAGGATTACAGGAAGATGGCGCCCCCTGATGGAGGAGTGAGCTGCTCATCCTAGTCATTCCAGATGAGATATCCTGACTTTGTATGGTGGGCAGGGGCAGGTCCTCTCCTCACTTCTGATCCTGGAGGAGTCCGACCCGGCGAGGCTCCAGGATCTGTCTGAGCTTTGAGCTCCGCTTCCGGTCAGGTCAATATGCTAAAGCCACTGTTGTGCATGACCTTGGAACAAAGCTTGGGTCAATTAGCATGTCAGCAAGGCTGCTTGCTATTTGCTCCAGAAAACTGGTAGCCTTGCTGGGAAGCGACCCCCCTCTGACTCCCCAATTTACTACTATAAAAGAATCGCATAGCTCTCTTATACATCCTGAGTATATGATAAAATTTTCCAGGGACCGCTCCCCTTTACTATAATCACCTACTATTAATTACAATGCTTTATCTCCATGGCACAGTAGAGGGTGGGCTGAAGTTCTATCTAGGCAGAAATAATCTTGACCTTTGGAAGGCCCTTCAAAATACATTTAAGGTAAACTTAATCCTTTCTTTACTTAAAAATCCAGGGGCCCAGGACACCTCCACCCTCACCAAGCGAAATGGATAAATATTTTAGGACTCCTCAAATCAAGTTTTAGATCCCTATAAAACTATGTAAGTATCATTCTTTATTAAGATCCAGAGGAACTAATATCTATTCTTGAGATTTTCTTTTCTCAGAGCCATTCCTGGTAATCACAAAATGGTTGCTGCGCCGCATCAGCTGATAATCATCTCTGCTTACCGGAACGGCCTTCCCAAAACTACATTCTATGGAGACCCACCTACAAATGCGGAACTGCACGAGACCCACCCTTAATCCAATCCTGAACTGCACGAGACCCACCCTTAATCCAACCCTGAATAGAATCTATGTTCCCTATTGTTAAAAACTTTATGAGCTGATAATTGAAACACGTAGACTTGCATGTAACACATTTTCAATAAAAAGGCACGATGATTCCTAGCAGTTGTCACTCCCCAGAGAGCGATCTCTGGGGGGTGTCCGGCATAGGACGTGCCTGAAAAGGCACCGAGGCCTGTGTCTTCTCTTCACCTGCACCGCCCCCCGTCGAGATAACCCACCCCCGCCGAGGCTGGTCCCCGGCAGGGTCCCAGTGAGTGTTCAAATGGAGGCCTGTGACATACCCACTCTGGCCCCAGGGCCCCGCAGGCCTCCCTCAAATGTTCTGAGTCCTCTCCCAGCACCTGGGTCCAGCAGGGACCAGCATGCCAATCCAGGCCCAGGCAGGGCCCCACGCGGGCCTCAGTCCCATGTCTCCCCTTTTGGGCACTCTCTGACCCTCTCCTGCCAACCCTGTTGCTCTGGCCCACAGCCAGACTCCAGTGCTGAAAAGGAGACCTGCCTGCAGATGGCACCCAGTAGCCCATGGTGCTTCTTGCATGAAATGACTCCGAATTGAGCCATCAGAATGGCGCTGACACTTATTTGGGGTGGTAAATGGTTTATATGAACAGAAACCTACAAATACGTGCCCCAGCTCCTGTATTCCCTCGAAGCAACACTGATCATACATCTAAGTAGTTAAAAGTTGTCACTCACACTAACTTACTATTGTATAAAGTAGGTTCTACCTGCTTTCCTTGGCAAATAGACCTTCATACCAACTGCTATGGTTTGAATGTGTCCCCCAAAATTCACATATTGAGATCAGGTTGAGAGGGTGGAGATTTAATCTGACTATAGTTTTAAAAGGCAGGGCCTTTGAAAGTAATTGGGCATCAGGAGGGGTCCTCATATCTGGACACTCAGGGGTTAAAAACACAAACACGTCATGCTTAAGCTCTGATCATGTGGTACCCTGCACCACCTCAGACACTGTAAGTAGTTTGACCAGCAAGAATATTCTCACCAGATGTGGCCCCTGGCCACTGGACTTCTAAATTGTGAGCTGAATAAACTCACCCTAGAACAGCAACCTAAATATCCAGATCCAAAGCTAGGATACTCAGACTCCTGATGTTCTATGCTGGAATGTGGTACGGAAGAGCCCCACCCCACGAACCCCACCCCACGAACCCCATGTCTCTGTCCTGAGTCTTGTATTATATGGTCCCCACATGCACATGTGTAAGTCCTTGACTGCACAGCCAACCTCCATGCACACCCCAACAGCTTCCCCTTGGCCCTCTTCTAGGCTATTAGCACACCCACCTATAGCACAGTCCATCCTAGGGGAGATAACAGCAGGAAAGAGGGCTACAGGTGCTAGAAGTGGCCTAGAGGACCTTTGGTCAAGGCATTCCAAGTCCTGAGTGCCCAGAGCATAACACAGAGGAAAGAGGGCACAGCTCCAACTGTACACATCCCCAGGACAAGGCGTACAACTGGAGGAGGACAAGCAAGACCCTTAAAAACCTGAGGCCCCTCTTGCCCAGGTCTGAAGAGGCTAACTGCAGAGCAACTGTGGCTTCAAGGCAGGACCAGAAAGCCAGTCTTCTGTCGTCACCCAGACTCATCCACACGGGACTCTCTTCCTCATCAAACCTTCTAGAAGAGTTCTCATCTCCCATCACCACCAAGGCAGGCTCTCAGTCCCAATGCCTCTTACACATGGTTGACTTGAGTGAAGGGCTGGGGCTTGCTTATTTAGCTTCAGAGGAGAGGCATTGTAGATGCTGGTTCAGGCATGGGAGCATCTTCCCACAGGGCTTACCAGGAAAGTCCTATGCTCATGGATGGGAGTTTGGGGCTCACTTGTCAGGTATTGCCTAGTCATTAAAAATTGTATTCATTTCCCACCTAGCTATTTTTCTGCATCAAGAATGGAAGATTTTAAAATTAGTCAATTGAGGTACCAAAACCCAACCCCGATCCTATTTACATTGTTTTTTACAAGACTGGAGTCCAGTTAGAATAACATATGGTGGGGACCAGGTGGTGGTACAATAATAAAACACAATGCTTTGCAAGGCAATCCATAGAGGGAAGTTCAAGTCCAAAGACCTCCCTGAGTACTCCAGGCACATATATGCTCATGATCCATGGCTGGCTGAAGGCTGGAGTGGTCATGGTGCCAAGACCTGTGGGAAGCACTCACACACTTGCTTGCTCTCTCTTTCTCTCAAGAAAGGAAAGGAGGAAGGAAGGAAGGAAGGAAGGAAGGAAGGAAGGAAGGCAGGCAGGCAGGCAGGCAGGCATGGTAGAATCTATTAGAACTTCTCTACATTTTATGCAGGAATTTCTCTATACTATCTACTGGCCATATGACTGATTCAGGGCAATGGTTAGAGTGGAAACTATGTATATCTCTTCTAAACCAACATGGTGAAGTATCTGGTATGCCTTTCCTTTGAATGCATAAGTGAAAGAGAAGGCCTCCAAGATGGTCTAGTGACTACATGGAAGAAGATTGGATCCCTGATTCACCACTTGGAGAAGAGATGCCTGAGTGAACTGCCCAACCCTCACCAACTTGCTACAAGAGTAAGAAATAAACTTTTGCTAGGCTAAGCCATTGGGCTTGGAGGTTGTTATGACAGCTAATGAGTGCTATCCTAACTAATGTGGAAGCTGTTGGAATGGTCAAGTTAAGAGACAGCAAGCTTAAGGCACTCGTAGGCATGGGGTGGATATGAGAAATATTAGGGCAGCAGAAGCACTTGGAAATGAAAGAGCAAACCATTTTCCTACATAGGTCTAATCCAGAGTCAGTGATGATGCAGGCCAGAATCAAAGACCACACACAGGTCTGTGGAGCTATGAGGAAGGTGAGCAGTTAATACTGAGATCACAGAGGAAATCAGCATAAGAGAAACAAGAAAATACAGAACATTCTCAGTCTGACAACTCCCACACACAATGCCCTGGCCCCTATTCCAAGTTGTGAGACCAGCTGAGAAACCAATAGCCATCCTAACATCTCATGGAAAAGGATCCTCAGCTCTCCTCCATGAGCAGATTCAGGGCTCTGGCCTGGGTAGACCCAAGGAGCAGATAGCCCTGGGTTCTGGTGTAGATAGGGACAGGTCAGTCTGCTTCTCTGGACCTCAGTATCCCTTACGTAAAACGAGGAGGATTTGATCTAAGTTTTTAGGTAATAATGATATTGGTGGGAGAGAAACTCCGCAAAAATAGAGAGGGGGGTGGATTTATTGGCTCCCATGAGGAGCTGTGACTGCCAGGAAAGAGGGTTAGGGGCACTTACCTAAGTTCAAGAACTCATACGCATCTGTTGTCTCTGTTCCCCTTTGCTGTTGACTTCATCTTCTACAGATGCACCTTCTCCAAGCGAAGAACCCATGACCCAGGATGTTCTAGGTGTGAAGCCTCATGATTGAGTCACAAGTCCCCTGATACACTTATTGGAGGAGAAAAGATTCTGACAGGTCTGACCTACATCACATGCCCAAACATTGTGGGGGGTGGGGAATGTTACTGAAGCAGGCCAGCTTGAGGTTTAGCAGGCCTGCAGTCATTTTGAAATTTAGAAAAGCCTCTAACAAGAGCAATCTAACAAAGTGTTGAGTCATAAGGAGATCTATTTGAGGAACGGTCAGATGAGAAACCAGGAATGTGTATTTGACGGAATCAGGATAATTATTCAGGGGAAAGTGATTCACTCTGATTGGTTGTATTGAGGGCTGATTTGCACTCACTTGAATCTTGTGCCTAAAAATACTGAGCACATACTGAGCTTTTTGAGACAGTTTGGTGCTGCCTATCTCCTTGTAACCTGGTTTCAGAAATAAATTCTCTTCTGCTCCAGGCTCTGCCTCTTGTTTCATTGACCATGAGTAGAAGCAGTCAGACTTAGTTTGCTGGTAATTTGCTGATAACACTACCAGGAGAAACAGCAACAGAAGAGATGTGTGCTGGGGGATCTCTGTGAATCTCTAAATCTGTGTCTGCTACAATCCTCAAGATGTTCCTGCCCCGATGTTATGAGATGCAACCCTCTCAGTCCTCCTGAGCTCATATGGGCAGTACCTTGCAAAGACTTTTCCAGGTCATCTTGGAGATAACTGCCCCTCCACCATCTCCCAAGAAGGCTGGAGTGGTTTCTATAACCAGGTTGTAGATGTAGCTATCGGGCTCAAGGAAGTTAAATCGCTGGCCTGTGAGAGATTACCAGGAAACTGGAGGCATCTGGGGTATGAGCAAGCTGTCTGCTGACATTCATTTAGCCCCTGGTCACACTGCTTCAGTGACTCAAAAAGGCCCTTAACAAGCTCTCCAGGGGGCTGGATCTGGTCAGTGACCTTCAAAACCTGCCTCTCAGAGGAGGTTTAGGGGCTACCTCAGATAGGGTAGGGTGGGGCAAGTAGGCCAGGTTTCAGGCCTGCCATCCCTCATGGGCCAAGCAGCAACCCTGGTCTGTTCTGTGTTGGGCAGCAAGGTGAGACTAAGGATAGGTGGCCAGAGAGGGGGAGACAGGGAAGAAGCTCTCAAATCACACCTCTAATCTGGTCCCTTTGGTTTTCAGCTTTCTCAGACAGGGGAGGTGACTTGCCTCTGGTCAACGCAAGTTAGTAATGGCTACAATTAGAAGTTAGGTCCCCACTTCTATAAATAAGAGGAGGAGGTGGTAGTGGTGGGGAGGTCTCAAAAAGTTCATGAAAAATGTGTACTATAAAAAACCGACTCTTGGATTTCAAAATTTGGGGGACTGGCTCTATAGCCTGGTGGTTAAAGTAGCCGGTCCACATAGCCAACCACACGGTTAGAATCCTGCACTTAGCAGCTTCAAAAACACACTGGGTGTGTGTCTATCTATGCCCAAAATCCCAAAAGGATTCTCCATAGAGAAGAAGGGATTGCAGCTTGACCATTACTCAGGGGAGGTGCTGACTCCTCTCCGTAGCTCTTTCCAGTGAGCACACACCCTCTAGCACAAAAATAATAGTATGTGTATATATATATATATACATATTTTTTTTTTAACTTTGCTAGGTCAGGTGCACTTGCCAGAGAGAGAGGGAGAAAAAGAGAAAGAGAGAGGATGTGAAAGAGCATCCTCCAGGGGGATGCCCCCACTACAATCCCTTTCCCTCTCAGGATTCTGGACACTCATACTTCAAGCATGTTTGTTGGGTATCTTTCCTCTTTTCTTTCTTTTTTTTTTTTTTTTTTGTTTAAGAGGTTTTTGCCTCAGAGTACATGTGCTCACCAGAGAGCGAGATAGACAGTGAGAGGGAAAGTGAGAAATTTCCTCCCAGATGGGATGGCCAGGTCACAATCCCTCCATTCTCCTGGGATCTTGGGCATGCATCTACTCACACCCAGGGTAATTTTGAAGTCACCAGGTCCGGGACTTGAACTGTAGTCAGCCATGTGGGATCCAGCCACCAAAACCACCATGCCATTGGCTGGTCCTATATGTATTTTTTTTTTTTTTTTTGCACCAAAATACACTCATACTTTAATTCCATTTTCCATGATCTTCTTGAAGTCCCTGAATACTCCACACTTCATAATTTTACAAGAACTAGAGCTGGAGAGACTACAGGAGATTACGTGACCTGTCCCCAGCTCTCCATATAGATGGTGGGAAGGTTATAACTTAGGTTAGAAAGAACCGTGGTCAGAAGTGACCAGCTGCTGGCCCCTCCCCATAAGCATGGTTTCTTCTCCGGGCTGTGAGTAGAGCCGGATCAGCTTCTTTCAAAGATCCATGAACAGGAAGAGTGGAATCTCAGGTGACCCAGGTCACAGCATGCATGGGTCAGCTCAATTCCTAGGTTGGGGTCACTAGAAACTGACTCTGAAGTGGAGCCACACATGTAGGCAGTTTCTTAGGAGCCCTTTCAGAAATAGCACCTACGAGAGAGCAAGGGAGGCAGGGCTGAGTCTAGAGAAAAGTGGAACTGAGATGCCCACAGTGAGTTGGAGGCAGAGGTAGGAGGGAAGCAGGAGAGAGAGCTCCTCCCTCAGTGCCCTCTCCCAAGTCCTGTCTCATCAGGCGTTTGTCCAGCCAGCAGCCTCCTACCTCGTCCAGGGTAGGAGCTTAGCTCCCTTTTCTTTTCTTTCTTTTCTTTTTGTTTAAGACAAGGTCTTGCCATGTCGCAATCTTCCTGCTTCGGCCTCCCAGATGGGGCCCCAGATGCACCCCTCCACCTCCAGCTCTTTTTCAGATAGGATCTCGCTACATCGCCCAAGCCAGCCCCACGCTCATGATCCTCCTGCCTCAGTTGCTGAAATTACAGGTGCACCCCCTGCCCCTGCCCATTAGGATCAGGAATTGAATCCAGGCCTCCCACATGGTCCCAGCGGAGCAGTGTCTTAGCAGCCCATGCCACTGCAGCTGGGCCTCCCTCTCCTTTCTGAATCCCTGCTCACCAAGCCAGGCCATGACAGCAGGGCCTGCTCTCTGTGCCAGCTGCCAGGACAAGACCTCATGCCCCCCCCCCCCCCCCGACAGCCCCACTACAGGAGGGGGGTGGGTCTGTACGGGTGCTGATTTCTTTCATCCTCTCAGCGGGTTAGCAAGGGCTTAAAGTAATCTGCAGCAGAGACGCCAGGAGGCCCTTCATTAAGCATTATGGGATAATCCTGATCGTATCTAGGAATCTTTCTCTAACTTGGGAGAAAAGAAATTCACATGTACAAAACAGGGGGAGAGCACCCAAACAAGTCGTCATGCTGCTATTTTTATTCCTCCGTGACAGCTGGAGATTACAGGCAGATGAGGAGGCTCAGCAACCTCCTTGCAGAATGTCAGAGCTGGACAATGTGAGAGAGCTGGGAGCAGGGCCCTTCCGTTCTACAGATGGGTGGTCCAGAGCAGCCCAGTAAAGGGCTCCAGGACACCCACCACATCCCTACCCACCCAGAACACTTGATACACAAGCCAGGGCTTTTTCTACCACACAGGACACCCTCCAAACCAGGGTATATGGCTTGGTACCAGGGACCTGTTGATGGTTCAACCCTGTTTGTCCCTTAGGTCTGGCTTCCCTCAGAGCTGTGGTGCTAAGAGCTCTGTCTCCCCCTCGTGGCGAGAGTGGAGATGTGCCCACAATGACCAATGTCAAGGACTGCAGGGCAGAAAGACAACCAGACAACTTAAGTCACTGTAGATTCCTCTTTTAGGGTCTCCTGGTCCATTCCCACTCCTCTCAGTAACACAGGGGACTTAGATCCTGAATTTTGCCCTCACAATAAGTTGTGTGTTGAAATCCTAACCCCCCATACCTCAGATTATGACTATTTTGAGATAGCACTTTAAAGAGACAATTAAGGTAAAATGAGGTCATGTGGGTTTGCCTAAATCCAATATGCCTAGCGTCCTGGTAGGAAGAGGAGATTAGGACACAGACACGCACAGAGGGACTACTATTGAGGACGCAGAGAATCCCTAACCATCTGCACCCAAGGAGAGAAACCATAGAAGAAAATGACCCTGCTGATGCCTTGATTTCCGACTTTCAGCCTCCAGAGCTAGAAGGCAATGAATGTCTGCTATCTACACCTCCAGTCACTGGAGCTTCCGCATAGCAGCCTGGCAGCTAAAGCAGAACCCCAGTCCTCCTTTCCCCTTCTGGCTTCCACTTCTGCCTCTCTCCCCCCTCTCCCCCTGCCCTACTGATTCTCTTCATCTCCGAAGATCACCCCTTTCTCATGTACTCTCTGAATGTTGGCTGGGCATACCAATGGACTCATTCCTGAAGACAGAGAAATGAATGAGAACTTTATTCGTGCAACCAATACCGATTGCTCCCCAACGAAGACACCAGGTTATGATGATATACAAGAACGGGCATGTCCCTGAGGCATAGACCAGGTCCTGGTGGGGGGACTGGCACGCACACATGTAATAAGTTGTCCACTGAGAGCCAGGTGCAAACTCTGCAGGGAACCTGCTCTGGGTGTCTGGCTGCTCAAAGAAGAATTAAGAGGGACTCAGGATGAAGCATTTAGCAGATGTGAGAATGGCTGTAAGCAAGGCAAATAGGATGTGGAATGGTATTCCAAAACAGAGTGAAAAAAAGGTGGGGTGGGGACCAGTGGGTGGTATAACGGTTAAGGGAACTGGAT